>CAIGQV010000641.1:17498534-17535518 GCA_903798115.1 Danio jaintianensis
TATATATATATATTCTGAATGTAAGGAAGATGGACATCACATCATTAGGCTTCTGGGGTTCACACAAGCGCAGGAAGATCCAGATAAATAATTATACATTATTGACTGTTTGCAGAGAGCTGGAGTTGGTTTTTGTCTCTTAGCGCTGGTCTGGTGCAATTAACAGACCAACTGTTGACTTTTTCAAGAGCACAGAGCTTATATATTAACATATTTATGCCATCAGTGGAAGGAATAAATTAAGGGTGTGAATCATGTTTGGTTGGTTAAGGCTGATTATTGAATACCCGTATGAGTTGTGAAATGAAAGCAATCTTAGACTTGTTTTTTTGGTGAAAGAAGTTGGGGGAATACTGAATTCCAGTGACATTATTGTGTGAAAACTGAGAATTTCTTTTGAAAATATCTTCTTCTTTTTTTTTTATAAAACATACTTTTTTCTTAATCCACAAAGAAAGTCATAGAGGTTTAGAATTGTAGGAGGACATGTAAATGAGGACAGATTTTTTTTATTCTTTATTTTAAAATAGTTTTTATAGTTTTGTTTTTAGAAATTCATTCATTTTCTTTTCGGCTAAGTCCCTTTATTAATCTGGGGTCGCCACAGCGGGATGAACCGCCAACTTATCCAGCATATGTTTTACGCAGCGGATGCCCTTCCAGCCACAACCCATCTCTGGGAAACATCCATACACACCCATTCACACTCATACACTACGGACAATTTTAGTTTTGTTTTTAGAAATGTAAAATATAAATATACAGAAAGCATCTAAAACAAATAATTACTAATATAGAAGGGTAAAATATTTACAAATCATTTATAATATATATTTTATATATTATGTAATAAGTGTGCATGCATTTAAAAAGAAATCATGACCATTGTAGTCTAAAAGTTCAATTGAATCAAATAAATTCAGTTAAATCAATTAAATACTTATTTCTAAAGCTACTCTTCATAATATATACACAGTTCTCCCTTAAAGGGACAGTTCACCCCAAATTGAAAATTCTGTCATCATTAACTCAACCTTTACTTGTTTCTAAACCTTTCTTTCTTATTTTAAACACAAGAGAGCATACACTCACCAGCCACTTTATTAGGTACACTGTACTAGTACCAGGTTGGACCCCTTTTGCCTTCAGAACTGCCTTAATCTTTCGTGGCATAGATTCAACAAGGTACTGCAAAAATTCCTCAGAGATTTTAGTCCATGTTGACATGATAGCATCATTCAGTTGCTGCAGATCAGCTGCACATCCATGATGTGAATCTCCCGTTCCACCACATCCCAAAGGTGCTCTATTGAATTGAGATCTGGTGACTGTGGAGGCCATTTGAGTACAGTGAACTCATTGTCATGTTCAAGAAACCAGTCTGAGATGATTCACACTTTATGACATGGCGCGTTATCCTGCTGGAAGTAGCCATCAGAAGATGAATACACTGTGGTCATAAAGGGATGGACATGGTCAGCAACAATATTCAGGTAGGCTGTGGCATTGACACGATGGTCAGTTGGTACTAATGGGCCCAAAGTGTGCCAAGAAAATATCCCCCACACCATTACACCACCACCACCAGTCTGAACCGTTGATACAAGGCAGGATGGATCCATGCTTTCATGTTGTTGATACCAAATTCTGACCCAACCATCTGAATGTCACAGCAGAAATCGAGACTCATCAGACCAGGCAACGTTTCTCCAATCTTCTATTGTCCAGTTTTGGTGAGCCTGTGCGAATTGTAGCCTCAGTTTCCTGTTCTTAGCTGACAGGAGTGGCACCCGGTGTGGTCTTCTGCTGATGTAGCCCATCCGCCTCAAGGTTCGACGTATTGTGCATTCAGAGATGCTCTTCTGCATACCTCGGTTGTAACGAGTGGTTATTTGAGTTACTGTTGCCTTTCTATCAGCTGGAACCAGTCTGGCCATTCTCCTCTGACCTCTGACATCATCAAGGCATTTGCGCCCACAGAACTGCCGTTCACTGGATATTTTCTCTTTTTTGGACCATTCTCTGTAAACCCTAGAGATGGTTGTGTGTGAAAGTAGATCAGCAGTTTTGGAAATACTCAGACCAGCCCGTCTGGCACCAACAACCATGTCACGTTCAAAGTCACTTAAATCACTTTTCTTCCGCATTCTCGTGTGCTTGGCTTGAACTGCAGCAGATCGTCTTGACCATGTCTACATGCCTAAATGCATTGAGTTGCTGCCATGTGATTGGCTGATTAGAAATTTGTGTTAACGAGCAGTTGGACAGGTGTACCTAATAAAGTGGCCGGTGAGTGTATTTTGAAAATAGTCAGAAACCAGTAACCATTGAGTATTTGTTTTTCCTAATATGAATTGAAAATGTCTTTCTCATCATCAGGTGGCTGAAAAAAAAGAGATTCAGCAGTGGACCAGTTATTTCCTCATCACTTTAAACATACATTACCAAAATAAAGGACTCGTAGCGTTCCAAATGTTGCAGAAATAAATAACTGCTTTGTTCATTTAACAGTTTACAGTAGCAACTTGAAAACAAAATAGTACCGACCTCATAGACTCCTATTTTTATTCTGAGCATTCAAACACATTGTTTAAACTACAATAGCAAATAGATCATTATAGTATAGTAGTACCGTTACTAACTGACACAATGTAGAGTAATAATGTTGTCTCTGATCATCCAGTCTGTCTGCGTTCCTTAGTTCAGGAAGCTTTGGATGGTAATCTGAAGGGAGGGTAGGGTGTATGATTTCAGTGCTCTCCATCATTTAAGTCTTCTTTTTAAAACAGACGTCTGTGGGATAAAACACCCACATCAACCCAGCAACTTTATTTAGTTTGAGTTTATGTTAATAAAATTAACTGATTCAAAAGGTGATTCAAAATTAACTGAAGCAAAAGGTGTCCATGTAAACACACTTAGTGAAAATACAGGTATCAATAATTGGTTTTGCCAAGTAATAAAAATAAAAGCATCAATATCAAACAAAACAAAACAAAAAACGGAACATTTTACCTCTTAAACTTAAAGGTTTTCTGTCATCTCCTGTATGAAGTACAGAACGTCCAGCCCAACTGCCTGAGTTCTGAAAGAGCAAACACATTCTTGGTAAAATGACAATAGATGCAATGTTAAATATAAATCATTATTTATTTTTATGGTAAAAAAATGCAGTACTGACCAGTCCGCATCAATTTCACACCAATACAAACAAAAAATAAAAAACAACAACAAAAATAACACTCATTAAGTTTGAAACATGCAGCATGCAGTCTACATTTATACTTCACAAACGTTGTGAATAATACAAAAATGAAAACATTTAAAATCCCAGATGTCATTTATTTCATTTGCCCATACCAATTCAAACTCAGTTTGGATTGAATCTAAGATTTAAGATTTTAATTTAGATTGCTGTGAAAATGTACCTGTACCTTGTACTTATAACCAAAATGACAGAACCTGGAAGTCAACATAAGACAAAATACCAGTGAACCTTATACATACAAAACACTCAAAAATATTTCATTTGTGATAACATCTTGTGTAATTCACTCTATTATCAAGGTTTCATTAAAATAAAACTCACATGATCTCCTAATAGTAAAGAAAGCAGACACATATTTAAATAATTTAAGTATTAATTGCTATAATGACTCGAACTGACAGTTATTTTGAAGAATTTTAGGACTTGGGAAGAACAACTCACCTTTATATCTTCATATTAGGAGGCTTTGAGGTTTATAAAAGAAGTGAACTTGGCTGAACCTGCGAGTTGACAAGATTTATGTTCATAAGTATAATATCCATGACAGTTCAACTCGACTACAACTAGGCATGGGACGATAACCGCTTTTAAGGTTTACCGCGGTTTTGAAAAGTCAAGGTTTTAAAACAATTTTCTGTTATACCGTTCCTAAGGCATTTGTAAGGTTAGTTTTTTTTTTTTTTAATGTGTTTTTTTACAACTTTTTATTGATGTTTTTTTAGGGCAACAGTATCTCCAGCAGAAAAGAACCCTCCACATCAAAAGCTACTGATCACAAATCACTTATACACCAACATCCAGCATGCTATAGATCTGAACAGTGCAGTGACTTACTTTTTTATCCACCAAAAAGAAAGATCTACAAAGATGCCTTTTCAAGTTGTAAAGAAATCTGTGTTTTTGAAATTACTGAAGACAGCAGAAGTCACTGATGAATTTTAATTATTTAGCCTGACATGTTTACTGTTTCAAAATATTTTAAATGCTAAAATAAAATATGCCGTGTTCAATGGGGAAAAAGTTGTTGTTTTTACCCAGACATTTAAAAAGAACATATTTTAGAGCGGTACTCACAAAATCGTGATATCGTGAAACCGTGATGTTTTTATCCAAGGTTATCATACCGTCATACCGTCAGATTCTTATGCCTAACTACAACAAACATTTAATTGTGTGCTTTAAGGTAACTTACACTTTGTATTTGAGTCCGAAAACGCATATGACAGTGTTAACACTTGCAAATATACTTTAAAATGTCACACACTTACTCTGTATCACTCCATTTCCAAAGACTGAAAACCTGTAAGGTCCAACTTGAAAAATCATCAGGTTTCCACTGTCTTCTCTCGAAAAGTTCCATGACAAGTTATACTATTAAGTCATCTTAACCGATTCGCTTCAAACCAGTTCACCCGTGCGTGATGGTTTGATTAATGGGCGTAAGGCTCAAAGTACACCGTGAGAGCGATCACAAAGCAGGCGGCTGTATATGCATTTGAACGGCTCTCGCGATACTTTGCTGGCCGCGCGCGTGCGCAAGCTCGCAAACACATATTTTCAATGCTGGGAAATTAATAAATTATCAACATTTATTTAATGTGAGTAATTTCAACAAAGGCAAATTATTGAATTATCAATGTTGATTAAATGTAAGTTTTTTCAGTGTTGGGAAATGGGTAAATTATCAACATTTATTTAATATCAGTATTTTCAACAAAAGCAAATTATTAAATTATCAGCATCGATTCACTGTAAGTATTTTCAGTGTTAAGAAATGGGTAAATTATCAACATTTATTCAATGTCAGTATTTTCTACAATGGCAAAATGATTGAATTATCAATGTTGATTCAATGTCAGTATTTTCAACAATAATAAATGACCAAAATATCAACGTTAATTCACTGTAAGTATTTTTAATGTTAAGAAATGGGTAAATTATCAACATTATTTTAATGTCAGTATTTTCAACAATGGCAAAATGTTTGAAATATCAATGTTAATTCAGTGTCAGTATTTTCAATGTTGGGAAATGGGTAAATTATCAATGTTAAGTCAATGCAAGTATTTTCAGTGTTGTGAAATTGTTGAATTATCAACATTTATTCAATGTCAGTATTTTCAACAATAGTAAATGACCAAAATAACAACGTTAATTCAATGTAAGTATTTTCAATGTTAAGAAATGGGCAAATTATCAACATTGGTTCAATGTAAGTATTTACAACAATGGTAAGTGATTGAATTATCAATGATTCCTAAATTAATTCAATGCTGAATATTCAACCTCAACCAAAATGATGATTCTGATAGAATTTCAACAGTGAATCAATGCCACTCTGCTATTTGGGTAGTTATTGCCTTGATAATAGAAAATATGAGCTAGGCATCATGTATGACAGTTGCTAAAGTGAGACATGAGCTATATGAGACATATCTTGTATGTACATATAGGGCTTATATGTGGATAAAAAGAAGCAATACAGGAGACCTATATGGCCTGTATATGCACATATATGCACCTCAATTTTGCCTATATGTGGCATACATACTCATATATGCAACATATATATTATCATATATGTGTATATATACTGCATATAGGTTTCATATATGCGCATATATCCTCATATAGGTTCTTTCCATGTGGGAAACCACCCTGAGGGGGAAAAAACATAACTAGAACACAAATAGGCAAACAAACTTGGTTGGGTAGGGCTGGCAGGGATTAGGGCTGGACAAGGCAGGGCACGACAAGGCAAGACTGGACGAGACACACGATCAATGTATGAAGGACATATGACGAACTGGCACAGGACAGAGGACATGAGGAGAAATAATTAATTAACAGACAGGTGCACTGAATAAACTTAAAATGGGATAACAAGGAGGATGGGACTAGACAATAGCAAACCGAAGAGCACATGACACAAAGAGACAACACAAGCCACGTGCTCAGGAGAAAACAGGACTAGAACACGCAGCCAATGAGAGAACTCATTTACCGCGTGTTCACATGAAACACAACACAAGACAGGACTAGGGTCTGGACTCTGCCACCAAAACAAGAATTAACAAGACCAACGTGGCAGAATCCTGACACTAGCCCCCCTCCATAAATGACACCATCTGGCGTCCCTAAAGGGAACATCAAACAAGGTACAAGACAGACAAGAAACATGACAAAAAAACAAAATGGGCAACAGCAACAGACAACACTGCCGGCAGGGCTGGAGGCCTGTGGGGAGCCGGCTGGGCTGGAGGCCTGAGGGGAGCCAGCTGGACTGGGAGTCTGGATGGTGCAGGCAGGGCTAGGAGCTGGGCTGGGGGCAGCAGGGCTTGGAGCCAGGCTGGGGCCGGCAGGGCTAGGAGCCAGGCTGGGGCAGGCAGGGGTAGGAGCCTGGGTGGCGCAGGCAGGGCAAGGAGCCAGGTTGGGGCCGGCAGGGCAAGGAGCTGGGCTGGGGCCGGCAGGGCAAGAAGCCTGGGCGGCGCAGGCAGGACAAGGAGCCGGTCCGGAGCCGGCAGGGCAAGGAGCCTGGGCGGCGCAGGCACTCAGGGGTAGGAGCCGTCACTGGCAGCTGCTTTGGGGCAGGAGCCGACACTGGCGGAGCCGACACTTATGACAGATACAAAGTGAGTTTTTTTTTTTTGGGTAACTATAGAAGAAACACTTTTCAATATAAAAGTAAAACCTGCAAAAAATATATGTGATTGAAAACAAGTACTACATATTCATTCTGTCATTTACAAGCTGTAATTGTATCAACTTCTGCAAAAAGTGAGAAATGATTATTTTATACAGTTTTACAACAAGTGACAGGAAGAGGAAAGTAAGGGAGATATTAAACCTCCCTCCTCTCCATGTGTGATGTGGTCATTAGACTCCAGCTTAAGCGCTTCATTGTTAAATTTGGCTCTAAAGCGATTGGTGAAGAAGTGTGGAAAATAGCCTCTGGTTCAGGCTCATTCACAGTATCGCTTACAATTAGAGCCATAAGTCCTTCTACCGTCTGGGCAGGTGATGATAACACTGTAATTGCTGACATTCAGAGGAGCCCTGCTTCCTCATTCTGGAATAATATCAGTTCTGCCATCATTCATTGGTCACCATTCAGTCAAAATAAGATGGATTGACCAATCATTCCTTCGTGCAAGGACATTGTCATCTCAGCAGATGAGGTCAAATAAAATCATCGACCGATCGGCTTTGAATATGAAAAATAATTATTTTTTAAAATCGTGCATAATTGCTGCTGAACTGGTCAGTCACTATAGTGGCATAAACCGTAAACAAATGGTATGATGGCCTTCTATAATATACTGTATGTTTCTCATGTTGGTTGACATATACATTTTTGCAATTTCACAAGGGAGAACAGGCATTAACTGTAAGCAATCTGTATTTTATGGCCCTCTATGGTGTACTTTATATTGCTAATGTTGGTCGACAAACATATTTTTGTTAAATTTAGGTAAATTCACTTTTCCTCAACAGTCTGACCTACATAATCAGAGGTAAAACTTTGTCAAAAAAGTGCATTTGTTTTTTTACTTGCAGTTTTCCCACTGTGCTGGAAAACAAGTATATTGACTATTCTCAGTGTATGGGCTAACAAACCTAATATGTGTAAAATTCATTAAAGATATAGTCATAGAATGGAAAAAATGGATATACAGTGCCTAGCGTAAATGAGTACAGCCCTCACAGATCTCTCTTTTAAATGAATACTTTCTATAAGATGCTATATAATAATATATTTGTGTATACACATTAGATAAAAAAAAAAAAGATTACGATTTTAAAAAAAACACCCAAATTAATATGTTAGGGAAAAAAATTAAATACAATTTTAATAAAGAGGAAAAATCTATTGAAGAAAATATATATAACAGTTAAAAATTTAGTAGTTGACAATTTTTTTGCTGCACTTCATTTGAATTTAGATGTGTTAACCTTCTAGTCTATTCCTAAAGATGTTCAGTGACCACACTCTTATTTTAATGAATATAACTGTTTAATAAAAAATAATAATAATAATAATACTTTTGTTTAAATACACCAACATTTTTTGTCTACACCCCTGAGTAATGGATAAAAATATTCATTTTCAAAAGGGGATGTACTCCTATATGTTGTGAACTTTACCTAGGCATACCTGAATAATAAAAGTTCAGTACATAGAAATGATATACTGTGAGCCTCAAACACCATTGTTGTGTAAAATTCCGGTGACAAAAACAGGTGAATCTGAACAAAACTGATACAAATTTTATCTTTTATATGTACACAGCAGGAAGCTTTTGACTGGCCACAACATTTGTAAGTGAGATTACAACAATGATATTTTTTCCTTTATTTTAAAGTTTATCTCAGCTTGTATTATATGATGTAAATGGGACTCTTATTTTGAAAACGGGAGAGGAAGAATTTAAGGAAGAATAAATGAGTGTGAAATGTTCACAGCTCATCAGAAAATGAAAAATAAAGAGGCATAAGATCTGTTTAAATGCATCTTTTGTTAGTTTAATGCGTATATTGTGACATTTGCTACGTATGTTTGTAATAAGGGAACAAACACATGTAAACACCACACACACGCACGCGCACACACACACACACACACACACACACATATATACATATACATACATATACATACATATATATGTATATGTATATGTATATATATGTATATGTCTATATATGTGTGTGTGTGTGTGTGTGTGTGTGTGTGTGTGTGTGCGTGCGTGCGTGCGTGCGTGCGTGCGTGATTGTGTGTGTGTGTGTGTGTGTGTGTGTGTTTAATGCACATTTATGCATTGTGTAATATACCTTAGCTTTTCCTATGAATTTACTGAAGCAAAAGAATGTCAATACACTTCAGAAACTTTTTATGCAGAGGTTGACATTAATTCCTGCCTTTTTCTGCTAATAAAACCACAAAATACAACTCTTAATACATCTGTATGTCCCTTTTGTCAAATATAATTTAGCTTATATTTCATTTCCAACACAACTTAGGAGCAAACTAGGTTTTCTGGTGGCCTAAAATATCTCACTCCTTCTAGCTAAAGTAAACCTCTCCACAGTTGAGACGATAGACATTTAACAAGGAATTTATTCAATTTGTTAATATTTTGGACAACTGAAGTATGATTATTTTGCACGTGTGTGTGTGTGTGTGTGTGTGTGTGAGTGTGTGTGTGTGTGAGAGAGAGTGTAAGGCACTGACATGAGCTGCAGGAGAGCAGAGCTTATTCATATTCATCATGACCTTTCTAAATATGGTCAATACCAACCATATCATGTCAGTGCAAATTCCTAGGATTCCTAAAATCATTTCTGGAGACTTTTTTGCACTTAACTAAGCCACGTGCCGATATATCAGCGAACCATTTAACATATCGTATCCATAATTTATATTTTTCCATGGCACCTTTAAAAAAACACACACACAAAAAGTGCAATGGTTACAGTAAGTGCTGCAAAGGGAGGCAATCTATATGATGGCCAATAGCATATATGTGGCTCATGTTGCTCGACATACTATTTTTTGCTGTTTTCCACAGAGTAAAAAAACAGGTAAATCCTCTTTCCCTCAGCAGACAGTCTGACCTACATAATAAGAGGTACAATTTGCACCTCACCGACTCCCTCTTTCTGCAGGTTAATACAATCATTGTAGAATAAAATGAAAAATGCAGCCCAGCATCGTTGGCTCTACCTTCATATATTACACTAAAAAAATTCTTCATATAAAATGGCTTTATATTGAGTTTCCATTTCACTGATATGCTGAAGAAAAACACATATAGACTCAGTGCTCATACAGTGTACATACATTGTAAAGTTTGTTGAGAAACTTTCAAAATTTCCAAAAAGATTATGCCACATTTTGGGTTCAGAAAACAATAAGAACAGCCACAGTTTTTTACTATTTCTACAGTTTAAAGTGACCAGCATGTCTAAACAATGCAAATCCACACACCACATACCACAATCACTAATTCATTCATTCATTCGTTCGTTTGTTCGTTCGTTGGTTCGTTGGTCATTCTTAGTTCATGTTAGTAAATAAATTAACCCACATTAACTAATGAAATCTTGTGATCTGAATATAAGAAAAGAATAGTGTTTTTGACTATTTAGGCTTTTTTATATAATATAAATATAATAACAGGGTTCGTTCGTTCGTTCGTTCGTTCGTTCGTTCGTTCATTCATTCATTCATTCATTCATTCATTCATTCATTCAACTGAAACAGCTAAATAGTCTTTATGAATTAACACTTTTATAACCAAACTTGGGTTTGAAAGAAGTCAGAAATGAAATCACAACATTCAACAATTTTTTTTTTTTTTACTAAAGAC
The DNA here is from genome assembly GCA_903798115.1 of Danio jaintianensis. Taxonomy (NCBI): domain Eukaryota; kingdom Metazoa; phylum Chordata; class Actinopteri; order Cypriniformes; family Danionidae; genus Danio; species Danio jaintianensis. The sequence goes on from CAIGQV010000641.1 coordinate 17,509,173, forward strand.
TACAAGTAGATACAATTTAATAATGCATTAGTAAATTTTGAAATAAATGTTTGATAAATATGACTATCAGGGTTCATACAAATTTTTACTACTAAATTTCCATGACTTTTCCATAATTTTTCCAAGACTTTCAAGTAAATTTCCATGACCTAATGTTTCATGCAATGTCTACATATGCGTGATAAAAGAATGCATGTTCAAATTTATTACAGCATATCGTAAAACAAGCAACAATCTATTTAGTTTCAATTTATATTTATATCTATGTAAAATTGATTTAGATAATGCTTACACCGCTAATAATGTGAGAGTATGTGATTGGCCAAGGACAGAAAAGAAGTAAATAACCTATATTCAAGTATACAGATATCTGTTTTCCATGACTTTTCCAAAACTTTGTGGGTTTTTCTGTTTTTCCAAAACTTTTCCAGGCCTGGAAAATGCCATGTCAAAATTCCATGACTTTTCCAGGTTTTCCATGACCGTATGAACCCTGGACTATATTAAATGTTGTACAATGCTGTTTATTGGTCATTCTTAGTTCATTTTTAGTAAATAAATTAACCCACATTAACTAATGAAATCTTGTGATCTGATTACAAGAAAAGAATAGTGTTTTTGACTATTTAGGCTTTTTTATATAATATAAATATAATAACAGGGTCCCCGAAAACTTAAATAATAAGGTGCAAGTTAATAAATTTACTAATATAAAACAAAAATCCATATAATGTAAAACTCTTGAACAAGCTTCTACATCCGATCATTATCTTGACCTTTTCTGACAGAGTGTTTCAAGAACAAAAAATTATGAATATGAAGGACATGTCTGACATGATTTAATTATACCTGTCACTAGCAATGAGGGAGTTCCTGTGCCTTAATCATATAGATTGCTGCTCTATAGAAAGATCCAATTACGGAATTCTGAGCATATTAAGAAGAACATTCACTGAGGATTGAGGAGGATTAGATAAACTACTCATCTAATAGTGCTAATTAAAATGAACTTCAGGCTTTTATAAGACAGGAGGGTCTTCAAGGTTAAAACTGCAATAAAGGTAAATTGTACATTAAAAGAGGTTGTTTCCGACTGCATTTTCAGTTGTTCAGTAGGATATTGGGTGGGAAATGTCTAATTATCCCCAGACTTCCATAGTCACATGAATTAAATGTTTATTTATTTCTTTTACCCACAAAACGTACTTCACTATATCATTAATTTGTTCTGGTGAGTAGATATTTTTTTTTAGGGTGAAAGGTGACGTTAAATTAAAGTGCACTTCCAACCAATTCTCACATGTCTTATTATTATTTTTTCCCTCTCCAGAAATTATTCACACATTTCAAATAAAGGCCTGGAGGAGTCTGTGAGGTTTCACTTCCATCCATTTCCATGCTTCTTTCTTTTCCCCCTCTTGATGTTTGTGTAAGTCATTAAGCAGGCAGACCAGACAGAAACTGGGCCACGATGAACTCTGTCTCGAACAGCTCATTATGCAGACAGATGTTTGAGAAGAATTCAGCTTTTAGCACTGATAAGAGCTGGGTTTATTTTATCAGAGGGAGGCTGTCGAGAGGCTGAGCTGTGACCTGTTGGGTCAAACGTCCATTTTTTATTGCCTCTTGCTCTTCGGTATTGAGATACTGTGAGCATTGATCTTTTTTTTGCCTTGGATGGTGTTCAACTGTAGAAAATGCAGGGAATTTAAAAAAGAATGGCTTTTTCATTCATGACATGAATTTCAGCTGAATTAACCATCTATCCCATGAAAATGTAAGTAAAAAGCTCTATTTGTACATTCATTTTTTTTTCCATGGCAACTACAAAGAGGGCAAGTTTACATTCGTCCTCGAAGCCACAAACATGGCAAAGTTGCATGAGCATGTGTACTATGTCCCGCTCCATCACAGCCAAATTAATTATATATGAAGTAAAGTAAATCCAAAGCTTCAATCAGTTCTATAGCACCTTATATGGTCCTTTTTTTTAATCACGCATGCGCATATGCGTACCATTAATGTGCACCCCTGTTTATATGTGGGATCCTCAAATATAGCCAAAGTCCCTTTAAGGGAAGTCATTTCACTTGTCGACCATCTTTGAAATGCCTCTCAGGTAGGCAAGTGCAGGAAATGGGGAAACATCAAGTTTTCTTAAAATGTTTGCCAAGCTTATGATTAAATTTCATATTTGCAATCACCAATGAAATTTAACAACAACTCATAAATCCTCATAAATTTTGTTCTTAAACGTTCTTAAATATTCTCTTCCCACTTGAAAGTTCTATTGCCCACTCGTCAGGCATTTTGCTTCAGAGAACGATAACCAGGGTCGGATGTCAGGATAAATACAGCACAATGATGGACAGCAACTCAGACACGATGAAGACCCACAGTCACAATACCACAGTAAGCCTGAACCAGGAAGTCTCTCAAAGCTTATTTTATGTAGTTGGGGAGTTTATTTAGCCTTTCTGCAATGATGAATGAGCCACACACAAATGCTTTTACAAAGTTAGTGCACACATGCAACACTGTTTTTCTGTTTTTGCTCATCTACTTGCAGCGAACGTAACAGGATGCCCACCAAATGGGTAAATATGCTCTATCGAGATCTGTTATAGCTAAGTTACTATAAAATAAACCTGATGTATCATCCACAAACTGGGAATCCTGTTGTGTGATTGAAGCGTCCTCGTTTATAGTTGTGCAGACGATGCAGCTGTGGTGATTCCAGCAGTTATGAATTACGTGGCTCAAAAAGTATATGTAGCAGAGTGTTTTCCTTTAGAGGAAAAATAAATAAACAAATAATTTAGTTTTACTAGTAGTTTACATATTTCATTTATTGTAAAAAAGTTCATATGTTGTTAAAAATGTATATGTGTGTCATGTTGGTTTTGTATTATACCCATTGAACGATGGCTGTATAAACCCTCCTACTTTCAAGGTAAAGTCTATGTTATTGGTTTGGGTGAATTTGTGGGAGGAGTTAAGGGGCTGTACAAGAGAGAGAGAGTGAGTGTGAAAGTGAAAGCGGACTGCCCCTGGTGATGCAAGGAAAACCTAGAAAATTAATCCGGACAGGGTTGATTTAATGTTTTCTTTTGTTTAGCGAGTGAGTGAAACAGTAACTAGTTTATTCAGTCGATCACTGGGTAATGTTTGTTATTTTCCTGAGAGTTAACCTTGATAGAAAGAGTGATGCTAGCTTTTGCATCAGTGCATCAGTTATTAGTACGCGAACCACGTGCAAGGGTGACATCCACGCAAAGACATTACGACTGAGTGACTGATTAGCGAATCAGTAGACAGTAGATGGTGTGAATGGACATTTTATTGATGTGAATAACGGCGAAATGCAGTATTTCTAGGTTTTGACACCTAAGTACCAGTCTAAACCGCCGAGGGGTTCCGGGTTCCCCTGGAAACGAAGGATTTACTGCAGTGTGCCTGACGTGGGTATCAGAGGCAAACTACACACCCATATCGAGTGTCCTAAATCAGGAGAGCTCATTGGATTGAAGGTACCACTATGTATTTTGTTTAATTTGGCTCTTCGGAGTGAAGCGGCCAATTATTTGTTTGCGTTTGGGGCCACAACGATCGCCAGCAACGGTACAGCCCTGCAACGGGGGACTTTATGTGTGTGTGTGTGCGTGCATGAGTGGGCCCACGTGAATCAGAGCATTTATTTGTCACATTGAAAGTTCAATAATCTTTAATAAGGAAATTTGTGTTACAGTCTGTTACATTTTGGGAGGTGATAAGAATATCCATACAGAAAAAATACACATTTTAAAGACCATTTAGAATATATTGGTCTGTGAAGTTGTATAGAGTAATATAATTTAATTGGAGGGATTTCTCTAAGGGATTAACCCCTAAGGTGTTGTGTTATTTTATGTTATTGTATTTCTTTTTTGTTTTGTCAAATCTTTGTAAACCACTGACTAACTAACACTGTCATATGTGATTTATATTTTTCATATTTAATTTTTATTTGTTAAATAAATAGTACAAGTGATTAATCTAAACAATCTCCTTTTTCCAGGTCATTAAAACAGTTATCCAGTCTACAGATATATCAACATAGAAGCTTTCTGTGTCATTTAAAATTCTGCGGCTTATAACAAAGGGTTCACAAGTTTATTTAACCAAATTACAACCTGGGAATGCCCTAAGTGCACAGTAAGCAATCCTGTGAGGTAAGAGGGCGCTACAGTATAGTTAAAAATGCTATAAAAATAGAAAGTGTAGCACTTACCGCTTCTTGAGGTGTAGTTGGATCACAGAGAGTTGGAGATCTTTTAATCCCAATAACAACAATTAGCAACAGAATCAAATGTTCCCTATTATTTTACACTAATTATGGATTTGGTTTACTGCAAATGATACATGTGCTGTATTTCATTCCAGTTTAAGGAAATAAATGGAAAATGCTTAAAAAGTACCTGCAATTCTGGAATGAGTCTTGTTCTAAAGGAAACAAATACAGATATGAGTAATTTTTAGGATATATCACATGGTTCAGCTTTGCTTAAAAAAATAATTTAGAGATTCAATGTTGTTTATAGTGCCACATAATGTGCCACTTTTATATTTTATAATGTGACTATAATTTAAAGTTTTATGATTGTTGGTTCCTGTTTTTTTCTGGCTTAATTACTAAGTTACATGTAAAGGATTGGTTGAGATTTTCTATAAATGAATTTTTTAAATGTACAAACACTAATTCAACTGTTTCACATTTACATACGTTTACATTTAGTCATTTAGCTGACTTTTATCCAAAGCGACATACAATTGAGGTTCACAAAAGAAGCAATCAGTACAAGAGGAAACAAAGCATACATAAGTGAAATCGGACTAGTCTTGAGTAGGTAAAACGCAATACACAAGCTAAGTGCAGTCAAGGTTTTTTTTATTTTTTTATTTTTATTTTATTTATTTATTAGTGGGACAGGTGTAGACGGAAGAGATGAGTTTTAAGGCAATTTTTAAAGATGGACACAGAGTCTGCCAAACGTGTTGTAAGAGGCAGATCGTTCCACCATCGTGGGACCGATTCAGAGAAAGTGCGGGAGAGTGATTTCTTACCCTTTTGGGACGGCACCATGAGACGACGCTCGTTAGCAGAGCGCAGTGATCTGGAGGGTAAATATGTCTGTATTAGTGAGTGAAGGTAGGCGGGTGCTAAACCTGTGGTGGTCTTGTAGGATATGAGCAGAGCTTTGAATTCGATGCGGGCGGCTATAGGGAGCCAATGTAACCTGACAAAGAAGGGGTGTTACATGCGCTCTTTTCGGTTCCTTGAAGACCACTCTTACCGCTGCATTCTGTATCATCTGTAGAGGTTTGATAGTGCAGGCCGGGAGTCCAGCGAGTAAAGCATTGCAGTAATCCAGCCTGGACAGGACTAGAGCTTGTACCAGGATTTGTGCAGCATGCTCTGAGAGAAAAGGTCTGATCTTAATAATGTTGTAGAGAAGGAATCTGCAGGACCTGGCAGTGTTGGCAATATGATCTGTGAAGGTTAGCTGGTCATCGATTATTACTCCCAAGTTTTTTGCTGTTCTGGAGAGGGGCAAAGGTCGATGATCCCAGTTGAACAGAGAGGTTGTGACGGATCTTAGGGTTGGCGGAGATGACGAGAAGTTCAGTTTTCGTAAGGTTCAGCTGTAGGTGATGGTTCCTCATCCAGAGCGAGATGTCACTCAGGCATGCCGAGACGCGTGCTGAAACCGATTGATCATCAGGATGGAACGCAAGGTGAAGCTGCGTGTTGTCCGCATAGCAGTGATAGGAAAAGCCATGCTTTCGAATGACGGATCCCAATGATGTCATGTAGATCGAGAAGAGCAGCGGTCCGAGCACTGAGCCCTGAGGGACGCCGGTCTTGAGATGTTGCGATTCCGAGACTTCACCTTTCCACGATACCCTGAAGGACCTATCTGAGAGGTAAGACTGGAACCACTGGAAAGCTGTATCAGAGATTCCCAAGGTCTTGAGGGTCGAAAGGAGTATACAATGGTTAACCGTGTCAGAAGCAGCTGAAAGATCCAGCAGGATAAGGACCGATGACTTAGAGGCTGCCCTTGCCAGTCTTAGGTCATCAACAACCGAGAGCAGTGCGGTCTCCGTGGAGTGGTTCCTCTTAAAGCCTGACTGCTTGCTGTCCAGGAGGTTGTTCTGAGTAAGGAAGGATGAGAGTTGGTCAAAGACGAAACCCTCCAGAGTCTTTCCAATGAAGGGCAAGAGAGATAGTCTGTAGTTTTCTAGAAGTGCAGGATTAAGAGAGGGTTTCTTTAGGAGCGGGGTGATGCGAGCCTCCTTAAAGGCTGTAGGAAATGTACCAGAGTTTAGAGAGGAGTTGATGATGTGTGTGAGTGCAGGGACGACCGATGGAGACTCCACACTCTCTCTCTCTCTCTCTCTCTCTCTCTCTCTCTCTCTGAATAATGCAATTTTTACTTGAAAGTGCTTCATCCTGTTTACCCCCTTAAATGTAAGCCATTCTCAACTCTATATGACGCACAAGCCTATTGTCCACACTTTCTTCTATTAATATTTAATATTTTATTTTTTTACATTTAATATTTCAGATATGTGGAAGTTGAGGTCACTTTGATGAAGAAATCTGTGCTGAATCTTCCATTAGCCATTCCCTTTGTATCGAGACCGGTCACATTTCTCCACTGTCAGGCCTCGGTGGTATAAAAGGCTAACGATAAACCTCGCATAGTGGATCATTTCAAGACTTATAATTACTTCAATCGCATCCAAATGAAGACAATTAAACACTCAGTTCTAGAACATTAAACTTCTCAAAATCGATAAAAAAATACAAATTATGGTTAAACAAAGGCAGCTATTTGAAGCATATGGTCTTTTTTAACCTTATAAAAAGTGATATGAAACAATGCGTTTTCGCATATATGATTGGTTGTCACAGATTGATAAGTGAGCCAATTAAACTGCAATCCAGCGTGGCAGGAATTCCCATAATGCATACAGTAATTTCAGTTTTTTTCCCTTTCCGTGCCTATTTCTGTTCACTTTTTAATGATGGAATATGATGAAAACAAAACAAACAGCTTTAATTAAGGTCTGGGATTTTGAGACTACAAGACTCATGTGGTCCTCGTTGTATTTACAGCAAGAAAAATAAAGAGCGAGAGGAAGCGAGAGTGAGAGAGGTCTTCAACAAAGCATTGCGTCTGAGAAGATTTGTAACTTCCACAGCGAAATATTGATAAGATTGCAAAACCATTTATAGGCGGTTATGAAAAGAGAAGTGCACTGTGAGCGACTTCTATTCTTTTGCCCAATAAAAGCTATTATTTCCTTAATGTTATCTGTAGGAACAGCCTAGACAAGAAAAATAGCATCAATTACCTTTTTGTCAGAAATTGATACCTTTCTGGAGATATGCAAGGAGGGTAAGGTTACATTTTACAGAATATTTCATGTATTTTTATTACACAGCTCTCTGAAATACTTGATTCCGATTGGTCAGTTATGACATGTTATTTCCAGATAGTTAAACTGATCAAACTGATAACACTGGCTGATCTGGGTGTTATGAATCATCTTGACTGTATGTAATAATAATACCAATACTACTACTACTAATAATACTTCTTAATATTATTATCTATTTATTACATGGCTCAGAAATTGATACCTTTCTGGAGATATGCAAATAGGGTAAAGTTTTGAGATTTTTTAATGTATTTTTATTTCACAGCTCTCTGGAATTCTTGATTCTAATTGGTCAGACGCGACAAGGAATGTTATTCTGAGATAACAACAGCTGAACTTAACTTGAATGAATCAACTTCCATCAGTAAATACGTTCACATCCATATACTTACATCCACATTCACATGTATCTGCTTGTCTGTCATGCTGCTGTTTTTGACTGTTTATAGCAGTCTTGTGAATGAATATTAAGTAGGTTAGTATATTTTGTTAGTATATGGCTAGTATATATTCAACCGGTTTTGTTTCTGTCAGCTTTGCATTTTTGACTGTTTGGAACAATCTTGTGACTGAATAATGCACAGGTTAGTGAATGCTCCATTCAACTGTTTTCATTTCTGTCAGCTTTGCATTTAATTAAAGAGTTAATAAACTGTTATGGCTCAGAACCATGTTTTGTGTCTAATTTTTATGTTTTGTGGCAAGTAGCCGTGTAACAAATGGGGGAAAAGTACAACCATTATGGTTGGCGATAAGCCTGTTGGGGCTTATTCTGTGATAAAAACAACCTCCTGGATGTACTTTATCTCTTAATTATTAAAGTACCTGTTCACATAGTGTAGAATGTGGAATTTATGAATATAAAAAGTCTACAATTTTTTTTTCAAAAGATCAAAGTGTGTAAACTAGCACACAGTATTTTAGTCTCTAATAAGTAAAAAAAAAAGGTAACACTTTATTTTGATGGTCCCTATGGCACATTTTGTTGACTAAAAGTTGCATTGCAACTACATGCCAATTACTTCTCATTTGAACATTAGTAGACTGTCTGCTTAATATCTGCTGATACTGCTCCTTCAACAGACATTTAACTGACTATAAGAAACTTTGCAAGTACATGTCAACTTACACTAACCCTAACCCCAACCTAACAGTCTACTTATAATCTAATGAGAATTAGTTGGCATGTAGATGCAATATAACTTAAATTCAACAAAATGCGTTAAAGCGACCATCAAAATAAAGTGATACCAAAAAAATTAATTGCCCGAAATGAGTCATCAATATAGCACGTTCGCCTCACAGCAAGAAGGTCGCTGGTTCGAGCCTCGGCTGGGTCAGTTGGCATTTCTGTGTGGAGTTTGCATGTTCTCCCCGTGTTCGCGTGGGTTTCCTCCGGGTGCTCCGGTTTCCCCCACAAGTCCAAAGACATGCGCTATAGGTGAATTGGGTAAGCTAAAATTGTCCGTGGTGTATGTGTGTGAATGAGTGTGTATGAATGTTTCCCAGTGATGGGTTGCAGCTGGAAGGGCATCCGCTGTGTAAAACATATGCTGGATAAGTTGGCAGTTCATCCTGCTGTGGCGACCCCAGATTAATAAAGGGACTAAGCCGAAAAGAAAATGAATGAATGAATGAGTCATCAATATGTCTTACTGCACAAGTCTACGTAAAGATTTATAACAGTTTTTCATTATGCCATTCTATGGTCTCCATTGGATACCTGTCAATAATGTCTCTGACCCTCAAACATGGTAGCAGAGGGTCCAGAGATACCACCAGATATAAAATTTAGGTCTAATTTGGTATTGTTTCATTTTGATGAAATTTTAAATTATTGGAAGATTTTGTTGACTATACGTTGCATTGCAACCATAAGCCTACTAATTCTCATTAGAGTATTAGTTGACAGTCTGCTTAAAATCTGCTGACACCAACAGACATTTTCCTGACTATTTTGCAAGTACGTCAACTTACACTAACCCTAACACTACAGTCACTAATACTCTAATAAGAATTAGTCAGCATGTAACTTACAAAATGTGTTAAAGGGATGATCAAAATAAAGTGATACTTGGAATCTTCATATCTGACACATTAGTCATAAAATCCCAGTGTCTAATTTTTATGAACTGGCTTTTTTCAGTTAACTTGTCTGCTGATTCAAAGGATTTGTTCAGAGTGAGTCTCCAGTTATTGTGCAACTGATTCAAATGGTCCTGCCAGAGCGAGTCTCTAGCCAATGACTCACTGAAATGATTCAAATTATCATGTACAGGAGGTCTTTAATAAAAAAAAAAAAAAATAGTTTCAATGGATCCAGTCAGAGCAATTCTTTAGTTAATAACTCACTGATTCACATTATCTGGCCAGAGCGAGTCTCTAATCAATGATTCACTAATTCAAATGATTATGTAAAGGTGGTCTCCAATTAGCACTTCCCTGATTCAAAGGATCCGATCAGAGCAAATATCTAGTTAAAGATTGACTAATTTAAAATATCCGGTCAGATCGAGTATCGTGCAGTGCTGTGCTGTGCAGACCAATCAAGAGTCGGCAACTTAATATGCTTTTCAATTGCTCTCTTGCAATTTTGACATCACATACAGATCGGTCTGCATGGCACTAACTCAAGACGAACACACCTAATGATTCACTGATTCAAATGATAAGGTTAAAGTGAGTCTCTAGTTATTGATTTATTGATTTAGATGATACAGCCTTCAGTTAAGTCAGCTGATTCAAATGATTCGGTCAAATGATTTAATACTCAAATACATAAAATAGCAAATAATTTTGTGCTTTGATCCAAGTTAAACTGAAAAAGAATACTTCATATTTTTTACTAGACTAATATTTTTATTTTAGCTGTATCTGCACTTTCACTTAAGTACTTGATTTGTGTACTTTTTCCATTACCTGTAAGTTCATAATAAACTAGCAAGTTTTTACAGTATGTAAAACACATTAAACTCATATTTTAAAACAACAAGGAATAGAATATTTGCTTAATATAACCGCATTTAATGTTACACACACTCTCTATATACAGTAATTATATAATGTCCCCCCGTTCTTGTCCTCTCGGCAGGTACCGAGTCGCCTGTCAGCTTAATAAATCCTTTTAGATGCCATTTAGGGGTCAGAACATTAACCCCCCCTCACACATTCATGTCTCTGACCCCTTACAATGACAGACAAAAAACAAATGACTATGAACAAAATGAGGCAGGACAGCAGAAACACAAACACCAGCAGTGAGTAAAGCCATTACAGATTACAGGCTACTTTAATTAGTCTCTGTGACCCGCTTACTTTGGGCTATGGGCCACCTTGACCCCAACAGGAGTCCTTAAGGCAAAAAAGTACATGTTGACTCTACAGAAACTTTTGGAGAAATTTCATAAGCAATAAGAAAACTGGGAAAAAAGGTTTTCTCATGATTATGCAAAAGCAATATTATGCGAATTAGTGAGAGCGTTAGTAGGAATATGCATGCTTTCCTAACATTATATAAAGTAATGCATAATGTATTTGCTTTATAATGTGTGCACCGCTCATACAGGGAAAATATTGGTGAACATTTACATTTAAATCACTCTGTAGAGCTGTGGCGGTATAGCAGCAGCTTTTACTGAATGTTTGAAGAGTCATGTTTGTCTTCCGTCTGGTACAAATCTAAAAAGAATATTGGTTATTATGATTATCATTCAAATCACCTTTGAGAGCTACAAAAAAATAAATAAATCTATATTTATGAATTAATTTTTAAGTCACAATTTAGACTTTTTTTGTTTATGTCTTGCAATTTTAAGCTATAAACCTGTAAAATTGAAATTTCCAGAAATAAAGTTAGAATAGATATAAAGTCACTGAAGTTGCAATTCTGAGAAAAAAGTCAGATTTATGAGATACACAAGAAACAAAGCAAGAATTGCTAATTAATTAGCATATGAATTCATAAATATGAGAACTAAAGATGCAGTTTGAGAAAAAAGGATCAACACTGAAAGACTGTTGTAAGATATAGTCAGAATTGCACATCATCTTACAAACTATTTAAGAAATATACATTTCAAGACATTTTATAAATTTTGAATTGCAAGATGTACAGTCATAATGAAAATCCTCAAAACAGTTGAGTCAGAATTGGGAGATTTATGCAAGAAATAAACTAAGAATTATGAGATAGGATGTCGCACTCGCGGGATATAATTATTATATATATAAAAAATGATATAGAAACAAGTAGTTGCTAGTAAATTTCACATCTAATTACAAAGAAGACAGAAATAAGATACAAAAAGAAGGATTGACTTTAAAGAATCATAAAGAATCAGAGTGCACGCATTTGTCTCCTAGTAAAGATTTATACCAGCAAAAAGACTGACTTCATCTTGCTTTTGTAGTTCAGAGTATGCACTTACTGCAGGAAAGTAGTTTGTCAACAGCTATTTGAGCTGGATTTGGTTCTTGGAGTGCTGAGGTGCAGAACCAGAAATAGCTGGAGTGGCACTTCTCATACACTTTACATTTATAACGGCACACAAGAGCAATAACAATCTGTAACAATCCTTAACGAGCATCTCTATTATTCACCGTCTAACCAACCTCCTAAAAAACCTCTGAAACCAGATCCATCTTACCTTTTTTCCTTAATCATCACTGATAAATGTGTGTTAGAGATGCTTATATGTAGGCTTAATCATTTTAATGACAAAACCTGTTTCTCCCGAGTCCTCCAGGCTCTAGTGGCTCATCACTAATTGGATTAATGATTGTTATCTACACCCAAAGTGGACACCGGCCCTTTAATAAATCATCTGGTAATGTAGTAAAAAGTCTAGCATTTTTGTTTTGTGGGGGACAGAACACTTAAGTCTCCGTTATAGGAAATCAGAAATAGCAGCAGATTAGTAATAAATACATAGACGATAAGTCATGTTGTCATTTGGTAATGACTGTTAATTTCAATAATACAGTATGTCTTATCTGTACAAATCATCTAATCAGTCATTCATAACGATAGTGACAATCACTTTTATACAGCCAATGCAAACACACTGCAATTCGTAACTTTTTGATTAATGGCTAATTCATGTTATTTTTGTACAACTTCATTCATTCATTTTAGTACAATTTGCTCCTCCCCCACAGAGGGGTAGATTTAGGGGTGTGGTTTGTGGACACACCTCCTTTAAATAATTGTATGTTTCCTTTGAATGAAATACTTTTTTGGTAACACTTTAAAGTAATGGCCCATTATTTAATGTTAGTAAATGTATGTACTAACATGAACACAAAATTAGTAATACATTTATTACGGTATTTATTCAGCTTTGTTAAAGTTAGTTAATGTTATAAGTTGAATAACATTAGTTCATTGTTAGTTCACAGTGCATTAACTAATGTTAAAAAGCACAACTGTGGATGTTAATAATGCATTAGTTAATGTTGAACTATGATTAATAAATGTTTTAGATGTTTATTCATACTTAATTAATGTTAGAATATACATTAACTAATGGACCATTAGGTGGCACGGTGGCACAGTGGGTAGCGCTGTCGCCTCACAGCAAGAAGGTCGCTGGTTCGAGCCTCGGCTGGGTAAGTTGGCATTTCTGTGTGGAGTTTGCATGTTCTCCCCGTGTTGGCGTGGGTTTCCTCCGGGTGCTCCGATTTCCCCACAATCCAAAGACGTGCTATAGGAGAATTGGTTAAGCTAAATTGTCCGTAGTGTATGTGTGTGAATGGGAGTGTATGGGTGTTTCCCAGTGATGAGTTGCGGCAGGAAGGGCATCCGCTGCGTAAAACATATGCTGGAGAAGTTGGCGGTTCATTCCGCTGTGGCAACCCCAGATTAATAAAGGGACTAAGCCGAAAAGAAAATGAATGAATGAATGAATAATGGACCATTATTCTAAAGTGTTACCACTATTTTTGACAATATGTAATATAGTTACTTTTCCTCATGAGATCCGGCTACTACAGCAGATTTTGGGATTATTTGTACTCTGTTAATTTTCATCAAAAACATTTACAAGTGATTAAAATTAAGTTTCTTATGCTCACAGAGGCTGTATTATTTGATTAAAAAATACCATAAAACAGTAATATTTTGAGAAATTTATTTAAAAATGTTTAGAATTTTTCATTTATTCCTGTGATGCAATGCAACATTTTCAACATTAATCCACTCTTATTCTAATTCGCAGATTTATTTTGCTGTTGAAGAAACATATATGATCAAAATTTATTATGATTTATTATGATCAAATTTGATAAACACTGTAAAAATGTTGTAATATCTTTTAAGTATTAATAGTTGTAAGGAGTAATATGTAACTATTATTCTTGTTTTCACTTAGTTACGTAGCAATGTTTATTTTATTACGTCTGTACAAACATATTTTAAAAACACAAAATTAAGGAATTCTTCTTAATTCCAGTCAACATTCAGAATGGCTTATGGTAACTGCACTAATTAACACAAATCCAGCCAGTATTACAATCTCTGGAGTCAAGTTTGGGCCAAGAAAATATTATTCAATAAATATTTTGAAGGGAGAAATTGAGTGACAAAAATCTGTGTTTAAAATTGAACTCAAAAATTGAGTTCTCAAAATCTTTTACAATATAAATATCTTTTCTGACTTTTTCTGCCATTTTTTTTTATTAATCAGTAACACTAATAATGAACAATATATGTTCCCCAGCGGGAGGGGAACTACAATGCTATGTGGAAACTTCCACTATGGGGATTTCGTCAGAAAGCCAATCACTCTGAAGAGTAATTAAACGGGCCAATGAAATGCCAATGAGTTGGCGGTGTCAGCGTGCACAGCTGGCAGCAATCATAATCAGCTTGTGAATAAGAATGCTCGCTGTGCCACACAACCACACCTTTTCGCTTTCAGAAGCCTCACGCAACTGAGAGTATCGCTTAAAGATCTCCACGAGAGAGAGAGAGAGAGAGAGAAAGAGTGGCTTCAGAACGAGCTGTTTCTCCCGGTCCCAGAGCGAGCTACAACGCAGGCAGCGGCGGTCGAGCTGGGTTCATTCTCCCGTCCCTGGGCGTTTCTCTGGTCCGGTTCTACAAGAGCGGTTTGTATAGTAAAGAAAGAGCAAATTTCCCTAAAAGAGCAACACGGTCGAGCAGCGCGTCTTTTTAAAGATGTCGTTCCGGCCGTGCGTTTCTGGATGCGGTGGTTTCCTGTCCCCGGATGATGGGCACGAGCACTGCGTTGCATGTCTGGGGGTCCAGCATGTTAATTCAGTGCTCGCGGGCAGTTCATGCCATCACTGCGATGGCATGTCTGTGGCGCAGCTAAGATCGCGGCTCGCTCTTGCAAAAGAGCGAACCACCCCTGCTGTCCCCCGCAAGTCGGTTGGCACTCGGGCAGATCTGAGGGTTACAGTGGGAGTCAATCCGCCGCCCTCGGGCTCGCGGACCTCCCGCTCCTCAGCGCGCTCCATCCAAGCTTCAAGTGAGAGAAGCGCTCCATCCTCTCGGATGGTCGCCCTCTCACTCGATGACACCGAGGATCAGATGTCCATCGCGGCATCGGAGGGTGGGCTGTCATATTCTGACGAGGATCCGGACCCGCTCCCTCCCTCCGGGGTAGTGAGCGAGGCGCCGGATCTAGAAGCAGATATGTTGGCCGTGCTTTCCCGGGCTGCTTCGGCGGTGGGTCTGGAGATGGTTTATCCCCCAGCCCCGCGGCCGGACCGACTAGATGGGTGCTACGTGGAGGCTAAGAGGAGGGCCAAGCCTTCTAAGCCTCCCGTCCCCTTCTTCCCGGAAGTGCACAGTGAGCTCACGCAGTCTTGGAGGGCACCTTTCTCTGCCCGATCTGCGTGCGCTTCCTCTCTCACCACCCTTGACGGTGGAGCAGCCAGGGGGTACGAGGCGATTCCCCAGGTGGAGCGCGCCATTGCGGTCAATCTTTGCCCGCGTGGTGCCTCTTCCTGGCGTGGTCAGCCTCGTCTTCCGTCCAAAGCATGTAAGTTATCTGCGTCCCTCGGGAGCAGAGCTTACACTGCTGCGGGCCAGGCTGCTTCCGCCTTGCATGCTATGGCAACGTATCAGCGCTACCAAGCGCAGGCGTTGGCCCAGCTGCACGAGGGTGGTTCCGACCCAGGCTTGATGCACGAGCTCCGCACCGCAACCGACTATGCTCTGCGTACCACCAAGTCGGCTGCGCGTGCCCTGGGAAGGACGATGGCCACACTAGTGGTCCAGGAGCGCCACCTCTGGCTAAACCTGGCAGATATGCGTGACGTTGACAAGGTTCGCTTTCTTAACGCACCCATATCCCAGGCTGGCCTGTTCGGCGACACCGTTGGTGAGTTCACCCAGGAATTCACAGCGGTGAAAGAGCAGTCGAGTGCGATGGGTGAGGTCATCTATCGGCGGGCTCGTAAAACCGCTCCTCCCGCCGAACCATCCACCTCGGCTGCTCCTCGCCGAGGGCGCCCGCCTGCGGCATCAAGACCTGCTCCACTGCCTCTGCCCGCTCCACCGGCTAAACGGCAGCGTCGAGCACCTCGCAGGCGTTCAGCGCCCCCGCCCCAGGGCGCCGTTAAGTCCGGTAAACGGACTGCGAAGCGACCCTGAGACGGGCCATCCGGAGAAGAGGGGACTTGCTCTTTCCTCGGTGGAGGGCCGAGCGAACCAACATCAAACGGTGTTTTTCAACACCAGGCTGCTAGCCTCACGGCCGGCGGCCGCAAAATTTTCAATAAAAGAGCATTTTCCCCCTTCTCTGGATGTGACAGCCCGAACACTGCCAGTCTGGGACGCTATGCCTTCCAGCTCGCAGGATCGGTGCATCTCGCCACGGGCTCTGAGTGTGTTAGAGGACGGGCTCCCTTCTCTTGCACTCCAGCCCCCCCTTCCGGACTCTGGGACGAAGGTGAGTGTGAATCTCTTGCCTCCTGCTCTTCCTCGGGACCCTATGGCTCCCGGGGTGAGCTCTCCCATTCCGCGCTGCCCCACCGCTGGTATGTCAACGATCGTGCCGATGATGTCACTAGCGCGAGCTCTGTCAGCCTGGTTAGCGCTGCCCAGCCCGTCGCGGTGGCTCATTCGTACGATCAGACTCGGCTATGCGATTCAGTTCGCCAAACGGCCTCCCAAGTTCACGGGCGTGTATTTCACCAGGGTCAGCCCCGGGTCCGCCCCTGTCTTGCGCGAGGAGATTGCTGTCCTCCTGGCGAAGGATGCAATCGAGCCGGTCCCTCCAGCCGAGATGAGGAGCGGGTTTTACAGCCCCTACTTCATCGTACCCAAAAAGAGCGGTGGGTCACGGCCAATCCTAGATCTGCGCGTTTTGAACCGCTGCCTTCACAGGCTGCCGTTCAGAATGCTCACGCAGAGGCGCATCCTTCGGTGCGTCCGTCCTCAGGATTGGTTTGCAGCAATAGACCTGAAGGACGCGTATTTTCATGTCTCTATTCTTCCACGCCACCGGCAGTTTCTGCGGTTTGCGTTCGAGGGTCAGGCATGGCAATACAAAGTCCTCCCCTTCGGGCTCTCTCTGTCTCCGCGGGTTTTCACCAAACTCACGGAGGGTGCCCTGGCGCCTCTTCGGCTCGCGGGCATCCGCGTGCTCAATTATCTCGACGACTGGCTGATTTTAGCTCACTCGCGGGATCAATTGATTACGCACAGGGACAGGGTGCTCCGGCACCTCGACCTATTGGGGTTTCGGGTCAACCGAGAAAAGAGCAAGCTCGCCCCTGTGCAGAGCATCTCTTTTCTCGGGTTGGAGCTGGATTCGATCACCATGACGGCGCGCCTCTCCCGAGAGCGCGCCGAGCTGATGCTGACCTGTCTGAAAGAGTTCGACAGGAAAACTGTGGTCCCACTGAAATTCTTTCAGAGGCTCCTGGGGCATATGGCATCTGCAGCCGCTGTCACGCCGCTCGGATTGCTCCATATGAGACCACTTCAGCATTGGCTTCACGATCGGGTCCCCAGACGCGCATGGCGAGCGGGCACGCACCGGGTGACAATCACTCCGCTGTGTCGCCGCACCTTCAGTCCTTGGACGGACCCTCTGTTTCTACAGGCTGGGGTGCCTCTAGAACAAGTGTCCAGGCATGTTGTCGTGTCGACAGATGCTTCCAGTACGGGCTGGGGAGCCATGTGTTGCGGGCATGCAGCTGCGGGTCCATGGAAAGGAGCCCGGTTGCATTGGCATATCAATTGCCTGGAGCTGTTGGCAGTGTATCTCGCTCTGCCCCGTTTTTTACCGGTGCTAGAGGGGAAACACGTGCTGGTCAGGACGGACAGCACGGCGGCGGTAGCGTATATCAACCGCATGGGGGGTATTCGCTCTCGCCGCATGTCTCAGCTCGCTCGCCGTCTGCTCCTCTGGAGTCATACGCGACTGAAATCGTTGCGTGCCATTCACATCCCCGGCGAGCTCAACCGTGCAGCCGATGCGCTCTCACGGCAGCTTCCACGCCAGGGAGAATGGCGACTCCACCCCGAGTCTGTCCAGCTGATATGGGCGCACTTCGGAGAAGCCCAGGTCGACCTGTTTGCTTCCTCCGAGAGCACTCATTGCCAGTGGTTTTATTCCCTAACCGAGGCCTCCCTCGGTACGGACGCACTGGCTCACAGCTGGCCTCGGAGCATGCGCAAATATGCGTTCCCCCCAGTGAGCCTACTCGCACAATTATTGTGCAAGGTCAGGGAGGACGAGGAGCAGGTCTTGCTAGTTGCGCCCCTCTGGCCCAACCGGACCTGGATTTCAGAACTCTCTCTCCTCGCGACGGCCACTCCCTGGCGGATCCCTTTGAGGAAGGACCTTCTTTCTCAGGGACAGGGCACCATTTGGCACCCGCGTCCAGATCTCTGGAACCTCCACGTGTGGTCCATAGACGGAGCGCGGCAGACTTAGGTGACCTACCGGCTGCGGTGGTTAACACCATCACTCAGGCTAGAGCACCCTCTACGAGGCATGCCTACGCCCTGAAGTGGAGTCTATTCACTGAGTGGTGTGCTTCTCTCCGAGAAGACCCCCGGACTTGCCAGATAAGTGTTGTGCTTTCTTTTCTTCAGGATAGATTGGAGCGGAGGCTGTCACCCTCCACACTGAAGGTTTACGTTGCCGCCATTTCCGCTCATCATGACGCGGTGGATGGCGGCACGGTGGGAAGGCATAACCTCATCATCCAGTTCCTCAGAGGTGCGAGGCGTATAAATCCTTCCCGCCCCCCTCTCATGCCCTCTTGGGATCTCTCTGTAGTGCTCACTAGCCTACGCGGAGATCCGTTCGAACCACTCGACTCAGTATCCTTGAGATTTCTGTCCTTAAAGACAGCTCTGCTGGTTGCGTTGGCATCGATCAAGAGGGTCGGGGATCTGGAGGCGTTTTCGGTCAGTGACTCGTGCCTGGAATTCGGGCCAGACTACTCTCACGTGATCCTGAGACCCCGGCCTGGTTACGTGCCCAAGGTTCCTACCACTCCCTTTAGAGACCAGGTAGTGAGCCTGCAGGCGCTGCCCACGGAGGAGGCAGACCCAGCCCTTTCCTTGCTGTGTCCCGTTCGCGCTTTGCGACTTTATGTGGACCGCACTCAGAGCTTTAGATCCTCTGAGCAGCTCTTTGTCTGTTACGGTGGTCGGCAGAAGGGAAGTGCCGTATCCAAACAGAGGTTGGCCCACTGGATAGTGGATGCCATCTCCCTCGCTTATCAGTGCCAGGGCGAGCCATGTCCCCCGGGGGTGAGAGCGCACTCCACTAGGAGCGTCGCTTCCTCTTGGGCGTTAGCACGCGGCGCCTCTTTAACAGACATCTGTAGAGCTGCGGGCTGGGCGACACCTAATACATTTGCGAGATTTTATAATCTTCGAGTGGTACCGGTTTCCTCACGTGTGCTAGTTAACCCCGGTGAATGAGGAAACTGGGTTGGTGTTGTAACACGCTTGCTGCGCCTTTCTCTCTAACACAGAGATACGTGCGCTTTTTTCACTCTGTTCAGTTGAGTTCCCCATTGGCGAACCCTACAGAGTTCCTCCGAGGCCCCCAGCACCTGACTCAGCGGAGGAGTCAGGTGCCTGGCCCATTGCGTAGTTGGCATGCCCACTTGGTCAGCCCGCGTTCTGGGTATAGGTGCCTGCTATGCGCGATCCCCTCTGGCGATCCCATATGCTTCACTCAGCCACGGTGTAGTTCCCCCCTCTCAGGCGGGCCCGTGTCTTCCCTCCCCGCTAACCATCCTTCATATGTGTTCTCCCCCTTTCAGGGTTAGTCCATATGTCTTCCTGCCACCAGGTCTCCCCATTGGGCAGCAGGTGGCCTCCGCAGCGTCCTCCCTATCGGGACTGCACGCTTCCCAACGTACTGTCGTAATTTAAAATTCCTAGAATCTTAACTAGGTGTATTTTTTACGACTCCCCAAAAAATATAAATAAGCCTTAAGTGCTTCACAGGTAAGTAAGGTAAGTTAGGGCCAGGGGGCACGTTGGTGGGCTGCGTCTCTGGTGATGATGGTGCGCTCACGCTGGAGCCTGGCAAACCTCTCACCAGCGACGTGGTAAGGTTCAATCACTGTGGCGTTTTCCATAGATTTCCCCATAGTGGAAGTTTCCACATAGCATTGTAGTTCCCCTCCCGCTGGGGAACGTAACGGTTACTAAAGTAACCCTCGTTCCCCGAGGGGGGGAACGGAAATGCTATGTTCCTTCGCCACAGGGATTGCGCCTTAGCTGACAGCTGTAGTTCGGCTTCTTCAGCTAGAAAAGGTGTGGTTGTGTGGCACAGCGAGCATTCTTATTCACAAGCTGATTATGATTGCTGCCAGCTGTGCACGCTGACACCGCCAACTCATTGGCATTTCATTGGCCCGTTTAATTACTCTTCAGAGTGATTGGCTTTCTGACGAAATCCCCATAGTGGAAGTTTCCACATAGCATTTCCGTTCCCCC
The DNA here is from genome assembly GCA_903798115.1 of Danio jaintianensis. NCBI lineage: Eukaryota > Metazoa > Chordata > Actinopteri > Cypriniformes > Danionidae > Danio > Danio jaintianensis. The sequence goes on from CAIGQV010000641.1 coordinate 17,529,601, forward strand.
CCTCGGGGAACGAGGGTTACTTTAGTAACCGTTACGTACTTGTACAACATTTATTAATCATAGTTCAACATTTACTAATGCATTACCAAAATACAATCTTAACATTATGCACTGTGAGTTAACATGAATTTACAATGAACAACTTTATTTCCATTAACTAACATTAACTAAACATAGATGAATAAATACTGTAATAAATGTATTGTTCATTGTTTGTTCATGTTAGCAAATACTAAAATGAACTAATACAACCTTATTGTAAAGTGTTCCCGATTAAATTAATATGTACCAGTTTATTATTTGATCACGCCATTTGCTTAGAAAATGAATATGACTTCTCTTGAAAAAACTGGCTCTATTTCACTTTCATATGAGCAGAATAGTCTCTATTTTCAAATCATACGCGCTTCTTCTGCAGTGTACATTTGAATGGTTACCAAATTGCAGAGATTAAACAAAACACCAGGCAGAAAATATATTCTTTTAAGTGAAAAGATCTGATTGGGCTCTTGACATCAGGCAACCGCAAGCAAGAAGACTCATATAAAGGCTTCTTAAAACAGTTTGTAGTATATTGCTGCCTTTTTTGGGTGGGGGCAAATTTTGGTAAAGATATATTTTTGTACTACATTTTAGCCACACTAAACTTCATGTTGAAATAATCACAGCTATCTTTTAATGATGTCTTTTCATCACAGAACAAAACGAACAAAAAAAACACTATAAAAACACTAAACCAAAAAACAATTTTTTGAAGTTCAAGAGGCATTAAGAAATGTGAATTTATCTAACAAAAATGTATTTTCTGTCTTTTTCTGCCTTCTTTGATTTACCAAATGCGTCCATGTTGGTTTGATCACACAATTGAATGAAAAATGACTAATGATAATGACTTTTCTTGGAAAAAACTATCTACAGTTTTCTTGTAATGTTGTTGAGATATTTAATCGGCTGTTTATCAGTTCTGCTTTATAATTTTAATCAGATTGTTTTCATTTAGTTTTAAAAGTTCTCTCTCTTCTAGCTTGTTTGCTTATCTAATATTTCCCAAAAGGTGTGCTATGAATGTTGTTCGATCTCCTGACTAGTTCCTTAAACATGATCCTAATTTGTAAGTCATTTAGGATAAAAACATCTGCTAAATTAATACATGTAAAAAAGAAAAAACATTTACTGTAGTGCACAGAATGTAATATTCTCAATCAGCCACACTTTGGCTTAATCACACTAAGTGATTAAAGTTTGTTAATTGAAAATAGTGAGCAGCTAATCAGCAGGCAGATTTATGAACACGACCTTTGGGTTGCCCTATAAATGAATATTAGCCACATATTTCAATAAATCATCAGGCAGGGGTTACAGGACATCAGATGTGCAAAACGCACATCTTCAATCTCTTTGACACAGTGAAGAGAACAGCCAAGGAACATGTTAAGATGTTTACTCGTTCTCGTTCACAATAATTTTGTTTGTAAAAGATTAAAAACCAGATCAAAAATAATGTTGATTGTTTTTAACCTTTTTATTATTAAGCCTGATCTGTGCCAAATGTTTTATTTTTATACTTAGTCAATCTTCCTTTGTTTTTGCTAAGTTTTAGTCAGTGAAAAAACGTTGTCACATTTCCATCATGCTGATTAAACTATTAATCATGCTTATTTTGCTCAAAATCAAGCACAAATGAAAAGAACGTAAGCATGGTAAATTTGACCTTATCTAGTTTCCCGATTTATCAAAGGCTATTTTCAACAAAAATGAACACATTCTTGTCATTATTAAATCCGATATAACTGGAAAAGGGTGACAATAAATAATTCCAACAATTCAAATAAAGTAACATTCATTTTTATTCCAATTTATATTACGTATTATATTAATTATATATATTTTTTGTTTCTTAATGTGAAGAACCATTTACTGATTCTTTTAAGAACTGTTCACTGAAAGGTTCTTTAAAGGACTGAAAATGCATGCCATAACTGTGAAAATGTTTAATATTGAAGTTTAGCTATTTAAGTTACTTTATTAATATAACTAATGACTTTTTGATGGCTTTTTAATGATTAAACGTTTTCAACTGTTAATCATTTTCAAACATTTAAACCAGCAAGGGTTAAGATTATAGTAGTACAATTAATAATTATAATAATTTTATTCTAAACACAACCACCACAAAATCAGATGTTAAGACCTCTTTTTACTTTGAGATTGTTGTCAGCTTAAATATACACACGTTAAAATGACAAGAAATAGTTTAATAGCTGCTAGCTTACATTGTAGGGATACAAAATCCAATGTAAATTTCACATTTTGGCTTTTAGATGAATAAATTTTTTGTTGTTAATCAATTTGTTGATGTCAAATATATGTCAAGGTTTTGACATCAAATTGATTAGCATTTTTGATGTGTTTTTTTGATGTCGTTTTGACATCAAGGTGCCCACTGGAATTAGCACTTAATGGAAAAGATACTAATATACTTACAGTGCAATTTCGTGACAGCTTTTATCCTGTTAGTATAAGACTTTTGAACAGGACCACATTTTGATGTTACATGTTGATGTTTTTGATGTTACATATCATATCATATATATATTTTAATATATTTATAAAATTACAATCGTAGGGTGGCATGGTGGCTCAGTAGTTAGCACTTTCACCTCACATCAAGAAGGTCACTGGTTCGAGTCCCGGCTGGGCCAGTTGGCATTTCTGTGAGGAGTTTGCATGTTCTCCCCGTGTTCGCATGGGTTTCCTCCGGGTTCTCAGATTTCCCCCACAGTCCAAAGACATGCAGTACAGGTGAATTGAATAAACAAAAATTTTCTGTAGTGTATAAGTGCATGTGTGAATGAGTGTATGGGTTTCCCAGTACTAGGTTGCGCCTGGAAGGGCATCCGCTGCGTAAATTATATGTTGGAATAGTTGGCGGTTCATTCCGTTGTGGCGACCTCTGATAAATAAGGGACAAAGACGAAGAAAAATGAATGAATGAATGAATGAATGAATGAATGAATGAATGAATGAAATTACAAAAGCTTATTTATTATATTAGGTTTTTAGGTGTTTTCTAATGCCTTTTTTGTTCTTGCTGGGTGTCGATGTAACGTAATTTTGTTCTGCATTACATCTATACACCTATGTTTTGAATGACAAAATAAAGGAAACTGAAACTGAATTGTATTTAAAAAAAGTACTAGCACCATGAAAATAGATACTAATATTTTTTATCATTTAAAAGTTAAAACGGCTTGCCATACCCTGACATTCCTGGAAGAGAAAAACATTTGGAATGAATTAAGCTGAATAATATCACCATTGGCTTCTGTACAACTGCTTATAACTGAACTTGTTTCATAATTGATGAACTTTGCAACTCTGGCAGCTATTGAAGTGAACTGAAACAACACTGACCTAAACTGAGCTGAAAAACGACACCATTATCTTCTCCTTTACATCTGAAATTGGATTTGTTTGAAATCGAATAACATATACCGTAGACTGTTTTATTTCCTCTTCTATTAACATGAAGCTGCTTTAAAACCAGACCTATACAATAAAGTGCTATATAAATAAATGTGACTTGCCTTGACTAAATATTTGGACTAAAACTAAGCAACACTAAGATATGAAATTCCATATTTGCATTATCTCTGTGAAGTTTCAGGATGTATATCTGAGGACAGATATGTTTGTTAACCGGATTGCAGCTCATGCAGATGTAAGGATGTTTGAAGGTCTCTTCAGAAAGTCCTTGACTCAATCAAGTTTATGCAGAAATGTGAGCTGTAATTACCATCCACATGCAGATTTCAAATTGAATCATGTTTGTTGTCAAGCTCTTAATAAGGTCCTAATTAAAAATTCCTCTATAGCATAATCACAGCGGTAGGTCGGTCCACACAGGTTCAAATTAGGTTATTTTTTTTAGATGTATTTAATTGTAGAGCTCTTAAGTACAAAAAGATGCTCAGACTAATGAATGAATCATATGCACACACACATTTATTTCACTATGTTAGTGGGGTCATCTCATAGACAGTATACTTTTATACAGTGCTGATGATGTTCACTAAATCCACAATATTCCTTTAAATAGAAAAACTATATATTTATATTGCCATAGCAATGGCAATTCGTCATAAAAACTCTGCCCTTCGTCACTGTAATGTATATATAATGTTAGCTGCTTCAGTCCAACATCTACATTACCAGGATGATGAAGATGAAACCAGGGTGGACATTTCAGCAAGACAATGATTTAAAACACAGCCAAGGAAACTCTTAAATGCTTTCAGAGAAAGAAAATAAAGCTGCTCGAATAGTCCAGCCAATCACCTGACTTGAATCCAATAGAAAATACAAAATAAAGATCAGATTTAGTAGACGAGACCCACAGAACCATCAAGATTTTTACACTCTGTTGAAGTTTGTGAAAAATTCACACCCGAGCAATGCATGTGACTTCATTCTCCATATGAGAGGTGTATTTAAGCTGCCATCACCAAAAAAAGCTTTTATACAAAGTATTAAATATGTTTCAGTAGTTCAGTACTTTCTCCTTGTGACATTCTATTGTTATTACACATAACAGATTTTTTTGTTTTGTTTTATTTTTATCATTTGTATTGTTTGGGTTTTTACCAAAATCTGGTTCAACTCTATGTCAACAGCTCCTTTAGAAATATTATTCCCAGGAAAAAACATGATGTGTTCAATACTTATATATATATATACAGTGCATCCGGAAAGTATTCACAGCGCTTCACTTTTTCCACATTTTTTTATGTTACAGCCTTATTCCAAAATGGATTAAATTCATTTATTTCTTAAAAATTCTACACACAATACCCCATAATGACAATGTGAAAAAAGATTTTTTGAAATTGTTGCAAATTTATTAAAAATAAAAAACCTGAAAAATCACATGTACATAAGTATTCACAGCCTTTGCTAAATACTTTGTTGATACACCTTTGATAGCTATTACAGCCTCAAGTCGCTTTGAATATGATGCCACAAGCTTGGTGCGATGCCTGGTTTACTCCAAACGTAAAGCCTGGAATTCACTCCAAAGAGTTCAATTTTAGTCTCAAACCAGAGAAATTTGTTTCAGATGCCTTGTGGCAAATTCCAGGCGGGCTGCTATGTGCCCTTTACCAAGGAGTGGCTTCCGTCTGGCCATTCTACCATACAGGCCTGATTGGTGGATTGCTGCACAGATGGTTGTCCTTCTGTAAGGTTCTCCTTTCTCCACAGAAGAATGCTGGAGCTCAGACAGAGTGACCATTGGGTTATTGATCACCTCCCTGACTAAGGCCCTTCTCCCCCGATCACTCAGCTTAGATGGCCGGCCAGCTCAAGGAAGAGTTCTGGTGGTTCCAAACATCTTCCACTTACGGATGATGGAGGCCACTGTGCTCATTGGAACTTTTAGAGCAGACAAAATTTATCTGTAACCTTCCCCAGCCTTGTGCCTCGAGACAATCCTGTCTCGGAGGTCTACAGACAATTCCTTTGTCTTCATGCTTGGTTTGTGCTCTGACATGCACTATCAACCCTGGGACCTTATATAGACAGGTGTATGCCTTTTCAAATCATGTCCAATCAACTAAATTTACCACAGGTGAACTCCATTTAAGCTGCTGAAACATCTCAAGAATGATCAGTGGAAACAGAATGTACCTGAGCTCAATTTAGAGCTTCATGGCAAAGGCTGTGAATACTTATGTACATGTGATTTTTCAGGTTTTTTATTTTTAATAAATTTGCAACAATTTCAAAAAATCTTTTTTAACATTGTCATTATGGGGTATTGTGTGTAGAATTTTGAGGAAATAAATGAATTTAATCCATTTTGGAATAAGGCTGTAACACACACACACACACACACACACACACACACACACACACACACA
>CAIGQV010000641.1:17535618-17584466 GCA_903798115.1 Danio jaintianensis
TATATATATATATATATATATATATATATATATATATATATATATGTTTTATATTGCATTGTGTTTTAAAACAGGGGTTCCAAACTTTTCAGCTTGTGACCCCCAAAATAACAATGCCAGCGACTTGTGACCCCCATTATTTTCAGAGGAGGTTTTAAATATACAAATGTTGCACGCAATGGCGCACACACACTGTCTAACAACCATATCATTTGTTTTCTATTAATTTATTCATTTGTTTAATTTAATATTAACCTCACCTAATGAGACTGATGGGCACAATGTTTACAGCACAAGCCTATTTTTTGAATTTTGGAGACCGCCACTCGGAGATCATGCTCAATGTTCTGTCATATATATATATATATATATATATCATGCAGCTGCTTGCATTATTCCACAATGTGAAATCTAGATATGCCATATTGACATAATGAGAACACTTCAAGGTGAGACTTTGATTGATTTGACTATAAAAGAACAAAAACTCAGTCTCCACGACGTCTCTGATACTGTTTTTAGATGACCTGATCGAATCACACGTCTGATGTTCCTCAGGTTGAGCTTTATGGATGAGCCATTCGATCAGGGCTGTTAATCACAGCAGGTCAAATTATGATGCATAAAATTAAGCTTTTATTGCCACTAAGGAAAAACGAGAGTAAATTACGTTTCAAACTCGCTTAAGTGCTTACAGTAAAATAACTCTCTGGTGACTGGATGGTGATCATGTATTCTACAATGACAAAAGCATTTATGGCTGTAATAAACACTGCAATCAAAATTCAAGTAAATATTCCTTCTCGTTTCTGTCAAAGAGCAAACACAGCTGGCTGGATAATAAGGGCTCTTAATGGAAATTGGATGTTCACATTTCTGCGTCTTTAAAACTGGCTGTAGTTTCTAGTTTTGTTTGGACGTCATTGATCGCAAGGACCTTTACCTCATTAGGTTTAAAAAAAAATAATGAAAAAGTCACTGAACTCAACAGCTCTGACATTTTAATTTGCAACCCATATGAGATGTAATTCAAAACAAGGCACAGAAAGGAAGCTTGATCTCTGAATCGGATTTACAAAATGCCAAATACTGAGGCTTGTTCTTTTGTACGAAACTTCTGGTCCCGTGAAGGGCTTTTAAATGTGAATTTTTAATTAGATGTTTGACATAATCTCAAGTGAAACATAAAGAGAGGATGGAACATAAATTAGCCCATCCTCTTTTTAAAAAACAGCCAATAGTGTTTTTCTATTTTCACAGCTCTGCCAGTAAGAGTGGTTGAACTTAAGCGCATCAAATGAGAAGCATCTTGAAGGGGGCGGAGCATATCAGATACTGGAGAGCATTTGATTGGTCAAGATTTGATAAGAAACTGAAGTATGAGGTGACATGAAAAAAATTGCTGATTCATTTAAGCGAAAGTGACAAACTGCAAGCTTTGGATGTTTATACCAGTTTTATATCTTCTAAATGGGAATTTTGTCACTGTTTTGGAGCACACTAGCTTATAGATAACTTTAAAACTAACAATACTCATACTATAATCTAAAAAACTTTATTTTAATTTCACGGGACCTTTAAGCAAGAAATGTGGGAAATCTAATCAGACCAGTTTCTTATCCACAAAATGCCTTCTGCAAAATTGCAGAGGCTGCAAAGGACATGAAAGCATGTGAAATGAACTGAAATGAACATCACAATGTTTCACTGAAATGAGAAAATGTATTTTATAGAAAACCTTTGAAGCCAAAATGACATTGTACAGAAATTCTGCGTAACCAAACTGAGAGTTGTTAGTGACGTATTTTAACACACATCAGAAATGATCTATGCGCTCAATAATAATTATGTGCACAAAAGAAGAGAACACAATGAAAGAGGAATAAGTCCTGATTTTTAAAGAGGAATAAGTCCTGATTTATTCATGTTGCCAGATTTTGGTAGAAAAAACAACAAACAAGAACAAGTTCATAACAAAGTGAAATAAATTATAAATGGAAAAACATCTACCTGCATCTGACCACTGTAATAACTCTATAAGGTTGACTGGTTTATCAGCCAAACCCTGACAACAAGCTGAAAGATGATTATAATAATTGGACATGGAAACACTGCGAGAGCTCACTGTGAAGCAGCCTTCAAAGTATAAACCAAACACATAGTCTGTGGTTTAGTTGAAAAGCAGACCACAAAAAGGGTTTGGAGATGTAATATTAAATTGGTCAAAATAGCAGATACCAAACACAAGAGACGCCTGAAAGTTATTATGGTTACAACAGTGTCAATCATCCAATTTCAGGAGCAAGTCTTGTGCTGTACACATTCTGAATGATAATTTAGGAAATTCACTTGTGTATTGAGAGATGATGTATGCTCTCAGTAATAACCATCAGCACAGAGAAAAAAATCATGAAGGAATTTGCATTGCCACATCTTGAGAGAAAAAAGAAACAACATACCAAAATAATTAATAAAAAAAAGTCTGACCTCTCTAATAGGTATATAAGCTATAGGATATGATTTGTTAGTTAGGCCTAAACTACAACCACAAATAAAATGATAAAATAGTGGACGTTTTTAATATATAGACATGTCAACATCACAAGAGAGAACAGCCTTCAAAACACAAACTAAAGCATTGCCTGTGGTTTAGTTCAAACTGCAAAAAAGAATGAGGATTTGGTGCTGTAATATTATATTGGTCAACATTAGCATATACTTTATATTCTGGCCTTAAACACTATGCACTTATGTACATTAAAATGAATCATTTGGTACAATGCACTTATTATGTACATGGTTTTTCATTGGACATTTAAAAAAAGGATCTGGATGCAATTAATTTATTGCATTTATAATTACACTGTTGTTGAGCCATTTCTTACACCTTAAACCACCCTTACACCTACCCATACCTGCTCCTAACATTATCCTCAATAGCACCATAGGTGTAAATGCAATACAATATAAACACAGTAAATACATTGTATGTATTTTCTTATTTTAAGATACGTAGTTAAGACAACTTTATATAAAGTCTGACCAATCATTAAAAAAGAAGGTTGCTCTACAAATAATCCATATCCATCACGGAAACTTAATGAAATGCGAGTTTTCTTTGTGTTTTATTATATTTGTTTTGTGCTTTTTTATTTTAATTGCCATTATTGAGTTCCAATAATACTTTTTATAATCATGCACTAATAACAAAACTGACAAAACAACACATGGCAATATATTTTATATTTAAAATCTTTCTAAAAAGCCACTGAGTGAGCATATTTCATTAAAAAAAATTGTAATGTAATGTAATCTAAAAGATAGTCCAATAAAATATGTTTAATAGAAAAGGAGTCTATTTTCTATGACCTTTATGACATCCCATGAACACCAATCTTCCTTTAAAGATTAAAAGTATCTTTGAGATGTCAGGAAAGATTTTATGTCATTTATTGTATACCAATTCTCACTATTAACTAGTGACTTACAAGCTGCCTATTATTAAAAGGGACCTATCATGCCTCTTTTTACAAGATGTAAAATAAGGGTTTGATGTCCCTAGAGTGTGTATGTGACGTTTCAGCACAAAATACTCCACATATAATTTTGATAACTCTTTGAATCTGCCTCTTTTAGGCTTTGAGCCAAATTGTGCGGTTTTGTTGACTGTCACTTAAAATTCAAATGAGATTGTGCTCTTTTTAAAAGAGGGCGGAGTTACAAATGCCTGTGCCTCACCCAAGCATCAGTTTCAAAAACTGGACTAATGCTATCTCTGTGAAAAACTGAAAATGTCTAAAGAAGTGGCTCAGAAGAAGGCAGTCTATAGAGACCGAAGTGTTCATTTGTGCATCCTAAAACTCCCCATTTATAATCCTCTTAGTAACTGGTGTTACCTTCAGCAGGTATGGTTGGAAAACTCTAATGGCGGACGGCTGCTTCTCACTCAGGGCTGTTTATGCTAATGAGGGAGAGATTGTCACTAATGGGCGGGGCTTTCCCCCTCTGATGACACATGCAATGGGAGAATGTAAATTCTGTTTCTGCAGACTGTTTTTAATGAAGTGTGATTACAGAAAATAGAATTAATTAATGTTTACCATTAGAGGCTGGTTATATTCACACACTGCTTCCAACGGTGTTTTTTAAACTGTGTATTTTTGCATAAAAGGTCCGCTTTAAGATATTTGCTGTTTATTAGTAATTAATACGTACCTATTCTGCGTGATCTTATCCTACATCCCTAATCCTACCCAACTACTACCTTGCTAACTATTACTAGTTAGTTATTTATCATGGGGTGTAAGAAAAGGTGGATAGACTGAACACATAACACACGTAATCGTGTTTTTGCATTTTACATTCAGACAATAACGGTTTCATAAAAAAATCACTTTGAAACTCATCAAGAGTTTAAAACCCAAAAGGCTACTGTTGTCTAAATAAAGGGTCAATACGAAATAAAAAGATTTGTTTTGAATATGAAACTGTATGATGTAAACACCACATTAAATTGAATGTGAATGAGAAATATTTCATAATGCATAAATTACAACTTAATGGTGTTTATACTATGACTATCCTACTTTCTTACTTGTGCACAGCTGCTGCAACCGTCCCTGCAGCAAACCTTCCTATTCAGGGCATCTTTTCTTTTAATACTCATTACAAGAGTAAATTTGAGTAAAACTGGCTGATGTTGGGACTTTGTTCAACAGCGTGCATTTGCTGCATGCTCCACTTACGCAGTGAGGCCGTTCGGCACTGAAAATGAATAGTCTCATCCGTCTTCTGCGCTCAGCAAGCCAACCCAGTAATGGAGGCCCAAGGTGCTGCATGGTTGGCCTCCCAATCTGTTTTCATTTGGATGGCGTTTTATTATATACGAGATGTATCTCCCCCCCTGATGTAAAGTATAAGACCCAGACACCTTCAGTGCTGTCAAAACTTCAAATGACAGGATGAGGAAAATGAGGACGAATCGATATAAACAAACACCTGAGCTAAAAATAATGAATCACCCACCTACAAATACACACACACACACACACATACACATCAAGATGGCTGAATTAATATCCATGAAGCAAATAAAGAGGATGCTCTTTAAAACTAATTATCTGAACGCAGTGCTCATGGCCAAACAGATCGGCTGTGTTTCAGAGAGAATTCAAACATTCTTTACATTATTTTCCGGAGCGGTCAATGAAACAGCACTCTCTGGTCTATTACTATGCTGGATGTTGGCCAGAGTAAACATACGCAAAGGCAGAAAAAGACCATTTAATATAAAGAAATGATAATGTATTGGTTTGTCACACCTGTAAATGGCTGGTGACTTGAGAAAATGTACTAGCCATGAAAAATACAGTCCTAAACAAAGCAAGTGCCCCTGATTTAGATTTTTATAATTTTTAAAATGTGTATTTATTAACATTTTTATTATTTAGTCAAATCATTAAAGTAAACTAATTAATAAACATGTATTAATATAATACTATATTAAAGTGTACAAAATGTCTGTGATTTCAATGGTAACATATACTGTAAAAATGCTACAGTAAAAATCCATTACCAGTTTAACAGTAAGTTTCCTTTATATATGGTGAATAACTATAAATGTATTTTTCACAATTTCCTTTTGTCTGTGTAACAAAGTTAGGTTGTGCAAATGTTAGTACTTCAAAACATTGGTGTGACAAACAGTGGAATGAACCGCCAACTTATCCAGCATATGTTTTACGCAGCGGATGCCCTTCCAGCCACAACACATCACTGGGAAACATTCATACACACTCATACACTACGGACAATTTTAGCTTACCCAATTCACCTATACCGCATGTCTTTGGACTTGTGGGGGAAACCGGAGCACCCGGAGGAAACCCAAGCTAACACGGGGAGAGCATGCAAACGGAGAGAAATGCCAACTGACCCAGCCGAGGCTCGAACCAGCGACCTTCTTGCTGTGAGGCGATTGTGCTACCCACTGCGCCACCGTATCGCCCTTAACAGTGTACATTATTTCATAATTGTAATAAATAAACAGTAAAAAGATATTTTTTTTCAAATTTTAAAACAGAATTTTTATTTAGGTCAAAAACTGAGGATTTCTCTTTTGAAATGCGACTCTTTTGCTATTTATATTCTTTTCTCATCAAGATCACATTTAAAAAATATCTGTAAAATAAGTGGTTCATCTGTGTTTTTTTTCATATCTGTACGGTTATAAATTGCATTATAGAGCCTTGATCTTTGCTGACTTTTGATGTTTTTACGTTTTAACCTTGCAGTTTAACAAAGTGACTTGTTGTTTGAAAAAAGCAGGTGGCACGGTGGCTCACTGATTAGCATTGTCGCCTCACAGCAAGAAGGTCGCTGGTTCGAGTCCCGGCTGGGCTACTTGGCATTACTGTGTGAAGTTTTCATGTTCTGCCCGTGTTCGCGTGGGTTTCCTCCAGGTGCTCCAGTTTCACCCACAGTCCAAAGACATGCGCTATAAGTGAATTGAATAAACTAAATTGGCCATAGTGTACAGTGCATCCGGAAAGTATTCATAGCGCTTCACTTTTTCCAAATTTGTTTATGTTACAGCCTTATTCCAAAATGGATTACATTCATTTATTTCCTCAAAATTCTACACACAATACCCCATAATGACAATGTGAAAAAAGATTTTTTGAAATTGTTGCAAATTTATTAAAAATAAAAAAACTGAAAAAAATCACATGTACATAAGTATTCACAGCCGTTGCCGTGAAGCTCTAAATTGAGCTCAGGTACATTCTGTTTCCACTGATCATTCTTGAGATGTTTCAGCAGCTTAATTGGAGTTCACCTGTGGTAAATTCAGTTGATTGGACATGATTTGAAAAGGCATACACCTGTCTATATAAGGTCCCAGGGTTGACAGTGCATGTCAAAGCACAAACCAAGCATGAAGACAAAGGAATTGTCTATAGACCTTCGAGACAGTATTGTCTCGAGGCACTAGGCTGGGGAAGGTTACAGAAAAATTTCTGCTGCTCTGAAAGTTCTAATGAGCACAGTGGCCTCCATCATCCATAAGTGGAAGATGTTTGGAACCACCAGGACTCTTCCTAGAGCTGGCCGGCCATCTAAGCTGAGTGATCGGGGGAGAAGGGCCTTAGTCAGGGAAGTGATCAATAACCTGATGGTCACTGTCTGAGCTACAGCGTTCTTCTGTGGAGAGAGGAGAACCGTGGTGGCAGCATCATGCTGTGGGGATGTTTTACAGCAGCAGAAACTGGAATACTAGTCAGGATAGAGGGAAAGATGATTGCAGCAATGTAGAGAAACATCCTGAATAAAAAACCTGCTTCAGAGCGCTCTTGACCTCAGACTGGGGCAACGGTTCATTTTCCAGCAGGACAATGACCCAAAGCACACCGCCAAAATATCAATGGAGTGGATTCACAACAACTCAGTCAACTCCTTGAGTGGCCCAGCCAGAGCCCAGACCTAAATCCGATTGAACATCTCTGGAGAGATCTGAAAATGGCTGTACACTGTCGCTTCCCATCCAACCTGATAGAGCTTGAGAGGTACTGCAAAGAGGAATGGGCAAAAATTCCCAAAGATAGGTGTGCCAAGTTTGTGGCATCATATTCAAAAAGACTTGAGGCTGTAATTGCTGCCAAAGTTGGATCAACAAAGTATTGAGCAAAGGCTGTGAATACTTATGTACATGTGATTTTTCAGGTTTTTATTTTTAATAAATTTGCAACAATTTCAAAAAATCTTTTTCACATTGTCATTATGGGGTATTGTGTGTAGAATTTTGAGGAAATAAATGAATGTAATCCATTTTGGAATATTTGTAACATAAAAAAATGTGGAAAAAGTAAAGCGCTATGAATACTTTACGGATGCACTGTATGTGTGTGAATGTGAGAGTGTATGGGTGTTTCCCAGTAATGGGTTGCAGCCTGAAGGGAATCCGCTGTGTAAAACAAATGCTGGAATAGTTGGCGGTTCATTCCGCTGTGGTGACCCCTGATGAATAAAGGGACTAAGCCGAAGAAAAATTAATGAATGAATGTTTGAAATAAAAATTGAAAACTAAATTATTAGCCCCCCTTGGGAAATTTAAATTCTTTTTCAAATATTTAGCAAGTGCTGTTTAATATTTAAAAAACACATTTTTAAAAATGACACTTTTAATAGCTAATTTGTAATAACTAATTTCTTGTCTTTGCCATGTTGACAGTAGATAATATTTTACAAGATACGAATATTGAGCTTAAAGTGCAATTAAAAGACTATTAGGTTAACTAGGCAAGTTACCAGCCAACTGGCAAACAGCACTGTTTCATATACTTGCCAAAGCCGAATATTTTTACTTCCATATAACTCTTACCAAGTGTTAATTTCAAACACTGCTGAACATTACCAGACTGAAGAGGTGAACAAATCTCATCTCAATCCAATTTATTTCCTTGAGACATTTCTTTGGCTCTTTACTGCCACATGACCAAAAACAAAAGTAAGTCAGCCTAATGAAGGATGACTGAGGAGTGTATTGGTCCTGTTGGTATGTGACAGGAGGCTCTGGGTGGGTTTTCATCAAGTGCTTGTCTCATCAATGTCAATAGTGTTCGGCTTCATACCACCTGCTCTTTCTCTACTTTCAGTCTCTACGGTCAACAGGCTCCCATAAGCTTTATATAAAAAAAAATCTATTGTTCAATAATAATGAATAAAGTCAGATTCATGTGCCAGATCTAATGTTTATCAGAGAGAATTCAAACATTCTTCACATTATTATTTGCCAGAATAAACATACTCAAAGACAGAATCTGTCAAAAAGACAGTGAATCTGTATGTGCCATATCATTCAAATACAGGCAAAACATTATTATCTAATTCTTCTTAAAACTATTAGTTTTAAACACAGTTTTTATTTTGGTTGAAAACAAGAAACTTCTCATTTAAAATGCTACTCTTTTGAACATTATTTCATAAAAAAAAAAATACATTGTTCTTATTTTCATGAATACTACAGGTCTGTTGAATGATTGATTCTGATTGGCTGATGAACATTCTAAAGTGTCTAATTATTTTCAGAAAAATGCACAGACTAAGCAGTTATAGGAAGGGTATGACCACATTACAGTTCTATATCATTACACTGAGTTTTACCAGTGGATTCAAGTGTTGTCAGTCGATTGAATGGGCGTTATCAGTGGTTTATCAGCTGAAAAATATGGGCCAGTAGGGGCCTACTGCGCCTACTGGTAGGCTCAGAAGGCTGTTATCAACCATGCACATGGTTAATCTGCTGTTCTTGCGTAAATCCAGCAGAGGCCGCTCCGATTAACCTGCCCTCCTCCTTCCCTAAACCCAACCATCTGTTTTTAAAAAAGCAATAAAAACAAATAATTAACTTTTGTCTTAGCTGCTTTCTGAAACTGTTTTTCGCCGGACTCGAACCCCGTCATCACTGTCAACTCTGTACCACGTCTCAAGTCTGCCGACATACACGGTGAGCGACTGGAGAAACTGATCACAGCTTAAAATCCATTTATATGGAGGTAAGCATGTATACCGCCACGCATGATTATTTATGAAATTATACTATTTCCCATTAATTGTATTTTATTAACGTCTACCCCAACCCCAACCGTCACAGTAATGTAAAATTTCCCATTAATTGTATTTTATTAACGTCTACCCCAACCCCAACCCTAAACCCAACCTTCACAGTAATGTAAAAACACATCTGGATCTGAACTGTTCACTATTAGTAAGCATGTGGATGGATTATTACAGCCTTCTGAGCCTACTAGGAGGCGCAGAAGGCCCCTACTGGCCCATATCTATCAGCTGATTTCCACTGATTCCGCCCATTCAATCGAATAATAACATTAGAATCGGGTGGTTTTACAAGCCTACTGTCACACCTGCTGCTCGTTCTCACTCACCATCCACCATGCACCACACCCGTGAACCCTCACCTGATTACTAATCACCATCACCTGCACCTGCAATCACCACACACTACAAATACTCACCTCACTCACTCAGTCATCGGCTGGAATCAGACTCGTATGGTCCTCTTCGTCTTCTCTCCTGTGCTCTTCCATGGATGTCCTCCTACTGTGAATGCCAAAGCAACGACATAAGGGAAGTGACTGTTCTTATGTTGGCAATAGCCGTTGAACTGAACTGAGCTGCTGAACTGTGTGTGATCGCTCACCTTCTTCAACACCATTCACCTACTTCACCTAACTACTATTGTGCATATCACTGAAAAAACACCCTTGAAGTTTTACACTTCCTTGTCTTCCTTGTGTGACCGTGACAGGATTCCAGCCCCGCAAAACACCGTGGCCAATGGCGAGAACTAAAGCTGCTCATAAAAGTTCACCCGCCACCAGTGGCGTAAAGAAGCCTCACCACTACAGGCCTGGTACTCTGATTCGCAAACTGCCTTTCCGCACATGGTGAGAGAAATCGCTCATGATTCCAAGACTGATCTGCATAACCAGTGCTCTACTGTAATCACGAGCACGCCCCTCACTCGACCGATGAACTACTCCGGCGAGCAGAGTACCTGTACTGGTTTTCTGCTACAATGTTCACTTTATGTTGAAGCTAACATCCACCAATTCCCCAACGAACTTTCAAAAGTTACCTTTTATAATTTCCCATCTCACAGGACGAGCCCTCCAGTGGGCGGATGCCCTCTGGAATGCCCGAAGTCCAGTGGTGGCCACCTATCAATCTTTCACAGATCATTTTAAAGAGGTGTTTGCAGTTTCACTTACCCCTTTGTCCGTGCACGATGAACTACTCACTAGGTAACGCCTCCATCCACGAATACACGCTGCAATTTCGAGCCCTCGCCGCCAGTAGCGGCTGGAACCGAGTGGCCCTCCTCGCCGCCTATCGCAGAGGTTTGAAACCCAGCACTCAAAGACACTTGGTTATTTATGACGACAATGCTCCTGTCACGGTCACACAAGGAAGACAAGGAAGTGTAAAACTTCAAGGGTGTTTTTTCAGTGATATGCACAATAGTAGTTAGGTGAAGTAGGTGAATGGTGTTGAAGAAGGTGAGCGATCACACACAGTTCAGCAGCTCAGTTCAGTTCAACGGCTATTGTCAACATAAGAACAGTCACTTCCCTTGTATCGTTGCTTTGGCATTCACAGTAGGAGAACATCCATGGAAGAGCGCAGGAGAAGACAGGAGAGAAGACGAAGGGGACCATACGAGTCTGATTCCAGCCGATGAGTGAGTGAGGTGAGTATTTGTAGTGTGTGGTGATTGCAGGTGATGGTGATTAGTAATCAGGTGAGGGTTCACGGGTGTGGTGCGTGGTGGATGGTGAGTGAGAACGAGCAGTGGTAACCATAGTACAAGCAGAATAATTGACTCTGGTCTATTGAATTATTAAAAAAAATAAGGCACACTCAAAATGTAATGGTATTGTCACCTCGGCGTCTGAGTGTTTTCTAATAATTCAATGGCCCGTTGTCACTCCTATAATAATACCACCTACTCTCCCTTTCTCGCTCTCACTCTCTCTTTACTTTCGACTGGAGCTGACGGTCATCAGACTCCTGTAAGCACATTCCTGTAAGCTGCATATGTGTGTATAAAAAGTCCATTGTTAACATTCACATGTAATAACGGTTGAGTCAGCTTCATGCACTCCTCAGAGGAGAGAACTCTACTGCTGAGACTGCATCTCAATTTCCTCTGAAAGGTGTCGAATATACTCTTCGCTCCACAGATCCAGAGAACCCAGAGTAGGTTTTTTTTTTTTTTGGTGGGGAAAAATTTGAAAGGCGTGAAAGCAAAAAAGAGAAGTGTGTGACTGTGAAAAAGAAGGGATGAATATAGTTGGGCTGGGTGTTAAAGGGGTAGTTCACTTTAAAACTCAACCAAAGTTTTACTCTCAAACCTATATGTTTTACGATGTTTTGCACAAAACAATAAAAATAATCAAATAAATAAATAAACAAATTATTTAAAATAAAATAGCCAACATGACTACTTATTCTGAAAGGTACTTCATTTTCCAAAGCCATCTTTAGTGTAGAAAAAAATTAAGTAATTTAGAGAGGCAACCTGACAATATAACTGCAACTGAACTGTAAAATATTGAATAATAATAAAAATAATAATAATTTATATTACTACTATTATTATTATAATTTTATAACAATGAAATTACAAAATTAATATTTATGCTTTTTTTTTTCTTTGGTTTTAAACTTTAAAACCGCAGAGCACAGTGGATTATTTCATTAATATTTAAAAAATAATCTTCATCTTTAAAAAGTCATCAAGGAAGTGAGAAAATTCCAATAGTATCTGGATGCAGCCTTGATTATGCAAGCTGAAACTGCAAGTCTTGGACTTGCAATGTCAGAGACAATGCAGTCAATGGAGCTAGTGACATCACTGTGAGGGGTAGGGGAAGGGGTGGGGTTAGGTGTGCACATTAAAAAGCATTGCATACAGCTCAGATTGCAACTGCACCAGGTCTGCATCCAGACCCCTCTCGAGATTTCTGGTTTAAAATAGCCATTTAGATGATGTGTTTATTCGACAAATGTGCATTGACTTACAATTCCTGAAAACTGCGGAAAGAACTTCAAATATTCTGTCATTTTTGGTCATACAAATAAGTGTAACTGTAAAGGCTCTACTTAAGCATACAATAACAAGACATTGTGCTAATGTAAAATAAACATACAGAGTGACAAGAATATGTCAGCTATCATTCTGCTGAAAACATCTACAAAGAACTTCTCAAATTGTACTTTCATGTCTGCCTCCGAGCTCTGAGAACTGCATTTAATTACCAGTGTTTATAAACTTACCTTTTATTCAGGTTTTATGTATGATATCAGCCTGTTCAAATAATTCAGAAGACTAAATGCTATTAAATCCCTTCAACCTAAAATAATACAATGCATTTCAGGGAACAGTCCTTCAGAAAAAAAATGAAAAACTCTGAGATAGAAACCTTGAACCAGCAATGACACAACAGCCGCAACATTTAACAAAGAAAATCATTTATTTCTCGCTCCACTGAAAAAAAGGGACATTCAGGGGAAATTTGTTTCATTATTACTGTCATCATTTATACATAAAACCATAGATAACCCAGACTGAGGGCTCCAGAACTTGTATTTCAAACCATTTATCTTGTGGTTTCCCCCCAAAGAATCACTCTAACAAAATTATTTGTGTATTTAAAACAATATTTGATCTTCTTCTGTAATCCTGCAAAGTCCTTAAGGTTAAGCGATGTATTTACCGGCATCTGGGCCCATGTTGATAAATTATAATTCGCTTGATGATAATAAAGATAAATACCTGCCGAGGAGGTTAATGGGGCTCTGTGTGTCCCGAATGATATTGCCGTATTTTTTTGTTTCCTATGGTTTTGCATCTTGTGATCTCCATCTTGTCTAATGAATGCAGAGTGAAGTCATTCGTCAAACTGGATGTCTGAAAGATCTTCAGAGGTTTATCTATGCACAAAGTGCCAGAGCTGAGAATATTAACAACCTCGCAACATGTCACATTGACCTTCATTTGCATGTGTTTTGAGGGGCATTTTGGGTAACATTCAGCTATTTCACTGCCTTGCATGTGTCTTCTTTTCTTTTGGTAAGTTATTCTGTAGTGATTCTACATCGATAACTCAAAGCTAAGTCTAAAGCTCATTTAAAGGTGCTTTAGAATGAAAATCTGGATATACTTAGGTTATTATACAATAAGAGTTTAGTACATGGAAATGGCATATGGTAAGCTTCAAACATATTGTTTCCTCGATCTCATGTAAATCCCTTGAGTGTAAAATCCCAGTGAAATACAAGGCAATTGGAACAAAACACAGACAATCCACAAGGGATCATTAATATGTACACCCTAGGTAGCATTTGACTGGCAACAACATTAGCGAGACTACAACTATTATCATTTCAGCTCTTATTTTTAAGTTTACCTTATAGCTTCTGTTATACTTACTAAACATGTGGGACTTTTATTTTGAAAACAACACCGGCAATGGACCAGGCATGGAGCAGAATGCAAAATTTGGGAAAGAAGGATTATAAATTTATTCAGCGCCTCCCGAGGAGACAAACAGTCTGTTCAACAGTGTCTTTTTTGTTGGTTTAACGTGTATATTGTGAAATTTCCCTTGTATGTTTGTAATGTTGCAACAAACGTAAACTGCTGAATATAAGTGTTTAATGCACTTTTATGCATTGTGTCATATCAATCAGCTCTTAATTTCAATTTCCGGACTGAAAGGATAGAAAGTCAATAAATAAAGTCAAAAACTCGGTTTAGAGGTTGATATTAATTCCTGCCTGTGTTCTCATATATGGTACAGTCACAAAATACAACTCTAAATAAATCTCTGTCTGCCTCTTTTGTTGAGTACATTTATCATTGAGCCTATATTACATCCACAATACAACTCAGGAGCAAACTAGGTTTTTCTGGTGGCTTAAAGGCATCTCACTCACTCCAGCTAAAATAAACCTCTCTACTTCAGTTGAAAAGATTGTAAATAAGGCAGCTACTTAATTTGTTAAAATATTTTTTTGACAACTTAAGTATGATTATTTTGCATGTGTGTACTTCAGAGTACATCACGCTGTGATACTCTACTGCAAGCTGTGGAGCATCAGACCAGAGCCCATTTAAATTCACAATCATTAAAAATATTGTCAAATTAACTAATAATTTTTTTATAAACTGCAATTTTTTTTTGTTAAAATTGTTTCACTGTAGTAACTGTTATTATGATTATTATTTTTAAACAGTAAAATTTTGAAACTGATATTTATGTCTTTCTTTTGGTTTCAAACTTTAAGCCACAGAGATTTTATTTTAGTTAAAAAACAAGAAACATCTCTTTTAAAATGCTACTGTTTTGAACATTATTTCATAAAAAATGGGCAAAACAGAGAAACTATTATTATTATTATTATTATTACTACCACTACTACTAGAAGTACTATGGGGCTACTGAATGGTTGATTCTGTTTGGCTGATGAACATTCTAATGCATGTTATTATTTTCAGAAAAACACCCAGCTAAAGTTGTTCCAGGCAAACATTGAATGTATTACAGTTGCTTATTACTAATCTGAATTATTTGAGGACAAAATCTGACAAATGTCTTAAAAATACAACATCTGAACAGCGTCTTTAAGTGCAGTAACTGTAGTATAAGCTGGAAAACTGACTCTGGTCTGAATTGAATTATTAGAAAATAAGACATGACGTGAAATAAAAAAGACATGAAAAATGGCATTTATTTATTCAATTCAATTTAAGTTTATTTGCATAGCACATTTCACAATAATTATTGCTTTAAAGCAGCTTTACAAAAGGAGCACATTATTGCATTACAATCAAATTCGGAAAAGTTAAGGTTATTAGTTACCATAACTTTATTAGTTACTAATAACTTTAGCTAATTAACTAGTAACTAATAGCTTTAGCAGTTAAAGTTATTATATATAAACATAGTTAACCTGCAGTTATATAGCATGTAGGTGATGTCCATGTGTACATGTTCAATGAAGTGTATTTGTGTATTAGGTGTATGTGTTGTCCTCAAAGTCCTCGATGGTTGGCATCATCTCTTCATATGTCTTGGACCCATCAATATATTTATGGACAAGGTGCCCTAGATAAGAATATGAACAACCTCACAACACACTAACCTTTATTTACATGTTTTTTTGAATGCCATCTTGGGTAAAATTCAGCTTTTTTATCGTCTTGCTGTGTTTTCTTTCTTAACTCTTGGTGAGTTTAATGTAGTGATTCTTTAAAGAGCGTGAGCAATCAATAACTCGTCCTAAAGCTCATTTAATACACTCATAGATTTAATTGGAAGGTTAAAGAAAAAACATTTATCCAGGGAAATTATATCAGTTTCTGTATTACACTCAGGTTTAGATTAATTTTATTATTGGTCTGGGGACAAAGTGGAAAATGAAAATTGATTTTGAGAGATAGCACTTTTCAAGGAACGCTTAGTATTACAGAAGTCATTCTCACACATGATCAATATGTTCTGGATCAGGCCATTCAAATGTAGCAGTAGAGCTCCATCTCATAGAAATAAGAAATGGGATCATTTGGTGCTCTAAGAATATAAAAAACACTGAAGATAGTATGGGTGGTCAAATTAATCACAATTATCCTGAAAATAATTTATTTAACCAATTAAAACGAGTTAAAAATGGGATATTCAGGGTATGTTTATGCAACACCATTTGGAGTTTGAGGGTCTGAAAATGTGATAAATGATAAAAAAGTGTTTTGAAACTATCACAAACATGAAATGCATCAGCATTCTTTGGGATAACCCTGTATGCATTTGCTTATTTCTTCCTGAAATCAGTTTCTGAATTGAGCATACGGCTGAAGGCAAAATTATTAGCCCTCTTGTGAAATGTAAATTGTTTTTTTTTTTTTCAAATATTTCCTAGGTTTTGTTTAATGGAGAGATTTTTAAAAAAACATTTTAAAAACATTTTAGTAACTCATTTCTAATTACTAATTTCTTTTGTCTTTGCCATGATGACAGTACATACTATTTTACTAGTTATATAGTAGTATTCAGCTTAAAGGATTATTTAAAGACTAAAGTATTAGGTTAAGTAGGCAAGTCACTGGACAAGTCAGTGGTTTGTTCTGTTGCCAATGGAAAAAAAAAAAAATTCTTAAGGGGGCTAATATTATTGACCTTAATTTATTTGTTTTTAAATTAAAAACTTCTTTTATTCGAGACACACTCAAATAAACAGGACTAATCCCAGAAGAAAAACTAAAGGGGATACATGTGAATATTTCCTTGCTTTGTTAAACAGCACTTGGGAAATATTTGAAAAAATTAATAGTAATAATTAAAGATAATAATTTTGCCTTCAACTGTATATGGCTGAATTAATTGTTCACTTCTTTAGCTAAATTACATATTCATAAAAAACCTTTTAAGGCAAATAAACTTCAAGTGAAATGAGCAATGTCACACAATCATTCTGCCTGTTTATCAATACTGCAATTTCTCAGAAATGCCCCAAAAAACATTCATTGCCATGAAAATGGTAACTTCTTAAAAGCTGGCAACAAACATGCAGTGTGAAACGAGCCTTCAGCATGATCAGTTCTGTAGTTCTTTTATACTCTAAACCAGACTACATATGGCACCAAAAAATATGTAGATGAGTTTGCTGTTTGGCAGACAGAGAAAAATAGACGTTGTCTTGCGGCATGTCGGCGATAATTAAAGTGTGCATTAATTTAACAGCGTTTAGTCCTACCATACGGAAAGATGGTTTTTCCAAGCCGTTATTCTTGAGGGACGAGCCAGATGCTGGGATCATTTCAATGCTTTCTCTCTTCATCTCTTTCATGTTTGAGATTCTCAATTTGCTTTTTGAGCACCAGTCCTTGAAATGCCATAGTGCAGATCAGTACAGTCATTGATTAAACTGCAATATTATGTCTTAAGAAAGGGCACATGGCTCTTTCGAAACAACAACCGAATATCTAATACACTTAGTAAATTCTCAAAGAACTGTCAATGCATCCTTTTCAGTATTTAACCACTTTACGACTAAACTGTAAAGCCAAAAATCTCAAAGCCATCAATCATTTCAAACATGTTTTGTACTGAGACACACACACATACACACGCATAGATCAGTATTAACAGCAGAAATTCAGTGCCTTATGGAGACTAATAAAAAACATTGAATGAATCTATAAAGGTGTTTAAAGCACCCGGGGGTGTATAGAGTCTCGCTGATGACAGGATTCATTTCTCAAATGGAGGCTGATGTGAATGATGCATTATAACACCAGCTACTATGCGATTCCACCTGCTTCTGTGTTCAGTTTTATTTATTCTTGACACCCACATCTCACTCGATTTAAAATGAGTCTATAACACTGCTAATTATTCTGTATTCACTGAGGGCGCATTCAAAGTGGATGATATTTCAACAAATATGACTAAAGTCATTTCTTTTTGAGTCAAGAAATACCTGTATATTATACAAAACTGTGAATAGCATATTTCAAAAATAAATAAATAAATCGTGAATAGCAGAAATTTACTGTGCCTGCATGTTCTTACAAGTGCATTAGAGGTTCCAAGTACTTTAGTACTTTACACTAAAAATGTAAAAAAGCAGGTGAAATAATGTATGGTTATTCATGCAACACAACACAACACAACACAACACAACACAACACAACACAACACAGCACAGCACAGCACAGCACAGCACAGCACAACACAGCACAGCACAGCACAGCACAGCACAACAACACAACACAACACAACACAACACAACACAACACAACAACACAAATCTTCATAGGGGCTTCCCATATCCTTTTTTTTATCCTGTACTTATTTTTATACAAAGCCAACCTTACCCTTAAACCCATCCCTCCCAGGAAACATTATACATTTTTACATTTTTAAAATACTTCTTTCTGTGTGATTTATGAGCCACTTTCTAAGTGAATTTGCAAAAACAGTTTACTCGATTTTACTTTTTATTTTTACAATTATATTTTTCTTGGTTATCTGGGTGTGAATTTATATATATAAAAGTAATAGTTTGTAATCAAGTCCAATATATAATAAGTGTTTTACAAATCACATACAAGTTATATTTAAGTGCATTTCTTTGAATAAATCTTAATTTGGTGACGTTTCCTCAGCAAACGCAACACAGATGCAGTGTGCCATGTCAACCCATTTATTTTATTAAAAAGGTTTATACCAATTACACTCAATTTCATTTTAAAATGAGCACATATTGTACTTACAGTAGTTGCATTAAAAAAGTTGTCTTTTTTATAAACAAATCACACTGCATTGACTCCAGTAGCATTTGGGTGGCAATCAATAAAACAAGCATCGTCCAAGTACACTCTTAACGGACAAAATTCAAAAGCCTTGTTTTTGTCTGCAGATCCTACATGATTAATATAGGGATTTTAAATGAGGTCACATCTGGAAAAGACAAAAGAAGCACAAGGCTGACCCATCTCCATTTCTGTTGAACAACACCTTATTACACACAGCACCAACAAAACCATGCAATATTTATACCTCGCTTGACAGGTAACTTTCAGCACATCTATACAGACAAGATCTTCTCCAGGAATTAAGCTTACAATGAATAGCATCACCAGACACAGAGAACATCCTCACACAATGGGATTTAAGATGTGGCAGATCTTTCCCTGACTGGAGGGTTTCTGTGTTTCAAATGGCACAGAAATGTTCATTCTCTCTGGAGATCATGTAAGCTGAGCCTTGTCAGTGCATTCTGAGCTCAATGGAATAGACAGTATAGTTTCATACAAATTTATGATTAAGAAAATCCCAACAGGGTACTTCACTAAAGTCATTTATCAATGGTTGGAATGCATTTTTGAACAACCTTAAAGGCATAGTTCAATCAAAAAGGATTTTATATATATATATATATACAGTGCATCTGGAAAGTAAAGCGCTTCACTTTTTCCACATTTTTTATGTTGCAGTCTTATTCCAAAATGGATTAAATTCATTTATTTCTTCAAAATTCTACACACGATACCCCATAATGACAATGTGAAAAAAGATTTTTTGAAATTGTTGCAAATTTATAAAAAACCCCCCCTGAAAAATCACATGTACATATGTATTCACAGCCTTTCTTCAATACTTTGTTGATACACCTTTGGCAGCAATTACAGCCTCAAGTCTTTTTGAATATGATGCCACAAACTTGGCTTTGGGAATTTTTGCCCATTCCTCTTTGCAGTACCTCTCAAGCTCTATCAGGTTGGATGGGAAGCAACGGTGTACAGCCATTTTCAGATCTCTCCAGAGATGTTCAATAGGATTTAGGTCTGGGCTCTGGCTGGAAAATTTGGCTGGAAATCTGGCTGGAGAATTTAGTTTCAGATGGCTTTTGGCAAATTCCAGGTGGGCTGCTATGTGCCCTTTACTAAGGAGTGGCTTCCGTCTGGCCACTCTACCATACAGGCCTGATTGGTGGATTGCTGCACAGATGGTTGTCCTTCTGTAAGGTTCTCCTCTCTCCACAGAAGAACGCTGGAGCTCAGACAGAGTGACCATTGGGTTATTGATCACCTCCCTGACAAAGGCCCTTCTCCCCCGATCACTCAGCTTAGATGGCTGGCCAGCTCTAGGAAGAGTCCTGGTGGTTCCAAACATCTTCCACTTACGGATGATGGAGGCCACTGTGCTCACTGGAACTTTCAGAGCAGCAGAAATTTTTCTGTAAACTTCCCCAGCCTTGTGCCTCGAGACAATCCTGTCTCGAAGGTCTACAGACAATTCCTTTGTCTTCATGCTTGGTTTGTGCTTTGACATTCACTGTCAACCCTGGGACAGGTGTATGCCTTTTCAAATCATGTCCAATCAACTGAACTTACCACAGGTGAACTCCAATTAAGCTGCTGAAACATCTCAAGAATGATCAGTGGAAACAGAATGTACCTGAGCTCAATTTAGAGCTTCACGGCAAAATCTGTGAATACTTATGAGCATGTGATTTTTCAGGTTTTTTATTTTTAATAAATTTGCACAATTTCAAAAAATCTTTTTTCACATTGTCATTATGGGGTATTGTGTGTAGAATTTTGAGAAAATAAATGAATTTAATCCATTTTGGAATAAGGCTGTAACATAAAAAATGTGGAAAAAGTGAAGCGCTATGAAAACTTTCCGGATGCACTGTATATATATACTTGGTTTTTTTTTTTACTGTTTTTTTATGCATACAGAAAATTTACTGGTAATTGTCTTTCCAGACATTTTCTGTATAAAGAGAGTCGGTTTTAAAACAACCAATATTCAACTCTGGAAGTGTTTCAATATTATGATGACATCACAGTTTGAGAAAACCCTAGGATTCATCAAAATGACATATAATGTACCATCAATATGGTTTAAAGTCTCATTCTGAGTCAACTATTGTAGAAAGAGCATCAACTGCCATAAGGAATAAATAAAAGTGTTGAGCCTGAAGTGAAGCCTGAAGCTGTATTTATAAGTCAAAGAAACTGCAAGAAGACATATGTATTTTGTTTAACAATCATCACAGCGGGTTACTCAGGAAAACTAGTTCAAGAACACAACATGAACACTTAATACTCAAGCTGTGTTAAGCAAGAAGTAAGACGAGTGATGAAAGGTTGAATTGTCAGCAGTCTTTTTGTCTGGAGATCCACATCAGAGGCGACACACTTTCAGAGCCAGTGTCTGAAGCCCAGAGGCCTGATGGATCGCCTGTTAGTTTAGTTCTGATGTTTCCCTCTGAGAAATGACACCGAAAGCGAGACACAGGTGGACTTTTTCACTGATTTACACCAACAATATCTACTACTGATGTCTCATCCACTTTCTGCAAATGTCTGCTTTTAAATCCAAATCCAAATTAATTTTTTTGATGCAACAAATACTCTTTTTTTTAATCCACAGAATCTTAATAGAATAATGAGAATTGTTAATTTTTCGATGAACTATCCCTTTTTTTTTAAAGATATCTTTATGATAATTTCTCTGGCATCATTTACTGAATATGATGAGTTTTACTCATATATATATATCATTCTAATAGATTTTTGTAAACCTGATTGATTCACAAAGGATTTAGGTCAGATTTACCAAACAAAATTAGCACAATTCCAAATTAGACAAATGTGTAAAGGTGCACAAAACAAAAGAAAAAAAAGGTTAGTGTATCCTTACATTAGATACTTATTGTTAAGACCTATTAATTTAGTTATTTATTTATTGGCCAAAAAATAGGCATATTCACAAAATCTCTCACGTTTCTTCCCTTTTCGTCTGCCTGTGATTTATAGATTCAGTGCAGAGACTAGTGGAGAATCACGTTGCGAAGCCAGGCAAAAGTATAAATCGGGCTTGACATGGCAACTGACAAAGATTTGGTCAAATATTGTGCTGCAATGAAAGTTTTTTTTTTTAACTTGACAATAACTTTGCAAATTATCATGGAATAAGCAAGATTATCAACAGCTTGCCATGCTTTAACAGATTTTAAATGCACTTCACAGAGAAAAAGATCAAGGTCGAGGTAGTCCATAAGATGTATACTTTGATAACTTTTTTTGACAGTTCAGGTCCAAGGAGAACAGATTACATACTGAGGGAACCAATCATGCTGGTATAACATGACTCATCCTAGTTGTTTGTTCCAAGTTGTCTTTTAATTTCTGAAGCAAAAACCAACATATTCGGCAAATAATGATGGATCCTCTGGTATTCCAAATAAATACGAGGAAAAAATCTTCTAACTTTTACCATGCGCAATCTGTTCTTGGTCTTGCCTCCTCCTGCAACAACTGCAGCCATGTCAAATGCAACATTTAATGCAAGCATTTTTAGGCGCTAAATTTTTGCACAAATGCCCATAATTTGAGGAGGGCAAATGTTAGTAAATCACATTATGTGATTAATTTAAATACTCTCCTGCCATAAAATTTGCACCTGACTTGGAAACTCATAACAATTGCTTATTCACTATGGTCAGGTGCAAAAGTAGCTGTGTCCACCCCTTTTCAGTGCTTTTCTTCACCATGCATGTTTAAAAAGATTAAACCTCATCCAAATCAAGTGACCAAATCATATGGGTCACTTTTATAAGTGCCTTTTAATAATTTTGAAGCTTTACAGCCCCTGGTAGAAAGAGATTTCATAATGTTGAAAATATTAGTAACACAATCCTTTTTTATTTACATATTCTTTAGAGAATAAACCCTAAGAATGTTCAGATTAATTTGTCAGAATTTAACGCATTTCCCAAATGATGTTATTTATCATTTATCGAAAGACTTTTGTTTAATTCAATGCTTTTTTTGTTTAAAATAATTTCTTTAAAAAAATTATATTAAAAATTGTTATTTATAATTTAAGATTTTCTTTCCAAATATTTTATTTAAAAAATCCAAGGAATAATACAATTGTTTAGAAGTTTTTTAAACAATTGAATGCACTTTTCCCATAACACATTATGCTATATAAGAATTTATTTAGAACTGCAAGAATGTCAAGATTTATTTCTTATGAAATGCATTTTTATTTCATGAAATGAATTTTTCCACATTGGAAATTGTTAATTATGTTCAAGGAATCTTAAGATCATTTAGAATATTTTTTCTGGTTAGTGGTTACATTACTGGTTACATTAGTTTTTGATAATGTACCCCTGCAATCTCATTGTTTAAATCTTATAGTTTTTTTTTTTTTGTAATTTAATGCATTTTCCATACAAATTATGCTATTTAT
Source organism: Danio jaintianensis (assembly GCA_903798115.1). Lineage (NCBI taxonomy): Eukaryota > Metazoa > Chordata > Actinopteri > Cypriniformes > Danionidae > Danio > Danio jaintianensis. Next base: position 17,558,979 of record CAIGQV010000641.1, read on the forward strand.
TCTTTACCCAAACATTCTTAAGAATGTCTAGAATTTTCTTTTTGTCTAGTATCTTTAGATATTATTAAATATTTTGGTTATTCTTGCATTATGTTGCATGGGAATATTTGTGGACAAAGCCAAGAACTGTATGAGTCAAAATTGTAGATTTTTATTTTATGGAAAATATTAAGTAAAGGCCATCTTCAATGAAGAAATTTAGTAAAGTAAGTATATTAAAGCTTATTTTTTTACTTAGTAATATGAATGGCTAAGAACTTAACTTGAACTTTCAATCAACTTTGAAGGTGCTTTTCTTTAATATTCTGATTTCTCTAAACTTTCAGATTCCAGAATTTTAAATATGTTTATAATGTATCTTGGTCAAACATGATATCACAAAAACCATACATCAACAAAAAGCTTATTTATTCTGTTTTCATGAGATGTATAAATCCCAATTTCCTAAAAGAAATCTAGAATTCAGAAATGTCAGTTTCATTTAGAATGTTTATTTTTCCCCAACTGAACACATTTTGAATCATCCTGTAATAAAAACAGCCTTTTGTTTTCCACAGAAGAAATGAAATGACATGAAGCAGACTAAATAATGATGATTGTAATTTTCTGGAGACTTTCTCTTTAAGCAGAGATATATATTATTTTCAACGGCCACACTGAAAGAAGCTCTCATATAAACACCATGTTGATATCGGTCCAAAAAAAAAAAAAAAAAAAAAGGCAGCAAATGACTAAGCCCTCAATGAGCTGCCAAAGAGTTAGCAGAACCACAGCACAACTGTTCTCATTCACCTTTCTAAAAGCCAAAGAGATGAGGGGGAAATGGACACTGCAGCTGGTAATCAGAAATGTCAGCGCTTTAAATGGGATTGGCACGCAGGTTTGGGATAGAGGTGGAAGGAAGCTTGTGGGATTTGGACTACGGCTTCATGCAGCTGAATCCCAGGCTTGTTTCAGCCACCTGTGGGTCCAGATGTCTGATGAGAAGGACTGTGGGGATGAACATCATCTGTCTGTCTTTGGCTCAGATCAACTTCAGTCTGTTTCAGCATCCACCTCACGCACCTCTGCCATCACTGTTTTTACTCAGAGACGAGGACTTTTTCCCGTTCTGGAGACTCATTCTCTCAAATCACATCTTTATGAAGATATAACATGCTTGCCAAAAGTCAGGGAGCACTGTAGTGAAAGTGATGTTTCTAATTTAATGGATTTTTTCCTTATCACAAGCTGCGCTATTGATCATTTCTTCCTGCAATCTTAAAATGGATTAGAGTGAATTTCTAATTTATTGCCTTTCTTTCTATTTGCCAAATATGCTATTTAACATTTCTTAGATTTTTTTTTTAACCGATAGTTGCTTCAGACTTTTGTTTCAGTATGATAACATTTCAAACTGAAAGAGAATATTAAATACAGGGCAGGGTTTTATTTTTGCTCTCATCTTTCATTCACAGCAAACTAACCGTTGGAGGGGTGTGGCTAAGTATATTTCGTCCAAGCTGTCAAACTGATGTCATCAGAGAAGGACTGCCATTCCAATGGCAAATTGTTACATTTGGATTAAAGGGGTTTATTTTTTTCAGTGGATTAATTGTTCACCTCATAACAACAATGTGCTCTAGCAAAATAAACATTATATATTTTGACCATGCAAACTTTAATGCATTTTCCCCTAATGGAACTTAGAACAATAGGGCTTTTCACTTCTTTTTTTTTCTTTCACATTTCACTATTGCAACTGTCTCCCTAGAGTGAGTCTTTCTAACAGCTTTAGAACTTTACACTGTATCCAGTATTACTTTCCATGGCAACACATCAAGCTTCAAGTGGCCGGATTTGAAATTTTGTTTCAACATTCTGGCATTTATATTCTAAATTCTGAGCATTCTAAGTCCCACATGTGTGTGGTACAGCTCTTCTAAATGATCTATGAGGTTATCAGGGTTGCCAAGTCTTATGCTACTTTTAATCACTCGGCGTGGGGTGTTTTTATATTCTGTGGGTTAAAGGTTTGACATATTACATCAACCATATTCATATGGTTGCATTGAAATTTTCAACTCTACTAAATCTATATTCTACCAATAATATAAACTGTGCCATGTGCTTAAATGTTTATATAATGTATATATATATATATATAATGTCTTTCAATTAAAATGAATTTAACTAGTTTTGGGTTCACTTCTACCCAAGTTGTTTTTACTGCCGTCAGCTGTGCTAACATGTTAAGGTAAAATTATTTTTTATGATAACTGAAACTTTATGACTAATATACAGTTATTTTTTCCAATGATATCGTGGCATATTTTAAGTTTTAATATTATTGGGCTAGTTTTTATTGCCCATGTTTTTAACTGGCCATTGGGATAGTTATATTGCATAAACCTGGCCACCCTGGAAGTTATATCAGTGTGAAAATCTTGTATAAATGAATGTCTCTCAGAATCTTAGGACTGAATTCTGTAATTAAATGGATATGTATGGCTAAATTTTAAATTCAATGCTTATGCAAGTAAATTAAAGTTTATGGAAAACTTAAGAGTCTTATAAAGTTTAATAAACATTAGTTTTCTTTTTTACCTGAATGATTGTTTGGTGTGGTTCTTGCATAATCAAAAAATTCAACAAATATTTGACTTTTTTTGAGAGACAAACATGGTAATACTATGGTAAAAACATGGTAAAATTGTAAATGATTTTATCCCACATTCACTTATTAATAAGTTGTTGACCGAATTAGATTTTTCCAGAAAAAATATTAAGCTATGACTGATTTACTGTGAATGTCTTTCATAAAACTTTAGCAGTGACTAAAAACAGAGAAAAAAAAACCCACACAAGTTTGAAAACATGATAGCTTCAATGGAAGCAAGAACATCTAATATATATAACATGACAGAATCTTAAATATTTATATTGATTCACACCATAACTTTCCTTTCTTAAAAAAACAAAAACAAACTCAAAACCCCAAAACATTTTATAAATTAATTAAACCTCCGGGTGCTCCGGTTTCCCCCCACAAGTCCAAAGACGTGGTATAGGTGAATTGGGTAAGCTAAATTGTCCGTAGTGTATGAGTGTGAATGAGTGTGTATGGATGTTTCCTAGTAATGGGTTGCAGCTGGAAGGGCATCCGCTGCGTAAAACATATGCTGGATAAGTTGGCGGTTCATTCCAATGTGGTGACCCCAGATTAATAAAAGGACTAAGCCGAAAAGAAAATGAATGAATGAATGAATGTTAAATCTCAGATTTTGTTCTCTGATATTTTTGGACACTTTATCTTCATGCAAACTCTGCATTATTTCATTCGTCATCAAGACCAAAGACAAAACTCCTGGCTCTGCAAGTCTGACATAAGCTGCATTCGATTGTGTCCATTTTTCTAACCTAGCAGCGGCTCTGCTGACTGACAGCGCTGCTTATTGTGTCAGGAATATTTAAAGTGAAATCGGCAGCTAGGGAACCGTGCACTGCGGCTGAAATCTCTCCTTCATCTCCTTGTGTTGAGAATTCTATTTGACAAATCCCATCGCACAAACACACTAAGCCTCAACCACGCACTTCACAGCGTGTCTGTGTTTCCCAGAAATTGCTTTGTGCTTCCCAGCAGGTGACAACAATAGTGGTGGCATCAGCAACCTCACACATGACTAAGAACTGTGGAAAAAATCATTTTCGTGGCTTCACCTCAACGCCGGTCAAGGCTGGCGAAGAGCGGCTCGTGTGCTGGATGACGTTAAAGGCAAGATGAAATCAAAATGAACTCTATTAGCCTTCTCGATAAATGTTTCTGCATGAATCTTCAGTGAGCGTTATCAACTCAAGGCAAGTCGGTTCATTTTGTGGCCATCTTGTAAACTCCTCCAGTTATTTCTAATCCTTCAAGTGCAGCTTCTTATCTGAAAAAGTTTTTCAAGCTTACGTTCCAATAACCTGTCAACAAATAATTATGACTTTATATGATCCCCCCTACTGCTGAATATCTAGATTCACTTGGAAGTGTGTCACATTTTGACAGTGTGGTTGTGAATTTAAGAAAACTAATTAAAGTATGTCTGAATGATCTGAAAACAGCCATGACATTTGGGGAAGATGAGCAGAGACAAACAACAAAAAGAAATGAATAGTAAAAGAACTACATTTTTGTATTATTTCGCTTTAACAGATTCAGTTTTTCCTGGAAAGCTAGAGAGGATTTAGAGATGGTTTAAGTCATTGTTTAATTTCATGTATTTATTTGTTCATTCATTCATTTTCTTTCTGGCTTAGTTCGCCTTTATTAATCTGGGGTCGCCACAAAGGAATGAACCGCCAACTTATCCAGCATATGTTTTACGCAGCGGATGCCCTTCCAGCTGCAACCCATCACTGGGAAACATCCATACACACTCATACACTACAGACAATTTAGCTTACCCAATTCACCTATACCACATGTTTTTGGACTTGTGGGGGAAACCGGAGAACCCGAAGGAAACCCATGCAAACACGGGGAGAACATGCAAACTCCACACAGAAATGCCAACTGACCCAGCCGAGGCTCGAACCAGCGACCTTCTTGCTGTGAGGCGAACGTGCTACCCACTGCGCCACCGTGCAGCCCCACCCTATTTATTATTTACCTATTATTTACTTATTTATTTATTTATTTATTTTTTACATTAAAGGGATAGTTGATTCAAAAATTAAAATGTACTCACTATTTATTCACCCTATTTTTTAGATTCTTTATCCTGTTGCACACAAAAGAAGTAATTTTGAAGAAAGCTGAAAACCTGTAACCATTTACTTCTTTAGTTTAGGAAAAGTAAATACTATGGAAGTTAGTGGTTACTGGTTTTCAGCTTTTTTCAAAATATCTTCAACCATGTTCAGAATAAATTAAGTCAAACAGGTTTGGAACAAGTAGTAAATGATGACAGAATGTACATTTTTGTGGGAACTATCCCTTTAAAGCACACCATTACAAATTATAGATACAATGAGATTATTTTTTGAGATTATTTAGATCAATTGTTTTTTAAATTTCACTCAGAGATGACAATTTATCATTTGCTGAACCAGACCAGTTTGAAATGCCACGTTATGAAAGTGTTGTCGACAGGGCAATGTATGATATGAAAACAGGCAAAACTCTTGAATAGGTGAGTAGAGATAACACAAACAAGTATATATAGCTATAACCAACAATTATCAGTATTGAAGTAGGCTACATTAGGCACGTGCATAATTCTTTTTTTTATTTATTTAGTAAGCCTATAACCATCTAAATTAGTGATGAAAGACCATTTCAAATATTTTGTTATAGAAATAAATCATTTTTAAAACATGTATGACAGTGAAGTGCAATAATTTGACTTTTAGCTATATTTAGCTATACGGCCATTTGCCATGAAAGCTATAGCTCTCCAAATTCAAAAGTGTGTTTCTTTTTTCCTTGTTTCAAATTATTATTGATTTGGGCAGTCCAGAGATTTGCGCAGTACTGCTTACGTTATAGTTGAGTGGAAAACCTTGGACTGGTTCACAAAAAGCAGTATCAAATATTTACCAAAATGTTTGATTGACAGCAGTGGCTCTTAAGCAAAAGTTATTAAAAATGAGGAGATTATATTTTGTAAATGCATACAACATTGCTATAAATTTGAGGTATAAAACTTGATAGCACCACCTAGGGCCATGAGGCAAACATAGTTTTGTTTCATCAAGTCATATGTAATAGGTGCTCAAACTTGATTGGCTGATGGTGGTCAAGATTGTAGGATGAATGTCCTCATAAAATACTAAACTTGGACAAAGTGACCGATCAGTTTCTTTTCATGTTATAGTGCCAGCAACTTGTCTAACTCAAATTTTGAATCAAAAATGCATTTGTTTAAGTGTTTTAGCAGACTTGCTAATTCTCAACACTTGTCCAAGGGAGGCTTGACATAAAATGAAAATAAAATAAATATGTTTACACAACATTATAATTCTTTACATAAAATTGCTATAAGGCAAAAGCAAAGGCAGCATGATCAAACAAACTAATAGCAGACTATTTGTGTAAACACTGCTGTTTTGTTTTTAACCACTTTTTAAGTACACTACTAAAAACATTTACAGTACTTTCTAATTTTAGGCTTACAGGTGTGACCTCAATTTGAGAAAAAATCAGTTAGCGATAATACAGATACTGTTGCTGAAGACCAAAGAAGTGAAAGCAGCAATAATGAAAGTGCACAAAAAGAATAGAAAAAAGTGCAATAGTAACTGCCTGCAGACTGGAACATGCAAGCGGTATCAGGCGTGCAGTCTCAGACACATGCAATCATTAGAACTAGTGACAACACTGTGAGGGGTAGGCTTAGGAGCGAGGTTAGGTGTACGCATTAAAAGCATTGCATGCAGTCTCAGCTTGCATGTGCACTCGGTCTGCAGCCAGACCCATTTCAAAAAGTATGAAAATAGTCATGATACTTTTAAAAGTTGAAACAGCAACAATTCAATTTTCTTGTTATTTGCTGCTAATAGTTCATTGACAATGCTAAGATTTTTTTAGGGACAAAGTTTTAGGGACCAAGAAAGAGTAGAAGGCATAAGGTGAGCAGAGAAAATAATAAAAAGAAATGAACACTGAAAACACAAACAATTTGTGTTATGTAACATTAACAGTTAGATATGATGATGCTAATACTGTTCATGTAAGGCCAGCAAAGTTTTAAAACCACAATCGATGAAACACCTACTATAAAAGTGGTCAAAGAGCAGAGGAATCAGCATTCAGATGGATTGGCTGACAAACAGTTTGCTGACCTGGACTTGGAGTTAAAGGAGTAGTAAAGGGTAGTGAAGACAAATGTAGCAAGTACTGTTGCTGAACTCTAGTAGAAACCATCTCAGAGAGGATCAGAAGGTCATGAAATGCATGAGGGATGGAGTGTCAGAGTCAAGATGGCTAATCTCACTGATATAAGGCGCTTTTGCAGAGGAAGCTAACATCCATTTCCCATGAGTGCTGCACACAGGCCGTGGACTGTAAATTGCTCGAGTATTCAGTACAGCAAGTGAATTATTCCTCTTTGACAGCAATCATCAACAGCCTCACATTGACACAGCTTCAGGGAAAAAAAACCTCTAGCTGAATCAAGAGACTTTAGAGAGATAGTTCACCTAACAAATTTTAATTCTCTCTTCGTTTTTTAGTCTCATACTGTTGCAAACGTGCATGATTTATTTTTTAGTGATGCATGATGCATTGGTGGCCATGTTGGTATCAGCCAATAGTGTTATCTTTACTGGTTTGATAAGAAAATAAGTTAGCAGCTCATAAATTATTGATTATTTTTGCTTGAGGGTTCACTTCATATATTGTACATGCAACATGTTTTAAGAGCTGAAGAAAAAACAATTGCAATTTGTAATTTGAGAAAAGAAAGATGCTGGGTTCCACATAATTTCTTCATGTTGTACCAACAGAAATTGATTAAATTAACAATTGTTTTTACAAGTTTAAGTGGTTTTAACATAAAACAATTACGTTGTACAAAAAAACTTAAGAATTGTGTTGTTTTCATGTTGTCATTTTAAATAAGTAGTTTGAACAAGCAGCAAAAGTCTTTTTTTTGAGAGTTGGTTTTAAAGAATTTAGCATTTTTTTTTGTAATCAGACTCAAGAAAAATTGATATCAACATTTGTATTTATAGGCCTATACATCGGTTATTGGCTTCCAAATATAAAAACAATTATTGGTTATCATATCGGTACGTCCCTATTATTATCTTCTTTGTAGCTCAATAGGTGATATATTTTTAAAAATGAGTTTGTTGCTCTTTTTCTTACAAGTATCATGAAGGAGATCTTTTTAAATGAAATTAATAGAAGGCAAACCTAAAAGCACCATAAAAGGGCATCTCATGATAATTGTCATCTACAATGGATCAAATTCTACCTCTGAAGTAGGTCATTCAGGGTGTCTTGGAGGGGTGAAGTGTTCATGCCACAAGATTTAGCTGTGGGGTGCCTCAGGGTTCAGTTCTTGGACCGATTCTCTTCTCCATCTACATGGCATCACTGTGATCGCCAGAAGCTTGTGTTCAGCAAGTGAATGATGTTCCCCTTCATATGGGAACTCCAACGTGCGTCTGTTAACAGACTACGGGAGTACTACAGACGACCAATCACTCTGAAGAGTAAGAAAACGGGCCAATGAATGCCAAAATGAATTTGCAGAGCTCAGCTCCACAGCTGACAGTGATTAGCCATTAATGCTATATAAGCTGCCAGCTGAGAAGCGAGCACTAGAATTTAGCTTTCAGAGCCTCTCACGAGACTGAAGACACTCTATCTGCCAACCTGATTTCAAGACTGAAACCAGTTACTCACCAGTGCGGGAGATGACGCGACAGCAGCAGTCGATCTGGGCTTCCTGTCCCCTGGGGGTTTCGCTGGTGTGCACAAAAGAGCAGTTTCCATTAAAAGAGCAGATCCCCTAAGAGAGCAACACAGTCAATCAACACATCTTTTTCAAGACGCTGTTCTCTGTTTTCTCCGCCTGGTCCTCGTGCACTTCCGCCTTCACTTCCCCTGATGGCGAGGCGGCCAGTGGGTACGAAGCTATTCCTCAGGTGGTTGGCGCCGCCACCTGGAGGGGTAAGCTGAGACCCCCGTCCAAGGCGGGTGGGTTTTCTGTGTGTCTCATGGCCAGAGCCCACACCGTTGCGGGCCATGCCGCTTCTGCCCTGCACCATGGCACCTGCTGTGCTGCATAGGGGCGGTTCTTCCCCAGGCTTATGCATAAGCACCACACGGTGGTCGACTATGCTCTCATGACCTTCAAGTTGGCCGCCTGTGCCCTGGGGAGAACGATGGCCACACAGTGGTCCGGAAATGCCACCCTTGGCTTACCCTGGCAGACATGCACCGCGCCGACAAAGTACGCTTTCTTGGTGTGCCCATATCCCAGGCAGACCTACTCGGCGACACCGTCGGGGACTTTACCCAGGAGTCCTCGGTGGTGAGAGATCAGCCGTGCGCGATTGAGCAGGTCATCTCCTGGTGGGCTCGGAAAACTGCTCCCCCACCGGACCCGTCTGCGCTGGCTGTTCCTCGCCGAGAGCTCTCTTCCCACGGCTCCAAAATGCTCTGCCGTCACAGCCCGTTCCACTGGCTAGTGAACGCGCCGAGCCCCCCCGCAGGAAGTTGACGCTCCTGTCATAGGTCACCGTAAAGTCCGGTAATCGGACTGCGAAGCGAACCTAAGGCGGGCCACTTGGAGAGGAGGAGAACCGTTCTTTCCCCGGTGGAGGGCCGGGGCTCCCCCGCGAACGAATGTAGCGATCCGAAAAGAGCGGCTTTTCCTCCCTCTGGGTATGGAAGCCCAATTGCTGTCAGCATGGGACGCGCTGCCTTCCAGCTCTCAGTTTTGATGCGCTTCGCCACAGACTTTGAGGGCGCCAGAGGATGAGCTCCTTTCTCGCACCTCCAGCCTCTCCGCGGGATCCTGGGAGGAAGGTAAGAGTCAATCTCTCATTTTCAGTTCTTCCTGGGGACGCTCTGCTTCCCGGGGTGAGCACTCCCCATCCCGAAGCTGCCCCTCCGCGGGTACGTCAGCGATCGTTCCGGTAATGCTGCTCGTTCGGACTCAGTCAGCCTGGTTAGCGCTGCTCAGCCCGTCGTAGTAGCTCACACGGACGGTCAGACTTGGCTATGCGTTTCAACGCGCTGTTGGCCTCACGAGTTCACGGGTGTGTATTTAAGCGGTCATCGCTATGCCACCCCTGTCTCGCGTGAGAAGATTGTTATCCTCCTGGCGAAGGATACAATCGAGCCGGTCCCTCCAGCCGAGATGAAGAGTGGGTTTACGCCCCCACTTCATTGTACCCAGAGAGCGGTGGGTTATACCAATCCTATCTGCGCGTTTTGATCTGTCATCATGCCGATCAAGATGCTCACGCAGAAACGCATCCCCCAGTGCGTCCGTCCGCGGGATTGGTTGCAGCTATAGACCTGAAGGACCCTCACTCCATGTCTCGCTCTCTCCCTCCTTATAACCGTGTTTTTACCGGTGTGCGACGAGGCCCGAGCATGGCAGTAAATGGTCCTCCCCTTCGGGCTCTCCCTGTTCCATGCGTGGAGGATGCCTTGTGCCTCTTTGGCGCACGCGCATCGGCATTTTTGATTATTCATTGACTGGGTTACATTTTTTCAGATCATTGAATTAGCCGATTATGCATAGGAACCTGGTGCTCTGGCATCTCGGCCTGTTGGGGTTTCGGGTCAACCGAGAATGAGCAAGCTCTCCCGCGGGCAGAGCTTCTCTCATCTCGGGTTGGAGCTGGACCCGGTCTCCATCACGGTGCGCTTTTAGTGCGCTGGGCTAGTGCTGCCCTGTCAATTTAATTTGGCAGTTATAGTGGTTTCACTGAAGTTTTTCAGAGGCTCCTGGGGCATATGTCATTTTGTAGCCACTATCACACCGCTCAATTGTTCATATTAGACCACTTCAGTGCTGGCTACGCGATCGGGTCCCCAGATAGGCATGGCACGCGGAGACGCACCGGGTGTCCATCACTACGCTGTGTTTCCGCACCTTCAGCCCCTGGATGGACCTTGCCTTCTACGGGCTTGGGTGCCCTTAGAACAAGTGTCCAGTCATGCTGTCATTCTGACGGATGACTCCATTACGGGCTGGTGGGCTGTGTATATCGAGCATAGCTTAATAGCTGCGTGCCGTTCATATCCCATACAAGCTCTACCGTGCCAGCTTACATGCTCTCACGACGTTACGTTTCTGGGAGAATGGAGACTCCACCCCGGCACAGTCCAGCTGTTATGGGCACGCTTCAGAGAGGCCCAGGTCATCCTGCCGCTTCTCCCGAGCGGCCCTTCGCCAGCTGCTTTCCCTGCTCTGCACGGATGCACTGGCTCTCAGCTGGCCCCGGGTTTACGCAATATGTGTTTTTTCCCAGTGAGCCTGTGCACACAGACTCTTAGCAAGGTCGGGGAGACGAGGAGCGGGTCTCGCTCGTTGTGCCTCCTTGGCCCAACCGGACCCGAGTTTCTGGACTCACACTCCTCGTGATGGCCTTCCCTGATGAATTCCCCAGAAGAAGCACTGCTTTTTCTGGGACGGCACCCTCTGGCACCCGTGCAGCATTCTGGAACCCCCATGGAGGGTTTCTAGACAGAGCGCGGTGGACTTCGGTGACCTATCAGTAGATGGTTAACATCGTCACTCAGGCTAGAGCACCCTGTATAGGCAAGCCTATCCTGTAGTGGAGTCTATTTGTTGTGTGGAGCTCTTCTCTCTGAGAAGAACCCCGGACATGCCAGATTAGTGTTGTGTTTTCTTCCTTCAGGATAGCTGGAGCGCAGGCTGTCACCCTCCACACTGAAGGTTTGGCGTGCTGCCATCCCCGCTCTCTGTGGGGCGGCGGAAGGTAGCGCACTGGGAAAGCATAAACTTATCAGCCGGTTCCTCAGAGGCGCGTGGCGCGAGATGGTTAATTCCATCCCTGCCCCCCTCTCTTGCCCTCTCGAGACCTCTCTAGCCCCAGCGGTTATTGTTAGGTCCGTTGAGCCACTCGACTCAGTATCTATAAGTTTTCTGTCCATGAAGGCAGCTCTGCTGGTCGCATTGGTATCAGTCAGGAGGGTTAGGATTCCGGTGGCATTTTCGGTCAGCGAATCGTGCCAGGAATATGGACCGGCCTACTCTCACGTTTACCTGAGACCCTGGTTCAGCTTGTGCCAAGGTTCCTACCACCGGTAGTGAGCCTGCAAGCGATGTCTGCGGAGGAGGCAGACCCAGCCCTTTTATTGCTATGTCCGCGCACTGCGCTTAATGTGACACGTCGAGCATATGTCTTTAAGCAGCTCTTTTCTGTTATGATCGGCAGAAGGGAAGTGCCGTATCAAAGCAGAGGTTGGTCCATTTTATAGTTATGCCATTGCCCTTGCCTCATGTACCAGGGCAAGCTGTGTCCCCCAGGGGAGAGAGCACACGTAAAAAAAAAAAAAAAAAGCGGTGCCTCCTTTTCGTTGTGAGTACGCAGCGCCTCTTAACAGATTATGCAGAGCTGCGGGCTGGGCGACACCTAACACATTCACAAGATTTTATAATCCTCGATTGGAGTCGGTTTCCTCCCGATTACTGGGTCACTCCGGTCAATCGGGACGAAATTAAACTCGGTGTCAAAAACGCTTGCTGCGCCATGCTCCCTTACCCGGAGATACGTTCGCTTTTTCTATTCTGCTAGTAAGTTTCCCACTTGGCGAACCCTAGAGAATTCCTCTGAGGCCCCCAGCAGCCGACTTAGCGGAGGAGCCGGGTGCCTGGCTCAGTGTGATGTCTGGTATGCCCACTCTTGGTCTACCCACATGCTGAGGTTCGGTGCCAGCTATGCGCGGTCCCCGATGGTGATCCCATATGCTTATTTCAGCCACGGAGTGTTCCCCCTGACCAGGCGGACCCGTGTCTTCCCTACCTGCTAACCAGCTTATCATATGTAGCACTCCCCCTCCATAGGGCTAGTCCATATGTCCTTATTGCCATCAAGTGTCCCCTCTTGGGTAGCAGGCGGTCTCCGCAGCGTCCTCCCCCTTCGGGGACTGGCATGCTTTCCCAACGTACTGTCGTATTTCTAAAATCCCTAGACTATATTAGCTAGGTAAAAGCACATTTACAACCCCCGATCTAAATTGTAATTATTCCCATGTAATGGTAATTTTTTGGGCCTAGGGGACGTTGGAAGGTTGTGCTCTTGGTGATGCTTGTGCGGTCACGCTATGCTTGGCAAACTTCACATCATGAGTGTGACGGGCTTAGCTGCTGCGGTGTTTTCCATACAGTCTCCCATAGTCTGTTAACAGACGCACGTTGGAGTTTCCACATGAAGGGGAACGTCCTGGTTACGTATGTAACCCACGTTCCCTGAATAGGGAATGGAGACGTGCGTCTCCACTGCCACAGCAGCTGAGTCTCGAGCTGTTAGCTGAGTGATCGGCTCTTCAGCAGGCAAATTCTAGTGCTCGCTTCTCAGCTGGCAGCTTATATAGCATTAATGGCTAATCACTGTCAGCTGTGGAGCTGAGCTCTGCCAATTAATGTTTGGCATTCATTGGCCCGTTTTCTTACTCTTCAGAGTGATTGGTCGTCTGAAGTACTCCCATTGTCTGTCAACAGACGCACGTCTCCGTTCCCTATTCGGGGAACGTGGGTTACGTACGTACCCAGGATGTTTTGTGGTTCCATCCTAAAAGAGGCACACAATCACTTTCATACTTTTGGAATAACTTGTTTATCCCCACATTTTCAAGAAAGGCGAGCCATTTATAAGTATGTGGATTTAAAGTCTTAATGTTGCACATTAAATAGTTATCAATTTCTGATAGTTTAACTTCAGGCTGATAGTTCAACTTCATAAGATCTCATTGTGTCAGCAGGAGCCATGAGTATTATTTAGATCTGCATGTTTTTTATATATATATATATATATTTCTGTGCTGGTTAACTGATTAACTAAAAACAAAATTTTCAGGTTAAATATTCTTTAATGTTCCACTGAACAACTCATTTGCATTTTGGATAGCCTGAGGGTGTCTGAATTAACAACAGATTTTAATTTTAGGTGAACAAAATTCTCCTCCTTTGTAAACCACTGAGAATGCGATGAGTCACATTTTGAACAAATCTTTGAAACCAAATAATTTCATATTTACATATACACATGTAAAATTAGTCAGATATGGATTCTTCTTTAGCTTGAACAACAAGTGAACAGGGAATTTGGTGGAAAAAAAACACAAAAACACAAACAACTTTTTGTCTTCCACCTAATAAAGTAAGTCACACAAATTTGGAATGACATGAATGTGACAAAAAGGACAAAATGTTGTTGTTTACTGAACTGTTGTTTAACGTCACAAAGTGTGACATTGAAAAATGAATGTGTGACATTGGAAGGTGTGAAGTGGATGGAAGGCAATAATTATTTTGCTGTCACATATCTTATATAACTTGTATTGTGTACACAAGTACGTATAAACACACACAGGGAAAGAGCAAATTAACTATGGCCATTTTTGTTCCCTACAGCAGCTGTTGTAATGGAGGTCATAACCTCTAATTAAAGCGAGGTGAATAAATGAAAAAGCAAAGCGAATTAAGTCTATGTAGGTTTAAAAGAACAAAACACAGGCAAGCAAAAATCCTGAACAACTCATAAGCAAATTTATGCTGACGTTCTACAGCGATTTCTCTGTTTTGAAACAAAAATCCCAGAGTGTTGATGCTCTCATCCTTTAAAATACCACACAAAGAGACAGAAATCTGAGCTATAGGTTTTTGAGTGAAAGAATGGGAGCACACAAAGTTTTTGTGCAGTCCTAAGCCCATTTGTTTTACTGCGATTTCTCCTGTAATACGATTTTCCATACAGCTCACAGATTTTTCAAAAGTGATGTGCGAACACACTTCCCGAGAAGGTTAAAAACTCTGGCCTTTATCTTGTATTTCATTTATAAGCTTTTTCATTGAGATCAGTCAGAATGATAACTTGGTAAATATTAGAAGACAAGCGGTGCTTCGGAGAAAGTGTTTTTCTGTAACACAGCAGCACTGTAACAAATCAGCATGATTTTCCTGTTGATGATTTAAAAAAAATCTGTATACTTTATTCTTATTCTTATTATTTATAATAATAATAATAATAATAATAATAATAATAATAATAATAACAGAAGTGCAGGAAAATTGGTAATTTCTTTAGATGTCTGTGAAAATGTTTATGGATTGATTAGAAAATAACTATAATTTATTACGACTTCTACTATTACAAAAAATAAAAAGGAACAAAGAAATTAATGAATGAATGAATGACAATAAATATTAATTCTTAATTTCCAGATACTTTAATGTTATAAAAACAAACAAAGAAATAAAAAGGAACTATAAATAAAAATGAAAGTGACTATAATTTGATTAAAAAAAAATAATAATAATATAAGTGCAAGGGAAGGAGATGATTGTGACAATAATTATGGATTGATTAGATAATAACCATCATTTTAAACTACTTCTAATATTACTACAATTTTTTTTTAATGAATATTGAATGAATTAATAAATTAATTTTAAAAAATCCAATAATAATTCTTAATTTCTAGATGCATTAACATTATCAATGCATAAAATCAAATACAGGAATTATACATTAAAAAAAAAAAACTAATTTGATTGATGATAATAATATTTATTATAAATTCCATTTTCCAGATGAATTCAAATGAAAAGTAGAACAAAGAAAGAAAGAAAGAAATACACATGCTCAATTCATAACAAAAAGTTACATAATTTTATATTTCTGCTACCGTTAATTCAATATACCAACCACTGTGAGGACTAAACTTTCCCAGCATGCATCGCAGCATAAATAAATAATGTGAACTACTGCTTTACTGTTTACTGCGCTACAGTTTACTGCATTATTTACACTGGTGATTGATGATTATTTTGTGAGTGGCAAAATCTTCTTTTCCATAAATGCAAATACACACAGAGGCACATTCAAAACCTTATCCCAACAGAACGAAGCAAACAACGAAAACAAAAAGAACACAATATTACATTTTTCAAAAGGAAGAAAAACAACAAAGCCATAACCTTCAAAAATACAAATCATGTGATCTTACAGCAGCAGTTAATGTAGAAATAGTTGAAGAAAAGCCAAATAAAGCACAAACAAGCTTAAACCCGAGGCGTGGATATTTTTTATGTCAAATTGTTGTTGTAATGTGAGATGCTTGAGCATTAATATGCTGATCAGTAAAGCTGAGAGATGGTAAAGCAGGCATTGATTCAAACAAACAGTGTCCATATCTGAATGTAATGATTCCCCCACAGGCCACAGTGCTTTGAGCTCAGCGCCAGCATTGATTTACACTGCTTCTCAATACATTCAGAGCAGATTTTAAATGTTCAATGTCAAAAAAAAAAAAGTCCTTTAATGTGAGACACTGCAGAAAAAAACTATGTATTTTCATGCATCTGTCAGTTTTGAGATTTTGGGCTTTTCATGATTTTTTCTTTTTTTCTTAAATCCAAATAAACTTTTAAGTGTTTCTTTTGTCAAGCTTTATCGGTTTGTCTCTGTAAACTTTGAATACATCACATATTTTTATTTTACTGAGCCATAAACTTCTAATTCTAAAGTAGTTACAGCAAATTTCACAGTTATTCAGATCTGTTTTCTGAAAGTTTGTAAAGAAATATTCATACGTAATTAGACTGTAGACAACTTTTTACAACACAAAAAAAAACTAAACAAGAATTTTGAATGGATAGATTTTTGTATGCAAATGAGAACATATTTAATCCACAAATTGGATAAATAAACATAACATGTTAGAGAACTGGTAGGACAAAACATTTAAAATCTTTTAATGTAATAAATTCACAAGTTTTTTGGTTGTAATTTAACAATAAAATCTGTAAACAACCTTAAAATGCTCTGGGACAGTTCAGAGACTGACTAATATATTTAGGCTATTAACACAATGGTTAGAAATTTGCCTCTGCTCACTGAGAATGAGGCTCTAAACAAGTTTATTTCGAAGTTTTTTAAACCACATTTCAAAAGGGATCAGAGAGAATTATTTGAGGTCAGGCAAACCAACAAAACATCACAGAAATCAAGAAATTCACTTACTACTCATGTTTGTTGTTTCCCTCCACCAAAAGTGATGTCACTTCCTGGAGCATGATACAGGAAGTATCTTTTATAAACTTTTTTTCCCCTTAAATAATTAAAAATAGCTTGCAAATGATTTGATTTTATGAGTTTAAGTTTATTTAATATATTAAAAGAAGTAAATGGGTGGCGCGGTGGCGCAGTGGGTAGTGCTGTGGCCTCACAGCAAGAAGGTCGCTGGTTCAAGCCTCAGCTGGAACAGTTGGCATTTCTGTGTGGAGTTTGCATGTTCTCCCCATGTTCGCGTGGGTTTCCTCTGGGTGCTCCGGTTTCCCCCACAAGTCCAAAGACATGCGCTATAGGTGAATTGGGTAAGCTAAATTGTCCATAGCGTATGTGTGTGAATAGGAGTGTATGGATGTTTCCCAGTGATAGAAGGGCATCCGCTATGTAAAAACATATGCTGGATAAGTTGGCGGTTCATTCTGCTGTGGTGAAGGGACTAAGCTGAAAAGAAAATGAATGAAATAAGTAAATGCTCCAAATGATTCAAATTGTAAATGAAATACATCCTCCTAAATTGATGTTATGTTAGTATCAGTAACACACTAATGTAGGTTGTATTAATAGTTGGATTTTAGTAAACATTTTAGTAAGTTTGTAATTTTTTAAGCAACATAAAATGGTTTATGTTTCTTTGGTTTTAGTTTTAATTATATTACTTACAATTAACCTGCTTAAAAATGTACTTGAACATTTGTTTTCTGACTCAGTCCTCAGTCATTTTGTGTAACATTCACAGTTATTCAGAGTTATCTTTTCCTGGTGACAGTTATCAGTTATATGATATGAAGAGTTTATTTGTAATTCTTTATTTCAATTTTAACTTTTTTGTGATTATTTATTAGGTTTTTATCAACTCACAAACCTACTAATTACATCATGAGCGGGAGTGGGAAACCAGTGCATGTAATACAGTATATTATACGTGATGACATACATATTAGTTTTAAACACTTTATTGTGTGATTTAGTTCTCAAAAATCTGACTACTGTATGTCATCATATCTAGTAAAACAGCTAGCCTTTTAACAGCAGACTTAAGGGGATATTCACTTCAAAATAAAAATTCTGTCATCATTTACTCACCCTTCCACTGTTCAAAATTTATTTGAGTTTCTTATTTCTGTAGAACAAAAGAAGATATTTTGAGGAAAGCTAAAAACCTGAAATCATTGACTTCCACAGTAGGAAAAACAAATACTATGGAGGTTTCCAGCTTTCTTCAAAAAATCTTCTTTTGTGTTCTACAGAAATAAGAAACTCAAATAAATTTTGAACAGTGGAAGGGTGAGTAAATAGAGAGTAAACTGTCATTTTTGGGTGAACTATCCCTTTAACCTTTGAGTTAGACATGGATGTGTTTGTGCGTGTGTGGTTGTTTGTTGAATCAGGCGGCTCTACATCAAGCATGTCAATATGAGGTGAGTACTGGGTCACAGAGAGAAACATACGCCACATTAATCACCACAGACTATGTTTGCAGACTATAAAACTCTTAAATGAAGCAGATCAGGCATGCTATATTAACAAATGAATAGCCTCTATAGTAACCCAAACACACTGTCAGTGTGCAGGACCAGACTAGTGAACTACACAAGCGTGATCATGAGTCAAAGTAAACTCTGATTAATCCTCAGACCCAGAAACCTGTGATTTCAACACCTCCAGTCCACACGCAAGCATGAAAGAGTGGATCTATGACACTCAATTACATTCTCACACAGGTTAAAGGAGGTGACGGAGAAAAGTTCTCCTCAGGATAGCAGCTTCTTCATGCTCAGTAAATACAACATAAAGGGCCAATCCCAAATGACATCCTAAACCCTTGCGGTTTTTCCTTTGGTACAGTCACAAATGGTACAATTCATGTGAATTTGTGGTCTTGTAGAATAACAATGACCACAGATAATCCATTAAAGTCCACGTCAAATCAAAATGTACATATAGTTATTGTTTAAGTGAACAATTAATTTGTGCAAATTCATCCACTGAAAAAAAAAAAAGTCTGACTATCTGCTTACGCATTTGGTGTGGCGGTCCATCACTTCATGTCAGTTTAACGACTTCAGCCACAATAATCGTAACCAATATTCAATCAATATCAATATCAATATTCTGATTCAGTTAGAAGTACATCAGCATACTGAAATAAAAGTCTCAGCAACTTCTGTTTCATGCAGACTTTAAGTTCACAGTGCACTTCATTATGTTGTAAAAATTGATTTGCCTCCATAATCTTTTATCAAATACCATAACCTTCTCCCCCCTCGAAATGACTTTTCCTCACTGCTGGTCACATGGAATGCCTTTTGGGCGAGGCTATCAGTGTGTGTCTCGCTTTTGTCCGTTCATCAATCGTCCTCCACTTCCAATGATCCAATCAGTTCCCAAAGCATGCACCACCCTACATTTGAATTTTTTGCTAATTTTAGGACCGTTTCAATCGGATATATGTCACGATATGGGGGAAAAGGACAATGTTAACTTCTATTTTATGCTGACTTTGAGTTCACAAGACCATAGGGTGTCCCATTCAACATCACAGCTTTCAGGGTGCACCCTTTATAGCTGCTATGAGCCTTTGATAAGCACATCTGCTCAACTGAGGTTAACTCTGAGCAGATTTCTACCCAGACAAAGCTACATTATGTCAAAATACTGTGGAGTCGAAGAAAGACTTCAAGGAATTAGGTTGGCAGTTTTGGATTGGGCATCTATATGAACCTAAGGACAATGGGTGCCATGTGTGTCTGTCTATTTATTTATTCTTCAAGACTTCATCATTCATCATTTTAGCTTTTAAAAGTGTGCTCTCCAGTCGCGAGTTGCCCTCTTTGTGGTCGCTATGAGCCTTCACTGAACACATTTGCTGAGCCAACATATGCACTTGAGCTCTACTTGACTTAAAATGGCTACTTAAACCCTGTGGTCTATGTGTGGGTCCTAATGTACCAGTAATTTGGGGAGAAATTAAGCTTTTTAAAACTTGAATTAAAATCAACTGATATCAATTGATTAACAAATCAGTTAAACCAATTGCTCAGTGGTTAGCACTGTTGCCTCACAGCACAGCACAGGTCGCTGGTTTGATTCCCGGCTGGGCCAGTTGTCATTTCTGTGTGGAGTTTGCATGTTCTCCCCATGTTCGCGTGGGTTTCCTCTTGGTGCTCCGGTTTCCCCCACAGTCCAAAGACATGCGCTATAGGTGAATTGAATAAACTAAATTGGACATATTCATGGTGCCATGTATGTGTGTGAATGAGTGTGGATGTTTCCCAGTACTGGGTTGCAGCTGGAAGGGTATCCGCTTTGTAAAACATATGCTGGATAAGTTGGCGGTTCATTCCGCTGTGGCGACCCTTGATGAATTAAGGGACTAAGCCAAAGGAAAATGAATGAATGAATGAATGAATGAATTGCTCAGCAAACTGAGTCAGTGTTTCAAAGTGTTAAAATGCCACATACAGTACTTAGGACACCTACTGGTCAAACCCATGTAAATGCAACAAATACTTAAGCAAAACATGTAATGTAAACATGTAACATGCAAACATTAAGTGTCTCCATGATATGCATTCTTTTATACATTTCCAATGCTTATATTGTTTGTTCCTTTGAGAGCTTTGACAACAGGACAACACAAGTCTATTTACTAATATTATTCCTTTTATTTTGACAAATGTGTCATTAAGGCAGCACAGTGGCTTATAGCAAGAAGGTCGCTGGTTGGAGTCCTCTCTGGGCCAGTTGGCATTTCTGTGTGGAGTTTGAATGTTCTCCCCGTGTTCGCGTGGGTTTTCTCTGGGTGCTCCGGTTTTCCCCGCAGCCCAAAGACATGTTGTATAGGTGAATTGGGTAAACAAAATTGTGTGAATACAAGAGTGTATGGGTGTTTCCCAGTACTGGGTTGCGGCTGGAAGGGCATTGCGCAAAACATATGCTGGAATAGTTGGCGGTTCATTCCGCTGTGGCGACCCCTGATAAATAAGAAAAATGAATGTATGATTTCATACATTCATTTTTCTTATTTATCAGGGGTCGCCACAGCGGAATGAATTTCAATTTAGTGTGATTAAATTGAATTGAAATGAATTTCAAAATGAATTTCAATTTAGTGTGATTAAATTGTCTATAAACTTGTAAAACTGTTCCAAGATCAAGTACAATCTATGAAACCTGTTCAGTGATACTCCACTGGGTGGCGCCGACCAACAGAGAACCATTGAATATTTGAAATGTTTTGAAACAGTAATGACTTAATTGAGCACCGCCTAATGAAATCATGTGACCTTGCCATTTTGAACCACTGAACCAAACAAAAGATTTGTAAAAGTTTCGAGGCTTCATGAAGCAGCCTGCAATCACTACAGTATAGTGACAGGGGCAAAAAGCACTGTCTTTCGGGTGAGACCTTAGATCAAAATCTTTACTCTATATGGTTATTAAAACTCCCACAGCACTTCTCGTAAAGAGTAGGGGTATAACCCTGGTGTCCTGGCCAAATTCCCTCAATCGGCCCTTACTCATCATGCCTGCTAATAATCCCAATCCACTGAATTGGCTCTATCACTGTCTCTCCTCTCCACCTGCAGGTGGTCTGTGGTGAGCACACTGGCACTGTTGTCCTATGGCTGCTGTCCAATCATCTCGCTGGATGTTGCACACTGGTGGTTTGGGTTTATGGCGATACACAATAAAAGCCCTATATAAATTCATTAATTCATTGATTCATGGTGCCATTTTGGTTTGGGCCTGTGTGCACTTGCAGTCTAGTGCATATACAATTGCCACTACGTATGTGCTTTTTATGAGATTGTAAGGTGTCATTTTATCTTTCAGAACAGTGCTCCCATGTGTCCCCTTTTTAGTTCTATGTGCCCTAAATGCACTTGTTCAATGCAAAGCCTCAAACCCAAATGGCACTTTGAATACAAAAATGTGTACTGTTTGGGATTAAGCAACAGGAAGATGAGACAGAAGTGTTGTGGATGGCATTTGGAATTAGGTCTATGTTGAAAATACACACTTTTCTTATGAAAAATAATGTTTCTTCATCACCTTCTTTAACCTGTGTTAAAAGGTAATCGAGTGTAACAGATTTACTCATACATGCTTGTGTGTGAACTGCAGGTGTTGAAATCACAGTTTGCTAGGTCTGAGGATTTATCACAGTTTATTCTGACTCATGATCATGATCTCAAAGCATATTTGGAAACCCACACTGAGGTGAGTTTAAAGCAAATTCACCCAACAGTCAAAGTGGCGTTATGTTACAAAAGTGCAGACTCAGCTGGTCTATGGGTTTAGATTTAGGATTGGATCCATAGTTTCATGACTTAATGTCGGCTTTGTTTTAATTTGACTTAATAACGGCTTTGAATGTCGAATGAAAGACTGCTGCAGAGTTTGCCTTAGTGGTACCTTGGCAGAAATGTACATTGAGAGAATATAGTGGACCATAAAGTGAGCACAGTGTTAAAATGCTACAATGTAATGCAGCAAGATCATAAGTTCACAAGTGTGCTATTTGTTATTATTCCATAGTCTACAAGTTTCTACAAGTGGCAGCTTGTCAATACTGGGCACCACCTAGATTAAGTAATCCAGAGATGGCTATTTGGCTGAGCCAGTTGGCATTTCTGTGTGGAGTTTGCATGTTCTCCCCGTGTTCGTGTGGGTTTCTTCCGGGTGCTTCAGTTTCCCCTACAGTCTAAAGACATGACCTATAGGTAAATTGGATGAACTAAATTGGCTGTAGTGTATGAGTGTGTGTGTGTTTTTTAAAAACATATATTTCTGGTCTCACATGACTGGCCAATTCTTGACCATTCTTGAAGAATCTCTCTCATTCTGAAGCCGGTTGACCGGTTCTGTGAGAGATTATTATTTATTAACAATTTTATATTAGTTGCTAATTTTGTTATTTATCTTAGGCCCTGTCCACACAAACATGGGTATTTTCAAAACTACAGCTTTTTCTACTCGGTTTGGATCTCTGTTAGTTATATAACCTGCTTCTGTGAAATGGATGGTATGCCCTGTTGACAGCCAACCAGAACTGCTAATAACCCTTTTTGAGGCTTCTGATTGGCCAACATGATTTTATGGTTAGGAGTAAATTGCCACCTGTTGCTTTAGCATGCTCTTGACAGCACTTCATAGGATGTTTTTTCTTTTTCATGTGGATTACATTTTTTTAAACCATGACTGTGGACAAAATTGTTTTGGAAAATTATGTTTAGGGAATGTGGGGACTGGATTTCTTTCTAGAAATCACAACTTCGCACAACACATACAGTAACACACATTTTTCTTTAAGACTGGGTTTGATTAAATGTCAAACATGACATCTGATGATCGTAAATGTCAATCACAAATTTCTGTCATGTCACATATATAAATATACAGTGCATTCCAAATGTGATATATTGCCTTCTGCAGGGCACTTTAAAGTGAAAACAATTATGGCCACCATACTGAATTGCCATTTTTAAACTGAAGTGTTCAAACTGGCCACTTTGAAGGACTCTTCGTAATGAAGGATTTCGAAGGGTACAACTGATGGATACTTTGGGCACCCATGATCCTTTGCCCAGGTGTTGAACAGCACTTTCCATTCAGAAGAGCTCACCCCTGTGCCCTAATTCATTCGAAGCTGTCAGTACAGCCATCTAAGAGATTAAGGCATATGAGGGATGAGCACTTCTGAATGGATTATGCTGATAGTTTCAAATACAGTAATTTTGTAGCCTGTTGTGCTTGTTGACACACTGATATTGTCAAACTGTAAATATGCTGACACAATCAAATTTCCCATGTTTTGTTTAAAGACTTTTTGTCCCTTGATAAGGTGGCACGATGGCTCGGTGGTTAGCACTGTTTCCTCACAGCAAGAAGGTCGCTGGTTCGAGTCCCAGCTAAGCCAGTTGGCATTCCTGTGTGGAGTTTGCATGTTCTCACCGTGTTCGTGTGGGTTTCCTCCGGGTGCTCCGGTTTCCCCCACAGTGCAAAGACATGCACTATAAGTGAATTGAATAAACTAAATTGGCTGTATACACTATAGTGTATGAGTGTGTGTGTGAATATGAGAGGGTGTTTCCCAGTACAGGGTTGCGGCTGGAAGGGCATCCACTGTGTAACACATATGCTGGAATAGTTGGCGGTTCATTCTGCTGTGGCAACCTCTGAAATAGAGACTAAGCCAAAGGAAAATGAACGAATGAATGGCCCTTGATAGCATTCCATAATAAACGCAATAAAATGAACACGTTACTGGCCATCAGTTCAAGAGGAAACTGAATTCATTTTGAGCACAACTCACTGGACATTTCAATTATAAAAGTCCCGCAAATCATGCAAAAGGTCAATATTTGCAATAAGGCCCGGCTGACTAAATAAATAAATTCAAGTACGTAACAATTCATAAATCGCACACACTGAGGTATATGAAGCAATTTTAATTTATGCACATAAAACAAGCAAACAAAGTTTTACAAGTAGAAAAGAATTAGTAGAAATCGGAAAAATGGATTCCCAAGCACCTCTTCCAAGATGGATGGATGGTTAAGTTCATAAGTAAATCCATTCAGAAGTCTGAAAATGAAATAAAGCTGAAATAGCAGTTTTTGTGCTGAAAAGCAGTTTGTTTTTTTATATATAATACTTGTTTTCTCGTTAAATCTACTTAAACTACTAAACAAATAGAAATATGTTGATAATATTCAAATGATCAATGTTTTACATAAAAAGGTCCTGTAGCGTTTCACATTCTCTCAGTTTTTTTTTGCAGACCTTACACCACATAAAGACGAATGTTAATATGACAAGTCTCGTTTGGGTGACTGAATAGGGTTACTTTGAAACACTTTTTGTTTTTCCAGAATAGACTCATCTGTAAAAGCTACAGACATATGCCTCATGAAAAGTGTTTAGTACAACAACAACAACAACAACAAAAAACAAAACAAAAATAAACTAAAAACAAAACACAGAGATTCCCACCACGGCTAAGAGCTCAACTAACAAGTGCCCCATACTGAGAGATACATGAACACATTCTTGTTATCTACACATGGGTTGTGTGTGTCTGTTGTGGCAAAACCTCATTTTAGGGCAGGCAGATGGACTGGAGACCACTGTAGGTCCTCAGTGAGGCACAGGGGCTTCTGATTCGGCACAGGAAACAAGGCTCCGCCCACTTATGATGCAGGCCTCACCCACAAACACTGGAATGTGACCAACCATGCAAATAAATGAAGCGACGCTTAAAGAAAAAACATATTAGATGAGAATCATGCAAAGCGTCCATGTGTCACCTCTCCAGCAAGAGTTTATCTGTGGTTGAATCAAATCGCCTGCTTTATTTGTCCATCGGAGTTCAATTTCATTCAGCATGATATCCTTGTTAACTCTGAAAACGGTTCTGTACAGCGTTATTGGCCTTTGATGGTGAAATGGTCCCACATAAAATGTCTTTTTTACTTATCCGGGTGAAGTAAAAGGGGCAAAAAAAATATCACTAGGTGCCGAAGATGGTGGTGAAGATGACTGGAATCACAGATCCAGCTTTAAAAGTCGTCGTATGTGTTGACGTCAGTGAAATATGCGTTGGTATATGTTTTTCCTGCTAGCTGAGGGTTGAAATACTTATTTCTTTCCTCCAGGATCAAGTTATTCTTATTGAAAGCCTGTGAATGAGAGAGAGAGAGAGAGAGAGAGAGAGAGAGAGAGAGAGAGAGAGAG
>CAIGQV010000641.1:17584476-17607335 GCA_903798115.1 Danio jaintianensis
GAGAGAGAGAGAGAGAGAGAGAGAGAGAGAGAGAGAGAGAGAGAGAGAGAAAAAAATGTTGTCAGATGTAAGAAAACAGGAATGGAGAATGCTTGATTTTTCTTTCTTTCTTTTTTTTGCATGGATGAAGAGTCAGACTGTATTGGGGTTGTGGATATAGGCAAAGAAATCAAATCACAAATCACTTGAAAAATGGAACAAAAGTCTTTTTTGCGACTGAATGATGATCAAACATGGAGAGGGTTTAACAAAAGACTGATCCACTGTGTTAAATATACACAATGAACTTAAAATATTGGCCAGAAAAGATCATTCGCAGGATATTAAAAGTGCAGTCAAAAAACATAGCAGTCAAAATTTTATAGCATCAAGGCAGATGGAAATGGCTAAATAAACAAAGCTTTTCATTCCTTTTTCAGATTGTTTCTGCCACCCATACATAAAATATATACATTAAAAGAATCAATATTTTTATTAGTTTAATAATTTTTTTAAAAATAATTAAAGATTTAAGATAAAGATCATAAATATTAAAAGGTTAAAAATTTATGTAAAGGTTTTAAAACAATGAATAAGACAGTCTTCAGAAATATTCGTATAAAATAATATAAACATAAATTGATGTCTATTCTTAAATGTTTATCAATATACTGAATATTCAGTCTTGTTTAGATGAATTAATAAAAAATATCATTTTATAATAAGCAAAAAAATCTCATCTATAACTTGAAAGAACACTAAACCAAAACTGAGCTCACTGTGGGGTGGCAATAACAAGAAAGCAAAATAATAATTCAGAAGAAAACATTAATCCGATTTACAAGGCATGAGAATAAAAGAGACAGAAAAAAAAGCATGCTACAAAATGGTCGTAGACACAGCCATAATTACGACACTACAATTACACTGCCTTCTCACAAGCATGAGTATCTGCTCTGCGGGATGATGGGAAATGCTGGTGAGCAATGCAGGCAGAAGGAATGGACGATCACACCTGCCACGTACACGAGGGTCAGGGGAAGGAGAAGGGATTCGCGAGGGGTCTGAGAGTCAGAGGAGAGGATGGGAATGCCGGTCAAGAGTTAGTAGAAAATCTCCAGGCCTCGCGCTACACCCGTGTTAGAAGACAAAGGCTGGCAAATGTGGTGCTCGTCCAAAGGCAAGAGAACGGAAACATCAGGCTGAAAAGAGGAATGAAGCACAATCATCCTCAGAGCAGCAGGAGGGACTACGCTCTCCACTATACGTGACGTTATCCTTTAAGTCAACATGAAATGCCATAGTAATCCATTATACTTCATGTAATGTGATGGATTTTGAAAGGAAAGAGAAAAAAGTGTTGATTTTGTACCTCGGGTTGCCGCATTTCAGAATGTTTTATAAACACCAAATCTTTTAAACTAGAATTTGTGTTTTTTAATGTCAAATTAGCGTAAAGCATTGCAACTTTCTTATTGCTATTCATCATGTCATCACTCTGATTCCATTAAAGGGATAGTTCACCCAAATGTTAATATTTACTGAAGATTTTCAGTTTTCTATTATCATTTATCACTTACTGAACATTCACGCAACACATCAGAGGGCCTGTTTACATCTGGTCTTAAAGGGATAGTTCACCCAAAAAAGAAAACTTGCTCTTAATTGATTACGCCACTCAATAGGACATTAAAAAAAAGATTTTTCAGATGAAATTGTGGTCCTTGGTTACTCAGAATCAATGCCTACAATCCCTTTTAGAGTCCAAATAACACATACAGACAAAATAAAAATAAATACCCGTGATATCTGATGATACACTGAGGTCTTATGAAGTGAAATAATGTTCACTTTCTTGCAGAGACTGATCGTTTCATTTAATAAGACCTCAATGTACCAGCAGGAGCCACAGTTAACTATTTTGTTTTGCCTGCATATCATTTTAGACTCTAAAAGTTTTGATTAAATAGTCATTGACTTGTATTTTTATAAATCAACACAAACCACAGTTTCAGCTAAAGATGTTTGTTGTTTTTTTATATAGAAGAAAGTCACCTACATCTTGGATGGCTTGGGAGTGTGTAAATTAACAGAACATTTTTCATTTTTTGGATTCATAGTCCCTTTAAGATTAAATATAAAAGTATGTTCTCATTTACACATGGTGTTTTTCTGATTTCATTATGACGAGGGTCTTATGGATGGGAGAATGTGTGAGCTTTTTCTGGTCTTTTGATCACATACTGTGAAATTAGTTCACATGACTTACATATAAACGTGAAAGCAAATGCCTGAAAACTACTGAGAGAACAGCAGAATTTATTTCCGCTATGACAGGCACAAAACAATGCTGACAGTCTTGGGTTAGTGTTAAAATCAGGACTGGTAAGTGAACACTGTACTTTTTCCACCTTCAAATCAAATGTACAGTTTCTTTCTGCAAAGTTTAAATCATGTCTTCTGCGCTTCAACCATACATTGAGTGATGCTTGAGGATAAAGCCAGTAGGTGGAGAGTAAAGCTGCACAATTAAACTGATTTAAGTTTGAATACAAACTCCCACACTCATTTCTAAATATCCATGATTTACAAATGTTTAACAAACCTTTGACGATCACAGCGGTACATTCATAACTGTATTATTATTATTGCTGTGTAACAAAAATTCTAATTATCACAAAAATGCTGGGAAAAAAGTTTACAGTTTGGATATAAACATTGTCTACAATGGCAAGCAAAACTATTACTTTTGGACAGATCTTCATTTGTGTTCCAAAGATTATGAAGGTGAGTTTTGAGGTGAACTATGCCTTTAAATTACAGCACAAACCAGTTCTTTAGCTATTATTTTTTATTTTTATTTTAACATTATTTTTGTCTGCAATTATATTAACTCAATTTGTAAAACACAATTTTTCCTTTAGAATGATATACTGACAAATTATGCACAGGAATGTGTTTTGAGAAAGTAAATTCATGTAGGCTAGAATTTAATGTCATGTTGACTTTAAGGATCCTGCACTGAAAAATACTTACAGTAACAAAATGATAGCATTCAGAAGAAGAGAAAAACAATATGACAAGTACGCTGTGCATGGCATTCATTTTCTGTATAGCTTTGAAGTTTCATTCACTCTTGTCATCAGCAAAACGCCAGGCGAGATTGTGAACTTCTAAAGTCTCAAGACAACAAAACACAGAATTATTTTCTATATTACCCTTCTGAGCTGATGCTGATGCTATTCTAGTGAAATGCATCTAGATGATGAAATATGCAACTTCACAAAAGTGTCTGAACAAGCAATAAGTGAAGAGCACTTTCTGTAATTAGTTATGAGTCTTGTACATTCAGATCTAATGAAGCCTTAACTGTCCTTCTGACTAAATTTAAAAAATGATGCAAAGCTTATTTTTGCTGTGCTTATGAAAAAAAAATGATCCATGTGTCGAATTCTCAAAGAGTGTTGCATAACTTTAAAGCATTATTTAATAAAAAAAGAATACATTTAGGAGAAAGATGCTTTCGCAAGGTTTAAAAGAAGCCCAGTAACAACAATAACATTCCCAGAAAAGTATTGACATGAGCTGCATATTGGTTTCTGATTTCATTTGAGACAATCTCACACAAACATAGAGTTACAAACTGAATCAAAACTTCACTTATGAGAAAGCAGTGTATGAATGTATGAATTGATTTAGACACAAAACAGAGTCGCACACACTCACACGCAGGGCAAATATTGGATTTGTCGTCTTATTTCTACAATACAGTGCATTAGTGGCAACCACTTTTTCAGCAGCACTGGTTCTGGAAGTTTTTCCCATTCATTTTCCCCATATTGGATAAAAAAAGAATTCTGAATTAAAATGTCATAAGCCTTGAACCAAGCCAACCAGCTATAGGGTGAATCATAACAGTACTAAGTCCGATTAGAAGCAAAGAAGTTTATGAAAATATAAAAAATAAACAAAAAATAAAAACGAAGGTATTAATATTTTTAGGAGGGAAAGAACTACTGACCCACGAAGCATTGCTAATTACACAAAAATGATTATTAAAAGTTGTTGATTATATCTACAGAAAAAAAGTTTATTGCAAAATATAAAAATGTATATATATATATATATATATATATATATATATATATATATATATATAAACACACCAAAATTGAGACATTTCAGGACATACCATATTGATTTATAGTGCTTCATGGGAGGGGCGGAGCTAATAATATCTTTTAGGTATAGTTCTAAACAAGACTCTCTGATTAGTGGAATTTCTACACTGCATCAAGGGTAATGTAGTTTTTCTGCACAATTTCAGCTATTGAACGTGATCAATTTTAGAAACAATTGAACAACTTTTTTATAGGATACCTAATTTATAGGTTTATCAGTTGTTGCTGAAAATATTTTTTTTCAAGAAAGTACTGACTCAGCCATTTGTAAATTTAAAGGAGACCTATTATGCCTCTTTTTACAAGATGTAAAATAAGTCTCTGATGTCCCTGGAGTGTGTATATGAAGTTTCAACTCAAGTTTCAACCCCACGAATAATTTTTTATAACTCTTTGAAACTGCCCCTTTTAGGGTTTGATACAAATTGTGCCGTTTTGGTGACTGTTGCTTTAAATTCAAATGAGACTGTGCTCTTTTCAAAAGTGGGTGGAGCTGCAAATGCCTATGAGTCAGCAAAGCGGCAGATTCAATACAGAACTAAAATTATCTCTGTAAAAAACTGAAAACGTATAAAGTGTCTCAGAAGAAGGTAGTCTATGGAGACTACAGTGACAATGTATACATCCTAAAACTTGACATTTATAATGCTACTTAGTCGGTGACATTATCTTCGGCAGGTACTGTGCAAAAACTCTAATGGTGGACGACTGCTCATCAGTCTGTGCTGTTTATGCTAATGAGGGAGAGATGGTCACTAATAGGCAAGTCTTTCCCCATCTGATGGCATGTACAAAGTGTTTCTGGAGACTATTTTTATGAAGTGTGATTATAAATAATAGAGTTAATTAATTTTTACTATTATATGCTGGTTATATTCACACATTGTTGCCACACAACGATGTTTAAACCCCTTACAAAAGTGATTTTTCCATAATAGGTCTCCTTTAATGTGTCTAGCTTATGGTGCCATTCAATTAATGGCATTTTTAGCTGTTTAAAATTTGGTAATCCAAACTGGTATATCTTTTTTTTATGATATTGTCTTAATTTTTAACATACAGGTTTGTAGTGCAAACAGTTTTACAGCTTACCGCACATTAATGTTATTGATATTTCTCAATAGCGACTAATAAATCAGAAATCTTGCCCATTCACAGAAAAAATTGTCCTGCCCTGAAAAAACAAGGTTGATAAAGAAAATGAATGTACTTTATACTTCCAGAATCCAACAGTTACACTCTATAAACAATATTTGCAGACTTGATTGAATAACACCCACCTTAATGGCTTCAACTGAGTCGTACTTGTCCAGTTTGTTGATATGGTTGGTGATGCTGGTGTTGAGCGGGGCGGCAGAGATAGGATGGATGACTGTGGCATCATGGGATTGTTGCTGGTATCTCTGGCAGTATGTGTACACCAGTAAAGTCACCAAGCAGCCGAGTATAGAGCTGCTCAGACCCACGGCGATCATGTGGAACACATTGAAGTCTGGGAAGAGAAGCGAAATGCCTAATGGTTAAATGATCTGACATAAGCATGACGGCTGAGGATTTAGGCATTGATCCTGAAGCCAATGGATATCAATTATCCCTTACCCGAGCCAATTAAACACTATAGTAAATTACAGTCAGTATTGCTGTTGGCTTGTGAGTCTGTATGAATTGCCAATGATTGCGCATTTGCCTAATGGTTCCCAAAAAAGCACTGAGCTACATTGTCTCTCCAATCAGCATGCTGAACAGCAGTTTTGATGCACATTGGATAAATTTCAACTAGAATTGTTAGTCTCTGGAATACTTAGTTCTGATTGGTCATTGTGCCATTTAGCAGTTGAATGCATTTATGTAGTAAAATCTGAACTGTTATGTTCATAAGGCTCAACTTATTTGATGATCCTTCACATGATCCTTCAGAAATAATTTTAAGGGTACGTTTACATGACAACAATGTACTGAAATTAATTGTATATTTTAGAATATTTCATTAAAAAAATGTTGGATGGAAATATTAAGATCTGCATAGATTCTGGGAATGCACATGCCCACTCAAGTCAAATAAACAAAATACATAACATACATTTACTATAATATATAATAGAAATAAATAAATAAAATAAATTTATTTATTTATTGATCGATCGATCGATCGGTTGATTGAATGATTGGTTTTAATCATTCACAATGCCTTCATTACACAGGAAAAGTGTTACAGTGGTTTCCCAGCTGTTCCCAGACAATTGTACTGTCATGTAAAAGAATTTACAAAATGGATACAAAGTTTGTAATTGAAAATGCTATCAAATAAACACACTCTAAATAAGCTGATTTGGTGTACTGCCCTACAAAGGCAAAGTGCACTAACTACACATTTGCTGGAAATTGAGTTAAAGATTAAAATAGGTTTTGTGACACCTGTTATGTCTTAATGCTCAACAAGGCTCCTGGTTCAATTTTGTCTAGTTTCAGAGGGTGTTAAAACTGCCGAAAGTATAAAATCCAAGCTGATTTCAGTTTGCATAGATACTGCATATATATTCAATGTTAAAATTAGCTGTGAAAACTTCTCTGAAATAGCAGTCTTGCATAACATTATAAACGTCTATACTTTCACTTTTGATCAATTTAATGCCCCCTTGCTAAATAAAAGTATTAATTTAATTTCTTTAAAAAAGCCTTTTTATAGTGGGAGGTTTTACCTTATGTAGGCTAAGCCTGAAGCTAGGATAAAATAATTTAAACTCAAATCAATATTTCATGTAGGTGTTTTTATTTATTTGGCAAGCTGCCACATAATAAATGTACAGTAATAATGTTCAGTCAGCAGGTCACATTATCAAAAAATGAACCACTGCAGAGTGACATTAAAACTGCTTGTACATTATTTATGAATCTGCATACAGTACACACTACTCACCTCCACACCATCTTTCCTCCTGACTCGAACGTGCAACAGACGTTTCTGAGGAAAAGGAGGAAAAAAAAAATCAAACGAGGAACAGGGAAATGAATCCGTCAGGCTGATAAATGAGATCTTTAGAAGTTTCAGCACATTACAGCAAGCAAATTTCCAACTCAACCTATTATCGCAAAATTCGCAAAAAGCTGAATAAGGAAAGTGGCACCTGCGACACAGCTTTTTATGATCAGTAATGGAAGTAAATGAGCTATAAAACTTTTTTAATGAGCTGTAATACAATGCTACTCCATGAAACACGAGGGCTCTGAGGCCACACTATATTTACCCAAGATTTACAGAATAGTCTTAAAAAATGTACTCCCTGCGCAACACTAAGTGAAGTAATAACTTCCCTGATGATCATAATACAAAATGAGCTGATCATATAATAACTCATCATTTTCAAGACGATCATATTAAAAATGAAATGACTGTACATCATAGCTCATCCTCAGTACACATATTTAAATATAAGATTCATATTCAAGTCTGTTAAACATATTCTTGGATTTCTCAGGTTTCGAATGTATGAATGCAAATGCTACACTAAACATATCATTGTAATGCATTTGTTCGATCTTGTCATTTAGACAAGCAGAGGATGAGAGGCTAATTACCCCAGCACTGCAGAAATCAATGGTTTGGTGTGTCTCGCATTACTTCTTGTCAATAAGGGAAGATCCTTGTTTGTCCAGGGGTCGATATGGCAAGTGTTTGAGTGTGTATGTGTATTTGTGTGCCCACCTGGGATGAAGTTGGAGATGGGCAGACAGGCACGGGTTTCGCTGCTGTTGCCAGAGCACTGGTTGCTGGTGGGAAACAGGACGTCACAATGCCGAAGGCGAACCTGAGACCCTGATGAGTCACAGGGGGACCATTCTGACCAATCAGACCAGCTCTCTGTACAACAACAACAACAAGTGCAAATCAGATGCAAAGTCATGCAGAGAGGATGAAATGTGAAGTGGACTCTTCTCCATCTTAACTTAGACTCAACATAAAACTTTGCAAAAGAAAATAAATAAACAAATAAATGACTGTGATTTTAAAGGTAAAAGTTTGTGGGGTCTAAGTGTTCTACTGTAAGAGATAGATCTAAACGTATATGTTGTTTTACTGTTAAACAATTAGCAGATTTTTATCCTCATACAATCTTTTACCTTTAAAATTTCAGTCAACTTACATGTGGTTCTAATTTTTAATTTAAATAAGCAAAAAACAGCATGTTAGTGCAAAATGAATCCTTAATTGGCTAATTAAAGCTCAACTTGTTTTTGATAATCACAGATCCTTATTTTCATTTTCCTTGCCTTTTGAAAAACAATTTCCATGCAAATATTTGCAAATATCCAAAGTTCCTCTATATATATAAAATCAACACATAAATTAAAAGAAAAAAAACATAAACATAATAATATGTAGAAATTACAAACAATATACTTAATGAATACCTGACATGATAAATAATATAAATATAAATATATATATATTTTATATTCCTTAAAGAATCACTCAGTCATACAGTAATTGAAAAACACGATTTTATACCCATTTAGTTTGTGTTTACACAACAACGATATAGCCAAAAATCAAAACTTTTTTCCCTTGCATTTTTAAAGAGTTTCTCATTTACACAACAACGTTTTTAAAACAATCTGCATTTACACATCCATGAAAGTGTCCAAAAATGCTGTTTTACATTTGCCAGGTCATTGGCACCTTGTTAGTAAACAGTATCTGTAGGGACGCTTGGCACTGGTGTGTATGTAGAATGTGAAGTAAATCACGTTACCAAACACTTGAGCAACAACAACACTACCATGTACTCCGCCATATATTTGTTTGCGCTTGCCTTTAATCTACACCTCCCTAAACACGTACTATGTATGTGGAAGATGTCATCCTTTTCAAAGGCTCTCCTGTCCTGGTGTTTACATGGGCATTTATGGCTCGTAAAAACAAACAGGCAAAATGCATAAAACATTAACTTTTCATCCAAAAATGTGAATTGTATGAACGGCCCCTTAGAAGACGTTTGTGTGGCTCCCGCATCAAAGGGTTTCAGGAGTAATTCACCAATTCCAAAGTCATCACTGATTTCAATGATACATTTCACCCTACTATTGATGTCAGTGCATTGGAGACCCTAAACTGTTCAGATCCAAGCGTTTTCCCAAACATCTTCTTTTGAGCTCCACAGAAGAAAGAAACCATACAGGTTTGGAACAAGTGGTGGACGAGTAAATTATGGCATAATTTTCATTCTGAAAGTGAACTACTCTTACCCTTCATACGGGAACTTTAACATGCGTCTGGAACAGACTATGGGAGTGCGTCAGACGACCAATCACTCTAAAGAGTAAGAAAACGGGCCAATGAAATGCCAAATTGCATTGGCAGAGCTCTGCTCCACAGCTGGCAGCAATGAGCTATCAGCGCTATATAAGCTGCACGCTGTGGAGTGAGCCTCAGAATTTCTGCTTCAGACCCTCTCACGAGACTGAAGACCTTAATCTGCCAACCTGACTAGCGAGAAAGTGTCAGCGCTTATCACCAGTGCGGGAGAAGACGCAACAGCGGCGTTTCATCTGGGTTTTACGTCCCCTGGGCGTTTCACTGGTGTACTAAAAGAGCAGTTTCACACTAAAAGAGCAGAATTCCCTAAGAGAGCACACGGTCGCATAACGCGTCTTTTTAAAGTTGTCGTTCCGACCGTGCATTTCTGGATGCGGTGGTTTCCTCTCCCCGGATGACAGGCACGAACATTGCGTCACATGTCTGGGGGTCCGGCATGTTGATGCGGTGCTCGCGGACAGTTGCTGCCCTCACTGCGAGGGCTTAACTGTTGCACAGCTAAGGTGCGTCACCCCTGCTGCTCCCCGCCATGCGGTTAGCACACGGGCAGACCTGAGGGTTACAGTGGGGGCTTATCCGTCGCCTTCGGGCCCGCGGACCCCTCACTCCTCAGCTGACTCTGTCCAAGCTTCGAGTGAGAGCGCTGGTCCATCCCCCGGGATGGCCGCGCTTTCATTAGATGACACCGGGGACGTGATGTCCATCGCTGCATCGGAGGGCGGGCTAACATGCTCCGATGAAGATCCGGACCCTCTGCCACCCTCCGGGGTGGTCAGTGCGGCCTCGGGTCTGGAATCGGACATGTTAGCCGTGTTATTCCGGGCTGCTTCGGCCGTGGGTCTGGAGATGGCTTGTCCCCCAGCACCACGGCCGGACCGCTTAGATGGGTGTTACGTGGGGGCTAGAAGGGCAAGACCCTCCAAACCCCCCGTCCCTTTCTTCCCGGAGGTACACAGTGAGCTCACGCAGGCATGGAGGGCACCTTTCTCTGCCCGGTCCTCGTGCGCTTCCGCTCTCACCACCCTTGATAGTGGAGCAGCCAGGGGTTATGAGGCGATTCCCCAGGTGGAGCGCGCTATCGCGGTCAATCTTTGCCCGCGGGGCGCCTCCACCTGGAGAGGTCCACCAAGACTCCCTTCCAAAGCGTGTAGGTTATCTGAGTCCCTCGTGGCCAGAGCCTACACTGCTGCGGGACAGGCTGCATCCGCTCTGCACGCTATGTCCACCTATCAACGCTACCAAGCGGAGAAGTTGGCTGAGCTGCAGGAGGGTGGTTCTTCCCCGGGCTTGATGCATGAGCTCCACATGGCAACCGATTACGCTCTCATGACCACCAAATCGGCTGCTCGTGCCCTGGGGAAGACGATGGCCACATTAGTGGTCCAGGAACGCCACCTCTGGCTAAACCTGGCCGATATGAGAGATGTTGACAAAGCTCGCTTTCTTAACGCTCCCATATCCCAGGCTGGCCTGTTCGGCGACACCGTCGGGGACTTTACCCAGGAGTTCTCGGCGGTGAAAGAGCAGTCCCAGGCGATGGGTGAGGTCATCTACCAGCGGGCTCGGAAAACTGCTCTCCCCGCTGCCCCATCTACCTCGGCTGCTCCTCGCCGAGGGCGTCCACCCGCGGCCCCAAAACCTGCTCCGCTCCCGCTGCCCGCTCCGCCGGCTAAGCGGCAACGCCGAGCCTCCCGCGGGACCGCGACGCCACCGCCCCAGGGCGCCGTTAAGTCCAGTAAACGGACCGCGAAGCGTCCCTGAGACGGGCCATCCGGAGAAGAGGGAACCTGCTCTTTCCTCGGTGGAGGGCCGAGGACACCTACTGTCAGCAAAGACTTTAAAAGCACCACTGCTGGCCTCCGGGCCAGTGGTACCCAAATTTTCAATAAAAGAGCAAATTTCTCTCTCTCCGGATGTGCAAACCCGAGCCCTGCCAGTCTGGGACGCTCCGCCTTCCAGCTCGCAGCGCCGGGCCCCTTCGCCACAGGCTCACGGAGTGCAAGAGGACGGGCTCCTTTCTCTCACTCCAGCCTCATCGCGGGATCCAGGGAGGAAGGTAAGAGACACTCTCTTATTTTCAGCTCTTCCTCGGGCCGCTCTGCTTCCCGGGGTGAGCACTCCCCTCCCGAGCTGCCCCTCCGTTGGCATGTCATTGATCAGTCCGATGGTGCCATTAGCGCGGGCTCTGCCAGCCTGGTTAGCGTTGCCCAGCCCGTCGCGGTGGCTCATGCGGACGATCAGACTCGGCTATGCGATTCAGTTCGCTATCCGCCCTCCCAGGTTCACGGGTGTTCATACTATGAGGGTTTCCCTCGAGAGCGCCCCTGTCTTGCGAGAGGAGATTGCTGTCCTCCTGGCGAAGGATGCAATCGAGCAGGTCCCTCCAGCCGAGATGAAACGTGGGTTTTACAGCCCGTATTTCATCGTCCCGAAAAAGAGCGGAGGGTTAAGACCAATCCTAGATCTGCGCAGACTGAACCGTCATTTACACAAAATGCCGTTCAGGATGCTCACGCAGAAGCGCATTTTCCGGTGCGTCCGTCCTCAGGATTGGTTTGCAGCTATAGACCTGAAGGACGCGTATTTTCATGTCTCCATTCTTCCACGCCACCGTCCATTTCTCCGGTTTGCGTTCGAAGGACGAGCATGGCAGTACAAATTCCTTCCCTTCGGGCTCTCTCTGTCTCCGCGGGTTTTCACCAGGCTCGCGGAGGGTGCCATTGCGCCGCTTCGGCTTGCGGGCATCCGCATTCTCAATTATCTCGACGACTGGCTGATCCTAGCCTCGTCTCGCGATCAATTGGTTATGCACAGGGACAGGGTGCTTCGGCACCTCGACCAGTTGGGGCTTCGGGTCAACCGAGAGAAGAGCAAACTTTGCCCAGTGCAGAGGATCTCTTTTCTCGGGCTGGAGCTGGACTCGATCGCTATGGTAGCGCGCCTCTCAGACGGGCATGGCGCGCGGGCGCGCACCGGGTGCTTATCACTCCGATGTGTTGCCGCACCTTCAGTCCCTGGACGGATCTTGCTTTTCTACGGGCCGGGGTGCCCCTAGGGCAAGTATCCAGGCATGTTGTCGTATCGACAGATGCCTCCAGCATGGGCTGGGGGGCCGTGTGCAACGAGCACGCAGCTGCGGGTTCGTGGTTCGGACCCCGTCTGCGTTGGCATATCAACTGCCTAGAGCTGTTGGCAGTGTTTCTTGCTCTCCGCCGCTTTTTACCGGTGTTAGAGCAGAAGCATGTGCTGGTCAGGACAGACAGCATGGCAACGGTAGCTTATATCAACCGTATGGGAGGTATACGTTCTCGTCGCATGTCTCAGCTCGCTCGCCGTCTGCTCCTCTGGAGTCATACGCGGCTGAGTTCGCTGCGTGCCATTCATATCCCGGGCGAGCTTAACCGTGCAGCCGATGTGCTCTCACGGCAGCAAACGCTCCGTGGAGAATGGAGACTCCACCCCGGTACGGTCCAGCTGATATGGAAGCGATTCGGGAAAGCCCAGGTCGACCTGTTTGCTTCTCTCGAAAGCACCCATTGCCAGTTGTTTTATTCCCTGACCGAGGCCCCCCTCGGCACGGATGCGCTGGCTCACAGCTGGCCACCGGGCATGCGCAAATATGCGTTTCCCCCAGTGAGCCTAATCGCACAGACTCTGTGCAAAGTCAGGGAGGACGAGGAGCAGGTCTTGTTTGTTGCGCCTCTCTGGCCCAACCGGACCTGGGTTCCTGAACTCACACTCCTCGCGACGGCCCCTCCCTGGCGCATTCCCCTGAGAGAGGACCTCCTCTCCCAGGGACGGGGCACCCATTGGCACCCGCGCCCAGATCTCTGGAACCTCCACGTGTGGTCCATAGACGGAGCGCGGAAAACTTAGGTGACTTACCGGCGGCGGTGGTTAACACCATCACTCAGGCTAGAGCACCCTCTACGAGGCATGCCTACGCCCTGAAGTGGAGTCTATTCACTGAGTGGTGTGCTTCTCATCGAGAAGACCCCCGGACTTGCCAGATTAGTGTTGTGTTATCCTTCCCTCAGGATAAGTTGGAGCGTAGGCTGTCACCCTCCACACTGAAGGTTTATGTGGCTGCCATCTCCGCTCATCATGATGCGGTGGATGGCAACACGCTCGGGAAGCATAACCTAGTCATCCGATTCCTTTAGAGGCGCGCGGCGATTAAATCCATCCCGCCCCCCTCTTATGCCCTCTTGGGATCTCTCTGTAGTCCTGGCGGGTCTGCAGAGAGTTTCATTCGAGCCACTCGATTCGGTAACATTAAAACTTCTGTCAATGAAGACAGCTCTGCTGATCGCGTTGGCATCGTTCGAGAGAGTCGGGGATTTGGAGGCATTTTCGGTCAGCGAATCGTGCCTAGAATTCGGACCGGCTTACTCTCACGTTATCCTGAGACCCCGGCCCGGCTATGTGCCCAAGGTTCCTACCACCCCATTTAGAGATCAGGTGGTGAACCTGCAAGCGCTGCCTTCGGAGGAGGCAGACCCAGCCCACTCATTGCTTTGTCCCGTTCGCGCTTTGCGCCTTTACGTGGAACGAACGCAAAGTGTAAGATCTGGTGAACAGCTCTTTATCTGTTATGGTGGTCGGCAGAAGGGAAGTGCCGTATCAAAACAGAGGTTGGCCCACTGGATAGTTGATGCCATCGCCCTTGCTTACCAATGCCAGGGCGAGCCGCGTTCCGCTAATGTGAGAGCACACTCTACTAGAAGTGTCGCCTCCTCCTGGGCGTTAGCACGCGGCGCCTCTATCACAGATATCTGTAGAGCTGCGGGCTGGGCGACACCTAATACATTCGCGAGATTCTATAATCTTCGAGTGGAGCCGGTTTCCACCCGATTACTGGGTAACCCCAGTCAATCGGAGGGAAACTAAGCTCGGTGTTAACAAACGCTTGCCGCGCCATGCTCCCTAACCCGGAGATACGTGCGCATTTCTTATTCTACTAGTAGTTTCCCACTTGGCGAACCCTAGAGAATTCCTCCGAGGCCCCCAGCACCTGACTCAGCGGAGGAGTCGGGTGCCTGGCTCAGTGTGATGTCTGTATGCCCATTTGGTCTACCCACATGCTGAGGTTTGGTGCCAGCTTGTGCGGTCCCCCCCCCCTGGGGTGACCCCATACGCTTATTTCAGCCACGGAGTGTTCCCCCTGACCAGGCGGACCCGTGTCTTCCCTACCCGCTAACCAGCTTATCATATGTAGTACTCCCCCTCATCAGGGCTAGTCCATATGCTCTATTACCATCAAGTCTCCCCTCTTGGGTAGCAGGTGGCTCCGCAGCGTCCTCCCCCTTCGGGGACTGGCACGCTTTCACAACGTACTGTCGTAATTTAAAAAATCCCTAGTCTATATTAGCTAGGTAAAAGCTCGTTACGACTCCCGATCTAAATTTTAATAATTCCCATGTAATGGTAATTAAGGGCCTAGGGACGTTGGAAGGTTGCGCTCCTGGTGATGCTGTGCGCTCACGCTATGCTTGGCAAACTTCACATCAGGGGTGTGACGGGCTTAGCTGCAGTGGCGTTTTCCATACAGTCTCCCATAGTCTGTTCCAGACGCATGTTGAAGTTCCCGTATGAAGGGGAACGTCATGGTTACGTCCGTAACCCACGTTCCCCTAATAAGGGAACGGAGACATGCGTCTCCACTGCCACAGCAGCTGAGTCTCCAGCTGTTAGCTGAGTGATCGGTTCTTCAGCAGGCAAAATTCTGAGGCTCACTCCACAGCGTGCAGCTTATATAGCGCTGATAGCTCATTGCAGCCAGCTGTGGAGCAGAGCTCTGCCAATGCAATTTGGCATTTCATTGGCCCGTTTTCTTACTCTTCAGAGTGATTGGTCGTCTGACGCACTCCCATAGTCTGTTCCAGACGCATGTCTCCGTTCCCTTATTCGGGGAACGTGGGTTACGGACGTAACCATGACGTTTTAACACCCCACAATCAGACCCACTTAGCAAATTAGACGGTGTCATTTTACAGGAAGGAGTGGCTTGAAATGGTTTAATGCAGTTTTTATATGAGATAACTGATTATCTATTTAGCCTCTTAGTTCATTTAAATCAGCCTTTACAATGGAACCTGAGAAGGTTGAAATCCAGCTCAGGATCTTCCAGCGAGGGTCTTCTGATTAGCATTCCCCTCCCTTACCCCGTCCTCTGTCTCCACTGTACAGCTACACGCAAGCCTGTAATGAATGGTGTGACAGATAGACCTGAACGCAGCTAATAAAAGGTCACTCGGTAACCTCACTACAGTTCTGGCTAATGGATGGACTGACATTTGAATACAAGCTCTCTTCTCCCATTCACCTTTCCGTGGATCAATGTGCGAGGTTTGACTCCGTCATCAATCCCCTTATCTTAGCCTCCTCTCTTGCACTCCCTGCAGCGGGGCTTATGCATATTATCTTCATATCACAAGCTCGGCTTTACCATTTGCTTTTCTATGAAGTGTGACATTTTGATTTCCTCTTTTTTCATTCCCCTACGGGCCGCTTTATACACGAGACATGATGAAAGGAAAGCAGGTACAAGACAAAGGCCTCCTGTCCAAAAAAGCCATGTAATTTCCTGTTAAAGGAAGTCAAAGTGTGTGTGTGTGTTTGTAGTGTTGGGGGTAACACATTACAAGTAGCAGTAATGTAATCAGATTACTTTTCTAGGTAACTTTTCTAAGTAACTAGTAAAGTAACACATTACTTTTTTAATTTACAAGAAGATATATGAAATACTTTTTCCAAAGAAGTAACGCAAATTACTTTGTTTTCCTATTTATTGACTGACAGATTTCTACACAGAGAACATGCTAAAATATCAACCATTATCAAATGTTTTGAAAATGTGTAGCTACAACACAAGGTTGGTTGTTTTAATTTATAGTAGCCTAGGACATGTTCATAGACTGTGTGTGTAAGAGAACTACAAATAGCTGGACTGAGTAAGAAAGACTCAACAAAATTGACCAAATATTGCTCTGTGTCTGCTCTCTGTGCAATATTAGGTAGTTTACATGTTTGGAAAAGATGATGTCATCTCTATCCTTAGTATGCAAATATACAATTGATTAGTAAATGTGACTTGTATTTATTGATAATATCATTCATGCATTTTCTTTTCGGCTTAGTCACTTTATTAATCTGGGGTCACCACAGCGGAATGAACCGCCTTTATTGATAATATTGTCCTGTAAAATATATTAAGTTGTTATTTATCTGCACATTGTTTGTACTGTGAAACATAATGGGTTCTTACTTGGATGTTGTATTGTTTTAATCAGTATTAGTCATGCAAAATAAAAATGATCAAATGTGTGTGTGCCTACCAGGACAGGGCTGGATGTTGCAAAGAGCCTCTTCAGTATGCAAACCCAGGCAGATGTCACCTCCAT
The DNA here is from genome assembly GCA_903798115.1 of Danio jaintianensis. Lineage (NCBI taxonomy): Eukaryota > Metazoa > Chordata > Actinopteri > Cypriniformes > Danionidae > Danio > Danio jaintianensis. Next base: position 17,601,354 of record CAIGQV010000641.1, read on the forward strand.
AGGCAGGTGGAGGGTTGTTACAGGAGCGTGTGCGCATGTAATGTCCTCCGCCGCATGTCACTGAGCATTTCGACCAAGGTGACCAGCACGACCAGCTCCCGTCCACTGAAAGATAAGGAAAAGACGACACTTAAATGACAACCATGCTTCTGTCATTAATAATTTTGGGAATAGTGGGTGACATTTCTTTTAGTAAATAGTGGACATATTTTGCAGAATAACATTGAGGGTGATGGCAACTATAAATACTTGACAACAGATGGAGGCGAATGTGTATTTCTTTTCTACGCTTTTTGCTTATTTATTCAGACAAAGAATGTTTAGTGTCATTACATTTAAATGAGAATATACTTCCTAAATATTTTTCAGATTTCCTGAGTGGGAATGTGCATGTAAATGTGTAACAATTGTTCATGTTGATATCAGCAACTGCGTTTTGTGATCCTTTTCTCCACACTTTTGCGCAGTAAAGAGCAGTCATTCAGAATAAGCCTATTTAGCTTCATTGCATTTAAATGTGACGCGTAATGGAAAGCTTAAAATAAATAAATAAATACAAATTAAGGGGTTCAATTTAATATGTATGCATACTTCCATAACAAAACCATTCTTGGAAAATGATCTGCAAAAACAGATCGTTCAGAAAGAACTATTATAATTTTTATTTCAGAACCTTTTCAATGTTCAGAAATTTGGTGGGGTTGTTATTTATTTCACATCACCCGAGGCTCATTTACATATAAAACTCTTCACAGAACACTTGGCTGTTAAAAGAAAAAAGGCAGTAGAAAATATAAAACATTACAATCTGTTGAAAAAAATCACAGCTAAAACTGGTCAGTTGGCTTTTTTAGAGGTGTCTTTAACACTTTTTGTTTGTCAGACTGGGAAGAGTGTGTAGTCATTTTAGACTAGTTTTAGAGCTTTTTTCAGCAGGTTTATGACTGTGTTTGATCAAGACACTTGGAGGTGGAAAAGTGAAATTGCTTCATTAAATAGTTCCAGTACATTTGTTGCAGCACTACAATAAATATGAATGATATCATTCTAATTACCCCTAATACAATCATCACAATAAAACTGTAATCTCAAAATCTCCAAACAAGATCCCACTACACTGGTGCCATAAATAATTTTAGGATTAGCATGTAATGTTTCTTTTAAATAATACTGAGAATATTTTTCTGAAGAGTTTTGAATGTGACTGTAATTACAGTTGTGTAACAACAGTTATAACAATAAATGGTAATAATCAAGGTAAAACAAAAAAAAATAATAATAAAAAAATTAAAATAATAATAATAATATATATATATATTTTTTTTCTTGTTTCAGCCCCCATCAACTTCATGGTGTTAATCAGCAAATAGGAGTCATTTAAAATTTTTTTTGTCTCATTATATTTAAATGGGTAATATCATGGAGAACAGGATTTACAATAAACAAAACAACATAAATAAAAGAGCTAATTTTAGTATGTATGCATGCTTCCATAATGCAACCATTTATGGAAAATGATCTGCAAAAACAGGTATTCAGCAAGCATCATATTTGTAATGTCAGAGCTATTATGATCAAGATATGAAAACCCATTTAAAGGTCCTGTGAAATTAAAATAAAGTTTTTAGATGTTAGTGTCAGTCTGTTAGTTTTAAGGATATCTATAAACTAGTCTGGGGCAGCACGGTGGCACAGTGGGTAGCACAATCGCCTCACAGCAAGAAGGTTGCTGGTTCGAGCCCCGGCTGGGTCAGTTGGCATTTCTGTGTGGAGTTTGCATGTTCTCCCCATGTTCACGTGGATTTCCTCCGGGTGCTCTGGTTTCCCCCACAAGTCCAAAAACATGCGGTATAGTTGAATTTGGTAAGCTAAATTGTCCGTAGTGTATGTGTGTGGATGAGTGTGTATGGATGTTTCCCAGTGATGGGTTGCAGCTGGAAGGGCATCCGATGCGTAAAACATGTGCTGGATAAGTTGGCGGTTTATTCCGCTGTGGCGACCCCAGATTGATAAAGGGACTAAGCCGAAAAGAAAATGAATGAATGAATATAAACTAGTGTGTTCCAAATTTGCGTTTAGAAGATATAAAACTGAGATAAACATCCAAAGGTTGCAGTTTGTCACTTCTGCCCAAATGGATCAATGAATTTTTCACATCACCTCATACTTCTGTTTCTCATCAAATCTTGACCAATCAAATGCTCTCTATTATATGGCATCCCCCACCCCCTTCAAGACGCTTCTCATTTGCTTTTCATTTATTGCACTTAATCTTAACCACTCTCACTGGCAGAGCTGTGATAAAAACAAAACACTATTGGCTGTTTTTCTTAAAAGAGAAGGAGCTACTCTGTCACACCCTCTCCTCATTTTCAGTTGAGATCATGTCAAAAAAAAAATCTATAATTTTAACACATTAATAATCAAAACAATTGGTGGGGCTTTTGCATATTTCACATTTAAAAAAAGTCAGCCAATCATAGTATAGCTTATATACCTATACAACCTTTAAAAGGACACTGAGCTATTAAAAGGGTGAAAGAAGTTTGAACTGGTGAGCTGGCATTATCTGGTCTTTTCTGGAAGGGTTTTATACTCTTTTTAAGTTGGTCTGACTGACTAAACCAGATAAAAAAACGGGCAAAACGGGCAACCATCTTAAAGGAATAGTTCCTCCAAAAACTAAATAATTGACTCACCTTCAAGTCATTTTATGTGTATATGCTTTCTTCTTTCAGATGATCACAGTCAGAGCAACTTTTACCCTGGCTCTTCCATGCTAAATAATAATGTTGGATATTTTGAAGCTTCCAAAAGCACATAAATTCATTGTAACCTCTACACAGGCAGGTGGTTAATGCACGTCTTATGAACAGACTGATGTGTTCTGTAACAGAAATATTTATGACATAGTAGGCATTCATAGCAGAAGCTTTAAGAATAAACATGTCTTGTGGGAACCACTTACCACATGGTCTGTTTACCACAGAAGATGATGACAAACAAGAAAATTAGTTGACTGGACATTACTGTACATCGTTATACAGTATATTACTCTTACAGTACCATGTACACTTGTCTACCCATCTTATGGCATGTGTCATACTGTATGTTGTATGTGTCAGTTGCACATAACATGCATTTGGCCTCAGCTGGAAGTTGGTGATTGAAGTTTATTAAAAATTAGACATTTTTCTGTTAAGAAAAGCATATCAATCCATTTCATAAGACATGTGTTAACCCCCTGGCAGCGTATGTTTTATGACAGAGTGGAAGAGCCCAAATAAGATTAAAATTACTCTGTGTTCTTCTGAAAGAAAAAAAAAGTCATTTACACCCACCGTTGACTTGAGGGTGAGTAAATTATGGGGTCATTTCAATTTTTGTGTGAACAAAAACAAAAATTTGGGTTTGTGTGAACAACTCACAATCCAAAAAAATTATGCTGAATATCCAATGCATAAATTAAGTTACATTTAATGAAACCTGAGAGATTTCTGTCCTTCCTTAAAAGCTTTCTGAATTAGTTTTTAGGACACATCAATTCTTTTTTTTGGCTTCTGGGACTTTCAATAGAAGGACAGAAAACTCCCAGATTTCATTACAAATATCTTTGTGCATTTAAAATTACCCAAAGACGTCAGTTTGGCCATTTTCTCAGGCCAATGAATAAAAATGCAAACACATCTGGATATTTGTGTCAAACTCCTTAACAACTGTTAAATGTTAAATGCTTATTTTTCTTCAGCAAGGTTATGAATGTATTTGATCATGAAACAATGATTCTACAGTAAGTGGAACACACAAAATCTCTTTCATTTAAACAGATACACACTCTAAAAAAAAACTTTGTCTAAAATATAAACAAAACCAATCACTTGGTTGAAAATCTAATTTAGAAAATTTTACCCAAAAATTGGGTTTCTTCATTTTACCCACATTTATGTAACAACCAAGCACTTTTTAGAGTGCAGGATTATTATTCATCCCGCAGCACCTTTGTTACCTCTGATACGATCACCACAATGAAATCATCTGGTGTCAAAGCAAGCTCAATCCAGATGCAGATTCTGCTGGGAATCAGGGGTCGATGAGGAGAGAAGCTGTTCAACACAATCTGCTCTGGAGCCCTGTTTCTCCCCGGCGCTCTCACACTGACCCCTGCTCTAATTAATGAGGCTAAACGAACCATCAATTCACTGCCTCCCTCTTCAGCGACTGCCAAGCTCTGGGTCACAACCCGCGACAACATGGGGGAACACAGAACATCTCACATAACACTACGACTGTCGCGGTGCTAATTAAAGGAAAACAAGCACACCGAGGCTCATTTTACATTCGCCGAGCGCACTGACAGCTGTGTGGAGAGAGGTGAGAGCTTATGACTCTGACAGGAGTAAATTTGGTGTGGAATATTAGCATACTGATCACGGTGTACAGCATACACTTTATTTTGACTACTCAAATATTTCAAAAAATTTAACTGCATAAAATTGAAAAACAGCATTATGTTACAGTGATGTCACATGTTTAAAGCATATTCAGTTATATAATCTTTTTATATTTTTTGTAGTTTATGAAATTAGCTTAAAATAATGTTTATTTTAATTAAATGTTTGAATACTCACCACACTTACTCAGATTATGATAAACAGAAAATTAGTATTTTTTTCTTCTTCTCATTATCATACTAGGGGTGTTGCAATAACATAATTAACAATAACCTAAAAAAAAAAAAAAAAAAAAAAATAATAATAATAATAATAATAATAATTATCATAAAAATCATAAAAAATTACAAGTCAAATCATAAAACCTATACAATTAAAATATTTACAAAAATATATATTTTTTGTAATTATGAGGGCGTCACGGTGGCGCAGTGGGTAGCACGATCATCTCACAGCAAGAAGGTCGCTGGTTCGAGCCTCGGCTGGGTCATTTGGCATTTCTGTTTGGAGTTTGCATGCTCTTCCCGTGTTCACATATGAATTGGGTAAGCTAAATTGTCCGTAGTGTATGTGTGTGAATGAGTGTGTATGGGTGTTTTCTAGTGATGGGTTGCAGCTGGAAGGGCATCCGCTGCGTAAAACATAAGCTGGATAAGTTGGCGGTTCATTCTGCTGTGGCGACCCCAGATTAATAAAGGGACTAAGGCGAAAAGAAAATGAATGAATGAATGTAATTATGAGTTTTGTAAGTTCTTGTACATTTTTGTGTTCTCAAATTCAGTTTTTTCCTATTTTTCTGGATTCCAGTCAGATGAATTAGATAGATTAGACAGGATGAGTAGATAGATATATGAGACAGACTGACAGACAGACAGACAGACAGACGGATAGACAGACAGCTGGATAGACAGACGGATGGACAGACAGACGGATGGACAGACAGACGGACAGACAGACAGACAGATAGACAGATGGATAGATAGATAGACAGACAGACAGACAGACAGATGGATAGACAGACGGAAAGACAGATGGATAGACAGACAGACAGACAGACAGACAGATGGATAGACAGACAGACAGACGGATAAACAGACAGACGGATAGACAGACGGATAGATAGACAGACAGACAGACAGACAGATGGATAGACAGACAGACAAACAGACAGACAGACAGATCGATAGACAGACAAACAGACAGATGGATAGACAGACAAACAGACAGATGGATAGACAGACGGATAGGCAGACAGGTAGACAGACGCACCAACAGACAGACAGACAGACAGACAGACGGAATAGACATACGGATAGACAGACAGACAGATAGACATACGCATAGACAGACAAACAGATGGATGGACAGACAGACAGACAGACAAATAGATAGATAGACAGACAGACAGATACACAGACAGACAGACGAATAGACAGACAGACGGATAGACAGACGGATAGCTAGACAGACAGACAGACAGATGTATAGACAGACAAACAAATGGATAGACAGACAGTCAGACAGACAGATA
>CAIGQV010000641.1:17609448-17620036 GCA_903798115.1 Danio jaintianensis
CACACACACACACACACACACACACACACACACACACACACACACACGCACACACACACGCACACACACACGCACACACACACACACACACACACACACACACAATTACATCATTACATCAAAAGTTATCAGAGCAAAGATCAAGTTCCCATAATGCAATTCAAAAACTTAGAAAAGCAGAATCATCCATGAATCACACACCATGCTTTGTAAATATAAAATCCTTTCACAGAGAAGTCTGTGGAAGCCTGTGCAGTACATGAAAAATACTGTTCAATTACTGTGCACTTTCAATTAGTGGTACATTTTATTTAATTCTTTATATTTTTTTTTCCAAAGAAATGTAACCTTTTTACACAGTACGGACACATTAATTTGATTAAAAGTGTAGTGCAACCAAAAAAACACTTACTTGAGCATATTAGAATGAAATCAAGATATTAGTTAATTAATGGAACCAGCATATATTAGAAGGAAGGATTACTTGACACTGAAGACTGGAGTAATGATGCTGAAAATGCAGTTTTCAGGAACAAATCACATTTAAAAAAAAATAGAACATTGTTATTTTAAGTTGTAGTAGTATTTCACATCATTACTATTTTTTACTGTAGCTTTAACCAAATAAGCGCACCCTTGGAGAGAATGAGAACTTCTTTCAAAAAATACATTTAAAATATTGCCAACACCAAACTTTTGAATGACAAGTGTATAGCTATCAAAAATATGACATTTAAAATCTCACTTAATCTTCCACAGCGGGAGAAAATAGTGCCTGGAGAAACTGTTTAAGATGCAGAATTTATGCATGAGGATCTGACCTGGACATGGTGTGGTATTGCACTCCTGGAACTCCTGGGCTGGCCCGAGGCAGGTGATTCCTCCATATTTGGGTTTGGGGTTGGAGCAGGTGCGTTTGCGGTTTCGGACACCTGAGCTGCAGTCTCGACTACACTGGCTCCAGGGGCCCCAGACGGACCAGCCTCCATTTACTGTCAATCCAGTGATACGTCCAGAACGCAGCAAATCTCCTGAAATACACAAGACTCAACCAGTTAGTATTAACTTCGTAAGTGGTGGTCACACTACAATTTTCAATGCAATTGGTATTGATTCACAAGCAAGTGAATACTTGAGATGCTTGAGAAATTGAAATTTCTACAATTATTTTGACATTTCATTGCAAATTCTGAACTGATTTCACATGAAGTTTAATTGCCATGTTGTTGGTCACTCATTTAAATCTTTATTTATTTATTTATAAACAGTCTTTTGCTACACGTATTAATCCAATCGTGAGTGTGTGTTTTTATATTTATATGTCTGTTTAAGTTCTCTTCTGTCACTTTTTTAGGTTTAGCATGATTATGATTGCCATAAATACAGTGCTTTTAGCCCCAGATTCCCAGACAAGGCTTAAAGCTAGTCCTAGATTCAATTGCATGTTTGAGGTTCACTGAAAATAACTTTCAGTGAGATATCTTTAAATATGTAAGTGTCATTGTTTTGTTTCCAGGCACACAAGAGTAATGTGTTTTCTAAGGTATTTTTATAAAAGCGACTTAAATACGTTAATTTAATTTAAAGGCCTAGTCCTGCCTTAAGCTAGCAAAAATTGCCCTCCTTAGGCAAATAGAGTTTTATTCTATTTTATACTATTTAGAAGTTCCAGTGCCAAGTTCGTTTTCAGTGTTATTCAAGTTCAGTACTTTTTCAATTTTTATTGTTGTTTTTAATTTACTTTACCTCCTTTATTATCATTATTTTGGGCGTCACGGTGACACAGTGGGTAGCACGATCGGCTCACAGCAAGAAGGTCGCTGGTTCGAGCCTCGGCTGGGTCAGTTGGCATTTCTGTGTGGAGTTTGTATGTTCTCCCCGTGTTCGCGTGGGTTTCCTCCGTGTGCCTCGGTTTCCCCCACAAGTCCAAAGACATGCGGTATAGGGGAATTGGGTAGGCTAAATTGTCCGTAGTGTATGTGTGTGAATAGGTATGTATGGATGTTTTTTTCCAGTGATGGGTTGCGGCTGGAAGGGCATCCGCTGCGTAAAACATATACGCTGGATAAGTTGGCAGTTCATTCCGCTGTGGCGACCCCAGATTAATAAAGGGACTAAGCCGAAAAGAAAATGAATGAATGAATGATTATCGTTATTTTATAGATGCTTTAAACAGATGTTTCAAGCTATTATTTAAAAAATATACAGTATATAAAGCAATAAATTCAACACCACCTGTACTGCACATCAAAATACCTACAATATTACCTAATTAATACCACGCAACTATCACACCACTATGCCTTCAAATCAAATAACTTTTATCTGACCACATTGAGTGTGTTTTTCTGCAGCAGCATCTCTGTCATTCTGTCTGCACACTGACCCCTGTGTTCGCACCTCTGACCTTCAGATAGATTGAACTGTGACTGCCACATCCATTTATCCATTCTGAGCAGGCAGCGGCTCCACACGGGTCGACCTGTAATCTCTCCAGCAGCAGCAGCAGCGCACACAGATCTCTCAAAGCTAATAGACTACTTCATAATCTACTCACAGCTCAAAGCGGGACGCCCGGCTCTGATGGCTAATGGCAGGGGAACACAGGTGTCAGTGCATGCGAGACCCGCAGGTAAACAAACCGTGCTGCGCTCAATGACTTTAACCAAGGAATGACCGGCTACATCGATTTTTACCAAAGTATAAAGTTGTATTGTTGAACTGGATTTTGACTTCGCTGTGCCGGGTGCTTGTTGAGATCACATTTAAAGCAAGCATGATTACAGAGGACATACTGTATGATGCTTTGTAAGGTTTTCCCTTTCTTTTATAGCGTTTAATCTATGTTGTGTTTGATTTATTATGTGTGTATTTGTGCAAACATTTTACTGGAGGTGTTTTTGTGCTGGTCTTGGCTGGTTTACGCTTGTCAAGGAGTAAATATTACATTAAAACAGCCAGTTGGTGATTCATTGAATCATGTATTTAAATGATTCACTCAAAATCGCTGACTCATTTGAAAACAGAGCAAGAGAAAGGATTGTCACTTCACTGATTCAAATTATCATACCAGAGTGACTCTCCAGTTAATTATCAATAATTCTAATGATCTGGTCAGAGTGACTCTCCAGTCAAAGATTCACAGATTCAATTCACTGATTCAAATGGTACAGAAAGAGTGATTCTCCAGTTAACATTTTACTTATTTGAATGATCTGGTCAGAGTGAGTATCCAGTTAATAATTCACTGATTTAAATTATTCTGTCAGAGTGAATCTCCAATTAACGATTCACTAATTGAAATGATTCGGTCAGAATGAGTCTCCAGTTCAGAATTCACTGATTTAGACAATCTGGTCAGAGTGAGTCTCCAATTAATGATTCAATGATTTGAATGATTTAGTCAGAGCAAGTCTCCAGTTAAAAACTAACAGATTCAAATGATCAGAGGGAGTGTTTGCTTTTGATTTAATTACTAGCTTTAGTAACTAGGATGTCATGATAATGTGCTTGTGTGCCTTTTCTGGGCTTTTTGAAAGCAGAAGCTTCTAATAGCTAGAACTCAGTTGCTGCAGTAATAATATAGACTAAAGTGAGAAAGATAATGCATTTTTAAAACATTACTGCATGCTTATAATATATCCAACAAATTTAAAAAAGACCTTTAAAATGGCACCTTACGGACTCGTTAAATACATATGCTTAAAGTGAACGCTCTGAAATTTCCTAACCAGGGCTTGACATTAACACCCACCAACCCGCCAAATGCGGGTAGATTTCAGCTGTGGCGGGTTAGACAGACACCCACACTAGCCACTTTGGCTGGTTGAAAATAATTTTAAAATTGCCAGACCTGCCTCATCCTTAAAGATTAGAATTTTAGTTTAAGACTGTTTGTCAATATGCGTGCAATGTGCTCTTAGAATCGAAAAGCAGCACGATTAAAAAGAAATACAAAAGAAAGCAGGTGAATACGAAAGAGAGGATGATCAGGCGCACGATGAGACACAGGCGATCCTCGCTCACTGACGTTGTGAGCGAGGCACAGCTGATTTGATACGCGTGAGTGCTTAGAAGCTCCCGTTTCCTTGCGCAAAACAACCGTGCCTGGTGCGATCAACACAAAACAACTGGTGTGATCGTTTCTCTTTGAAATAGATTGGAAAAAAAAGCAGTGCTCCTGCACCCACAGTCCTGCTGCTTTCAAGAGATCTCCAGATTTTTTGTATGCAGCAGCTGTTGCCACTTTCGTTTTTACCATTCTTTGAACAGATTATTACTGGGCCTAATGTTAACCGTGTGTACGTGATCATCTTTTCACTATCACACACACAGAATGTTTTTCACCTGCTTTCTTTTGCTTGCAGTTATCTTTGTTAATATGGTTTAATTATCATCCTTTACAAAAACATTGCTTTAATAGGAGATTAACTCTCCATTTATCTATAGTTACCTGACGATCTGGGACCTTTAGCCTGGACAAACTACTGTATATAGTTTTAGATAAATGAGAATAGTTTTTTAAATGTCAATTGTTTTTTTAAAGAACATTTTATGTTAAAAAGTGTATGCATACAGCTATATTTAGCTTGTTTTGACACATTATTTAAAATTTGTGGCAAGGAAATAATTAGTTTGGTGTGGCCAGAGAAAAAATTGGTAAATCCTAAGTGTTAAGCCCTAAAACATCATGTGAAATAAAAAAGTTAAATTAACGAGGAAGCATGTGGATATAACACAAAATTAAATATATATATATATTTTTAGCATGGCAAAGTCAGATTTATGCATATAAAATATATTTTCCCAACAACAAAATTGTGGCTAGTGAAAATGGCGAGTGGCTAGTAATGTTGGAAAACTACTAGCCACAGTGGCTGGTGATCAGAAAAGTTAATGTCAAGCCCTATTCCTAACTAAAGAAAATAAGATCAGCTGAAGATCTGCTGAGCAAGATGGGCAGCATTATATCCAGTAAGATGAATAAAAGGAACAGCTCTTGTGGATTAAGAGTGTGGCTTTAACACTGTTCCCCAGAGCGGTCGTAAACTATCTAGCGGTCACTAGCGCTTATTAAAAGTAAGGGGGTGGGCAATTAGAGCCGACTCCCTGATGGCTGTGCGTAGTGGGTGGTTAACGCCTCTGCAAATACATGTAATTAGCGTGACATACAGCGTCCCAGCGGCGCAAGAGGAAACCGAGACACAAACGGTCAACTTAGCAGTGTGTGGGGGGAAGCAGAATTCAGAAGACCACTAGTAAAAAAAGATAATGAAATATAATATAATTAAATTAGAATTGTATAATGTTTTTTAATCGATTGAATACATTGCAAATACAAATAATTTATTATTATTTAAAGTGTAGATTTAAATGACAAAAAACCCCAAAAACATTTATTTTAAAAATGGATACATTCATATGATGATATGTTTAAATATGTGCAGGCACAATTATTCTAAAATATTAAAAAATTCTAACAGTTAGAAAGAAAAAAAATAAAAATAAATTTTAGAATGTCTTAGGTTTTTGGCTGTTTTTGCTTTTATAACAGCAGGATTGAAGTTAGAGTATGTTTTCCAGCATGATGTGAGGATAATCCTTGCCCAAGCTCAGTTTTAACTTTAACTCTGAATCCCAGATTGTCTCAGATGTGCTCTGAGACTTCTGGGCCAGACTTTTATAAGGTTGAGACCCGAATCACTGACAGTGAGCTTTTCTATTTTCTATCCAAGGACATGAGTGTGTAATGCACAGCAGAGAAACTCTGAGGTCTGCAGAGTCTGACACTGAGCGGGACTCTAACCGATGGCAGATCTGTGGGGAACCGACAGTAAACAGCCTTGGAGAAATCAGCTGCTTCTTTGAGACAGAAAAACCAGAGGCAGACAGAGATGGAGAGAGTGAGCCATCCTTGCAGCACGGTATTTAGATGAGAAAAAACTGCTAAAGTCATATGCGAAAATGATGTGCTATTGTTTCTGAGATAAATGAAGGCATCATTCATAGGCAAATTACAAACCTGGGCCATCATCAGTTACGGCCTCCGGCTTACATTGCAGAAGAAGAAGAAGAAAAAAAATCTCAAGGTTTTTGATGATAAGTGGCCATATTTTCACTCAAGCCACTGCCATTACTCCAGCAAACAAATTGACATAATGGAGCGTGTATTGATTTTTATTGTACTGAAGGTTAAACGCTAAACACTTGCTCTTGCAATAGCTTAAAGAAAAATGGTGCTGTATTGTAAAGGAAACTGTAAGCCACATTTGGCTCAGACATTTACATATTGTAAGACACTCATAAACAGTTAGATGGAGCTCAACGTGGATGATCTCAAAATGGACACAGCATATATACTGTACTGTATGTATACTATGGGTGGTGGGCTGCTCAAAACACCAGACTAAGATGCATTAGATAAAAAAATAATATCACAGCCACTTGATGGAAAGCTGAAACAAGTATAATGTACGGTGGTCGAGAGAGCTTAACATTCTACAATTTAGGAAAAGCACACACAATTACAAAAAACACCAGCAAACAAATTAAGAAAACGCATGGCAAATTCTCACAACGCAAACAAATTAAGAAAGCACAATGCATTTGCTCACAATGCAAAAAAATTAAGAATACTTGCTACATTTTCTCACAATTGATGCAAATAGCACAGAACACAATGAAAATGTTTCAAGGGGACCCAAAAACGTGACGGACCCAGCTAGGATTTGCCTTTTGTGCCATGATTATTGCTCAGTGATGTTGTAGGAGATCTGTGAAAGCTGAGTTTTGTGTTTAACATCCTAATTATGTGATTCCCTTGTCTTTTGTATATTATTAGCCTCAATAACCATAACCTAAATAGCAAGGTTCATCACGTTTTTGGGTCCCCTTGAAACATTTCCGTTGTGTTCATTGCTATTTGCATGTGTTGTGAGAAAATGCAGCACGTATTCTTAATTTTTTGCATTGCAAGGATTTGCAACATATATGCTGTCAAACGAACGAAAATCTTTTCTTAATTTGCTGATGTTTTTTGTAATTGCAAGTGCTTTCTTTAATTGCAGCATGTTAAGCTCTCTTGGTTACCATGATAATGGCTAGAGGCCAGTTTATACTTCTGCATTGAGTGCACAAAGTAGGTCCGGCGTAATCTTTGCATACACTCAAAAAAACATTTTTTTGCTGCGTGTTCAAACTACATATTTAAAATGAGCTTAAACAACACAATTCTTGAGATTGTTTTGGGACAACTTAATTTTTTATGTTCAATCCACTTAAATTTGTTAACTTAATCGATTTGTGTTGGGACAACATGAATGAATTGTGTGGAACCCTGTATTTTTTATCTTAATTAGGTGTAGTCAAATACCCTTTGCCATACCATGATGGGAACCCTGGTGTGCACCATTCAAAAAACGTAACTACACATACTGACTATGCAAAGCACAAGATCTGTGATTGGTCAGCCTGGTAGTGTGACGAATGCGGGCGGGGCCGCAAGTCATTGGAGCCGAGTGAGAACGGTGGCCTGAGTGTTTAACAAGTCCTCTTTTGTGTTTGTTTTATGATTAAAGTTGTTGAAGTTGTTAGAGGCTACTTACTTACTTACTTAATTACTTACTTTACCTTGAACTATAATCTGTATAAAAGTGAAAGCCCAGCACACTGTCTGCATATTAATGAAAGCAATGCTGGGAATTTATTAGAAGACAAGATGACCGTCATGACCCATCTGTACAACAACCTCAAAGGACAGACATTTCTAACTGTTAAATTAACTGATGACCATCAAGGTTTGAGAAAACATGGGCAAATGTCTGTCAATGAAAGTGATGTTATCTGACAAAGTGTAATATTAAATTTGGCTTAATCTACTTATTATAATGAAGTAAACAGACAATCGCTCACTGAATCTGAGTGTAAATAATGGCCAGCTGCTGTGGACACTGATCATTTCTTGAATTTGCTCCTAAAAAACAACAGTAGAGGAATCAAGGAACCTTATCTACACAAAGCTCATCAAAAACTGACACCAAATGCAATTCCAATATAGAAATGTCAGCCAGGACTGTTTCTTTTTTCATAATGTTGATATAAGAAAGAGAAAGAGGATCAGACCTCAAAGACCTGACAACATATACGTGACTTAAGCCAAGGTGACTTCCAAAGGCCAGCTCACTCAGTTCATTTGCAGACTGCCTGCTGAAAGTCATTGTACATGATTTTAGCATAAACGAGTACACCTGTGTAAAAAAATTATAGTTTTATCCATTTCTCAGTGAATATAAACAATACATTTTGGTGCATTTACACACAATTTTTTTTTTTTTTTAAATAAAAGAGATATATTCTTTAAAATAAGAGTTTGGTCACCAAACATCTTCAGGAGTAGATTTAAATAATACATTTAAATTCAATTAAGGTATTGCAAATTTGTTTTTTATTAAAAAATCATCAACCTTGGTGTGAATGGACCTTAGAGTTTGACCACAAACATAAGGTCAGTAATTTATGTAAAACACAATGTTCTGTTTATTATAAGTATGTGTTGCAGATATATCCAGTCTGGGCCTAAATTCACAAAACATGACACTAGATACATTTAAAGGTGCGGTATGTAAGTTTGACAGCCAGCGGTTGAACAAGGTAATGCATATAATGAATCAAAACACATTTTCACTCTGCTCCTCCTCTGACGAGTCCACACTAACGCAGGTTGCCAGATTGACGTGAGTTTGCCTGACTATTGAGCCTAAAGGCTGATTTAAGGTTGATTTGAACCATGTTCAAACTAAAAGCAACGGCACGTGATAGAAGAAATATTTTCCATACTAAAAGAAGTTTTTGTCCTAACCAACACCTAAAATTTCTATTTTAAAAGCTTCTATTTCTCACAGGTGAATAGCAGGATAAACTATGATCACCTCAGGCACACCTCATGTGCTTTATTCAGTGTTAAATGCAAATAATGTGAGTTTAAATGCGTGACATTTATTGCCATACTACTGAAAGCAGCAGCAGATAGTTTACCTCAGATCCTGAAAATAAAATAAACCATTTGAAATTGAACTTCAGAACTGTGACTGAGTGCAAGTCAACAAATATCAATCACTCAGCATGTACATATAATAATGTTAAAGATTGTTAGATAATGTTAGATTGTAAACCGTACCATTTCGCTGGAGTGCAGTGTAATAAGTATTCTGTGCTTCTGATTGGCTGTATTTAAATTTCTATCACTTCGTCTGGTGCAAACAGCCAAATTGCTTATCACTGCAAATATTGTCAGGCAGCGTGTTCTTAGGACATGGGGTGACAATGTAACCTGTTCACCTAATGTTTACGTTTGTAATATTTATATTATTTGCTAATTAATAACCACCTCATGTGGAACTCTGAATCTGCGTCTAATTTTAGGGCTGTTACTGTCTACCAGAGGTCGCATTTTCGGTCGGGGGCACATACTTTGAGAGTCTTCCTGACTTAATGAATTAAATATGTGGTTTTCCACCAAGGCAACCCGGGGTGCTGAAATATGGATGAAAGACAGCTGTAACACGTAACACATTTTCAAAGCAGAATATCTGACTTTAGCATTATTTTTCAGATAAACAGAAAAGTCTATGTTTATGCTTTAAGTCAAAACATGTTTCATTGATATTTACTGTAACAGCTGTATTTATGGAAAAATAAACCAAAAATTAGCGATGAGCTTTTAAAATGTTTTAAAAATTTCAAGTGTATTTATTTACACTTTTAATTTTTTTAAAGTGAAATCTTTTGAACAAGATGAATTTTTGTTCAAACTTATTTAGTCTTATTATTATTATTATTTTCTTAAAAAATAATCTTAATCTAAATAGCCTTTCCTTTTTGCTGCTTAATATTCACAAAGGCTAGTTCATATTGGATAAATGGATCTAAAATTTGCTAAATTCTCTGAAATTATATATAAAAAAATAAAAATAATAATCAGTAAAAAAATGTATGCCTTAATTTTGTGATTCTATTCACATTTTCTGCAGCACAGAAATCATAGGGTCATAGATATTTATATAGCTAGCACTGTTGATGCGTAGCACTCTAGAGTTGTTACATGAACTCTATGCAAGAAAACGCTGTGCTTTATATCACCCTCACTTTCACACAGGCATGGCTTACAGATTCAAATCAATACGGGCCAGTTGCGACGTGAGGCTAAATCTCGGCCAAGTGGCAGGCCATTCATTTCAGATCTCATCTTCCCTTGTGGCTTCACTGACATCAACACACATCTTTAGTGTGAAGGTGATTATGGGACTGGGCCTCCTCTGTATGATATGCAGTTAGTTAACAACTGTCCAAAAGCCCTTAGAAGAAGCATCTGTCATGACAGGCTGTGCAGAGTGTCTGTGGGTGCTTCAAGCTAAATAATGGTTGAGATGGAAAAATTAATCACATCTATGGTGGACGCTTAATTTGAATGCATAATAATGAGGCAGCACTGAGAAATTGAATGTGTCTTGGTAATAAAGACCAGAAATAATTATTTTAATGATTCATTATTATTATTATTATTATTATTATTTTTATTATTATTATTATT
>CAIGQV010000641.1:17635036-17704679 GCA_903798115.1 Danio jaintianensis
CGCATGTCTTTGGACTTGTGGGGGAAACCGGAGCACCCGGAGGAAACCCACGCGAACACGGGGAGAACATGCAAACTCCACACAGAAATGCCAACTGACCCAGCCGAGGCTCGAACCAGCGACCTTCTTGCTGTGAGGCGAACGTGCTACCCACTGCGCCACCGCGTCGCCCATATATATATATATATATTATAATCTATAAATATATAATATACCCTAATTCATTCCTCCCTCAACAACTATTGAGGTCTGAAATGTGGTTAATTCACAAATAACACTTTCATTTTCTGCTAATGAAAGAAATAATGAATAAAAAAGTTTAAATTTTTTTTTATAAAATCTTGAGTTAATAATTATAATATAAATTATAATATAATATAATATAATATAATATAATATAATATAATATAATATAATATAATTATAACTGTTATACATAAATACTTCTTTATTTTATATATAGCAAACAAGACTTTTCATTCATTCATTCATTCATTCATTCATTCATTCATTCATTTCCTTTTCAGCTTAGTCCCTTTATTTATCCGGGGTCGCCACAGCGGAATGAACTGCCAACTTATCCAACATATGTTTTACGCAGCGGATGCCCTTCCAGCTGCAACCCATCACTGGGAAACATCCATACACACTTATTCACACACATACACTACGGACAATTTAGCTTACCCAATTCACCTATATGTCAGAGCACCCGGAGGAAACCCACGCAAACACGGGGAGAACATGCAAACTCCACACAAAAACGCCAACTGGCCCAGCCGGGGCTCGTACCAGCGACCTTCTTAATTATTACTAAATAAAATACAGAAAAAAGAAGAAAAACACTGAAACACTGAGTTGCATAAATCTATAAGATGATGTCATCTTGTGAGAATTCACAAAAGGTTGTTTCAAAAGTGTTGACTGAAATGCACTTTAAAATATCTATTTGCCGTGAGATACTTTACTTTAATCATTTCACAAACCTAATTAACACCAAGACAAGTGGGAAAAAACTTAAATTCTGCATTTGACAGATTGAAGCCTGTCTCAGATTTTCAGCTGTGTTGGGTCTGAACTTGCCATAAAACGAAGCGACAGTAACGTCTGAGCCTTATTATCAGAGCATCATTACACTGAACAAATGAAGGATCTCTCAAACAGACAACCTATTACGGGTTGCCAGGTACTCATTATTAATTCTCTGTCTACTCTGACACCTGGCTGCATTCTTGAGGGCTTTATCACCATCATTAGAGAGAGGTTACAAACAAACCCCATGTAAAATCCCCAGCTGACTGACACATCATGTTTTTATTGTGTCTGACAAAACAACCTCCAACTAGTATTTCAAAGAGGGATTTTTTCATAAAATGATAACAGCTGCTTGCACGTATGGGCTATGCCAAAGTCTGGCACTCATCATAATACGAAGCGAGCTTATTTCTGCATCTGCTCTAAGTATTACCTCTTAGACATGCAACTTCAAGCTCACAGGGCACAAAAATAGCTCCAAAATCCAAATCAGGCAACGCACCACCCTGGTACCCACACACATATATAATTATATATATATATATAATATATATATACCAACATTCCTAGGATGCTTTGGTGTGTTGGTGTTTTTGGTGTCGTCTGCATGGTGATGGATCAAAGGCAGCTGTTCTCGAGGATGAACATGCACATACAGTAATGTGACTGAGCTTTATCATTGGGACTGAATGTTCCCTTAAAGCGACAGTTCACACAAAATTCAAGCTGTGCATTTTCTTAGCATGAACTGGCTGTGATTTTCCAACTCTATGATTAAAACCAGTCACATATTTTCTGCTAGGTTAGAATCAGCTCACATGAATAAAATGCAGTTATTAATGTCATTTACAAAGTGAAGTTTCACAAACTAATTTCGAGAGGAGCACGTGATATGAACGACGACAGCTGATACCCATCGCTAATCATTAGCCAACCTATCAGACCATTACAAATCACTATAAATACCCTGCCAAAAATCTCATTCCCTATCTTCATTTTCGGAAGACCAGCGCAGTCGCTACTCCACTCAAAATGGAAAAACAACAACTGTCCAGCAGCAACTACAACAACAGCAGCAGCAGCAACAACAACAACAATAACACCAATGGAACTCCCAGGAACCCCGGCCATAGAACAACTCATCCCGCCTCCATACCAGCTTGAAACCGAAGCTCCAGTAAGAGGCCGCAGGCCTATCCGTTCAGCATCAACTAGAACCTCTTGCCGACTTCTATCTCCGTCTCCTTCAGCCTTAAATCGCCACCTACCTTCACCAGCCTCCTCATACGCTTCCGCCATTTCTTCACCCATCATCACAAGGAAAATGACAGTCAACGAACTCCGCCAATCCATCACAGGCGCCGGTATCACTGTCCCAAGCCGTTGCAATAAAACTGAACTTATCAAACTCTACGCATCCATTCCTTCAACGACTCCGCCCCCCAAGGATACCAGAAAGACCAGCTCTCGCCACGCCCCCTATCCCCAACACAGCACTCCCCCGCAAGCATTAAACCAACCAGGACCATCTAGGAAAGCACCAAAGAAATCAAAAAACTCCAAAAAACCACCAGCACATCAGCACAAAGAAAACCTGACCACCATCGAAACCACAGCAACGCAACATAATGACATTACTCAAGACATCCATCCAGACCTCCTAACCAACACCCCCATCCTCTGGCCACCAGCTCCCAATTCCGGCGCATCTGCTAGCTCTTCTCCTCCAGCTACCTCTTCCAACCACATCCAGTTTCACCTTCCTTCTAATCTTCACATCCCTCCAACCCAGATTACTCATCCTCACCAGGCTTTTACTTCCAGTTCTAACGCCTTTCCTCTCCCTTCTAATTTTCCCCCTGCTTTCCCCCCTTCATCCTTTCACCACTCACTCTCTTCTATTACTAACCCCCCCCAGCAAACCTCCATTCCCACTAACTTTTCTTCCGCACGCCCTCCTTTTACCCTTTCCACCGCCACTCCCCTTCCCATCCCTCAGAACGCTCCAGTTTTGGAACCTCCTCCCGTCTCCAATTCTTCAAAGAACCTCATCATATCAGGTGCTGACATAGACCTTTCCACACTCCTCTCACCTATCGCACCTCCTACGGCGGAGCGTCAGATAGATTGCGGAGAATTTTCACTCACTTTAAAATCATCCGCCAGCACCCAAACCCGTACACTTTCCCTAGCAGAATTCCACTTAGCATTTTCCAGATTCACAGAGACAATATGTTCAGTTTTTCCCCATAGGAGGCGCGAACTGAACGATTACATGGCCATCATTTCGGAGCTCACGCTCTCTTATGGGGGTACCCACTTCTACACCTATCATAAGTTATTTTCAGCTAAATGCGCAATCCGTGTCTCACAGTGGAACCAGTGTGCTTATTGGGGGGCTCTGGACACTGATCTCCACAACAGAGTCTTTTTAGGTTGCCGTAATCTTTCCTGTGCGGTCTGCCGTTCAAGTCTCCACACCACTACTTCCTGCCCTTTCGTTATCCCTTCTCCCGATCCACCTCCTTCTAACCCCAGATCTACTAGCTACGTTCCCCGCCCTTCTACCTCAGCTCTCCCCTCTCTTCTTCCTACTCAAAACTATCCTCCCACTAATCCCTGCTTTAATTTTAATACAGGAAAATGCTTCAGACAACCGTGCAAATTCCTCCACACCTGTAGTTATTGCGGAGGCGCGCACGCCCGCATTGTTTGTCAAATAGCGAAAGCCAATAAAAAATCTAAACATTATCTGTCGACTCCTGTTAACATTTCTCAACTTTCATCCGAATTAAGTCTGCACCCTGATCCTAACTTTTCTGAATTTCTCATTACAGGCCTATCCAGCGGATTCCACCCAGGAGTCTCTTCTCTTCCTTCCTACAATCTCGCCTGCCCTAATCTATTATCTGCCAACGCAGAGCCAGAAGTCGTCGAACAATTAATCAAGAAAGAGATCGATAATAATTTTATGATTGGTCCCTTCCTCGCTCCCCCATTTAGCGTCTACAGAATTAGCCCTATCGGAGTAGCCACCAGACGATTTTCTGGTAAAAAACGACTCATAATTGACCTTTCATCCCCTCACAATTCTCCCTTCTCTAGTATCAACAGCATCATTCCACCTGATGAATATGCGTTTAACTACCATGACATAGACCAAGCTATCTCCCTGATCCAATCAGTCGGCCGGAATGCTTGGCTCGCTAAAGTTGACATCTCCTCTGCCTTCAAAGTCATGCCTTTACATCCTGATTTCTGGCACCTCTTTAGCATTAATTGGAGATCCAAATTCTATTTTGCTGTGCGTTTAACATTCGGATGCAGAAGTAGTCCAAAAATATTCGATATGCTTTCAGAAGCTATCTGCTGGATTCTGTCTAATAACCACGGCATTCCGCACCTTTTACACCTTCTCAACGATTTCCTCATCATATCTCCCTCAAATTATCCTCCAGCTAAACATCTAGCGATAACTGAAAAAGTTTTCGCTAACCTCTGCATTCCGCTCGCAGAAGAAAAGACATCCGGCCCTAGCACGTCACTAGAATTCCTAGGCATAAATCTAGATTCTAAAAAATTCCAAGCATCCTTACCCAAGGAGAAAATCGATCGCATCATCTCGCTATCTTCCATATTCCTGGAAAGACAACATTGCTCAAAGCGCGAAATACTGTCCATTCTAGGACACCTCAATTTCGCCATGCGCATCATCCCGCAAGGACGCCCTTTCATAACTCACCTTCTCCAACTCGCGGCATCGGTTCCAGGCTTAGAAGATATCATCTCTCTATCCGATCCATGTCGTCACGAGTTAAGCCTCTGGATTTCCTTCCTGAAGTGCTGGAACGGCTGCTCTTTTTTCTATAGCGATTTAATAGAATCACCAATCGACATACACTTATACACCGATGCCGCCCCTTCCGTAGGTTTCGGAGGATATTACCAAGGCCGTTGGTTCGCATCCTCCTGGCCCCCCCCAAATGCTAGAAACCCCTAAACATCAACAATCATCAGCCTTATTCGAATTATACCCTCTAGTCGCTGCTTCCTTATTGTGGGGAGATGAATGGTCCGCCTCCTGCATTTTAGTCCACTGCGACAACGAAGCCGTAGTCCATAGCATTAATAAAGGACGCTCTCACTCTCCCGCTCTAATGCCGCTCCTCCGCCGTCTGATTTGGACCTCTGCTAAAAAACAATTTATCATTAAAGCTAAACACATTCCCGGTTTCCATAACCAAATTGCTGACTCTCTCTCTCGTCTTCTGTTACAGAGATTCTGGATGCTCGCCCCAGAAGCAGAACCACATCCGACTCCCGTCCCTCCTTATTCAGAGATGATATTGCCATAAATCACCCCATGCATCACCTGCACCAAACATCCATCTCCCTTATCCTACAAGCTGTAGCCCCCAGAACATTACAATCATATCTTACAGCTTGGAATGCATTTAAACAATTTCATTCCATTTACAACACTACATTTCCCAATTTTTCCTTGCTCACCATAACTTCATTCATCACTTACCTCCACATTTACAAAAACATGCAAGCCAGCTCCATCAGAAGCTACCTAAGTGGCATCCAATTCTTCCACAAATTAATACACGGCTCCGTATCAAATTCTATAGCCAATGCCCAAACCAGCCTTCTCATCAAAGGCATCCAAAAAGCCCACCCCTCGCTCCCAGACTCCAGGCTGCCCATCACACACCATATACTATCCAAATGCATTTCCACACTACGGAAAGGCTATATATCTACCCATTCTGACCAAACCCTTGACGCCATGTTCATACTCTCTTTTTTCGGATTCCTTAGATGTTCCGAAATTTCTATAACGTCAAAATTCGACCCCAGCATCCACCCCACCATATCAGATCTAGCACTCATCGATGGGGAAACGATATCTTTCCTTATCAAGAAAAGCAAAACAGACCAATCACGCAAAGGACACTACATATACATTTTTGACATCCCCTCCTCTACACGCCCATTCCAAACACTCCTAGCATACATACACTACAGGACAACCCTCAGCACTAGCCCCTCCTCCCCCCTATTTTTAGATGACTCATCCCACCCAATCACACGCTTTTGGTTCCAAAGACACCTAAAAGCAGTCCTTCACCTTTCAGGATTTTCACCAGAATCCTACTCTAGCCACTCATTTAGAATTGGAGCTGCCACCACAGCAGCACACAAAAGGCTATCACAGCATCACATACAAACCCTAGGCAGGTGGTCATCCGATGCTTTCAAATCATACATTCGCCTCAGCCAAAGCCACCTCAAAGCAGCCCAAAAGTCCCTTTCCAGATGAAATATTTCCCAGCCTTGTTTCTTCCTTTCCCAACTTCAGCAGTCCCCGTCACCTCGCCTAGCTTACCACCGCTCTCAGGAGTCTCGTTCCCTCCCTCCCTTCCCGACTCCTGCCCGAGCAGCCTATTATAGCTCATCTTACCCGAGCTGTGACTTCGAGCTTCGAGTCACGTCACTGCCCCTTCCCCAGCCCCAGCGTCGCATGTCTGCTCATGTTAGCGCGCGAGAGCGGGTTACGCGTATGATGCAGATATGCGTCCGCACTTACCCAATTTCGCGGACGCATGTCGGCACCACGCTGGCTCCCCAGCTTCCCTCGTCACCCACTAAAAGGAGTCTCCACCGCCCAATCCCTTTTCCCCGACTCCCGCTAGAGCCAGCCTTTCTAGCTCAACTTCCCGAGCTGTGACTTCGAGCTAGAGTCACGTCACCACCCCCCCCCGGCCTTAGCTTCATGCATTTGATCGATAGTTCGCATGCGCATACATGCGAACATATCGATCATTCGCACATGTACGTCCAAATACAACCCAGTATGCAGGCATATATTTCAGCTGTCACTCCCAAGCTCTAGCCCCCGCAGGGGCGGTCCTCGAGCACCTACTCCGGCAGGCACCCCCACCCTTTCACCCTAAAAAAAATCCCGATTCCTGCCGGAGCCAGCCTATCTAGCTCAACTTCCCGAGCTGTGACTTCGAGTTTCGAGTCACGTCACCGCCCCCCCTTAGATATTAGGCCAACCCATCATATTTATATGTATATCTATGTATGTATATCTAGCAGATGGTGCCCTGTCCCTGAGAAAGAAGGTCCTTCCTCAAAGTGATCTGCCAGAGGGGGGCATCGCGAGGAGAGAGAGTTCTGATGGGCCAGAGGGGCGCAACTAGCAAGACCTGCTCCTCGTCCTCCCTGACTTTGCACAGTGTCTGCGCGAGTAAGCTCACTGGGGGGAACGCGTATTTGCCCATGCCCCGAGGCCAGCTGTGAGCCAGTGCATCCGTGCCGAGGGAGCCCTCGGACAGGGAAAAAAAAAACACTGGCAATGGGTGCTCTTGGGGGAGGCAAACAGGTCGACCTGGGCTTCTCCGAAGCGCACCCATATTAGCTGAACAGACTCGAGGTGGAGCCTCCATTCTCCCGGACGTGGAAGCTGCCGTGAGAGCGCATCGGCTGCACGGTTGAGCTCGCCAGGGATGTGAATGGCACGCAGTGATTTCAGCAGATCGGGGGTCTCAGCTGCATGCACGGCGACGGTGGCATATATCAACCGCATGGGGGGTATCCGCTCCCGCCGCATGTCTCAGCTCGCTCGCCGTCTGCTCCTCTGGAGTCATACGGCGGGAGCGGATACTACCCATGCAGTTGATATATGCCACTGTCGCCGTGCTGTCCGTCCTGACCAGCACGTGCTTCCCCTCTAGCACCGGTAAAAAACGGCGCAGAGCGAAATACACTGCCAACAGCTACAGGCAATTGATATGCCAATGCAACTGGGTTCCTTTCCACGGACCCGCAGCTACATGCCCGCAACACACGGCACCCCAGCCCGTGCTGGAAGCATCCGTCGAGACGACAACATGCTTGGACACTTGTTCTAGAGGCACTCCGACCTGTAGAAACACAGGGTCCGTCCAGGGCAGAAGCAGCCTAGCCCGCGGCTGTGTAGGCTGTGGTCCCGAGGGACGCAGATAACCTGCACGCCTTGGACGGGAGACGAGGCTGACCGCGCCATGAAGAGGCACCACGCGGGCATAAATTGACCGCAATGGCACGCTCAACCTGGGTGATCGTCTCGTACCCCCTGGCAAGGACCATCCGAGAGGATGGAGCGCTCCTCTCACTCGAAGCTTGGATGGAGAGCGCTGAGGTGTGGGAGGTCCGTGAGGCCGAAGGCGGCGGATTGACTCCCACTGTAACCCTCAGATCTGCCCGAGTGTCAACCGACATGAGGGGGACAATAGGGGTGGTTTGTCCTTTTGCAAGAACGAGCCACGACCTTAGCTGCGCAACAGACATGCCATCGCAGTGATTGCATGCACTGCCCGCGAGCACCGCATTAACATGCTGGACCCCCAAACATGTCACGCAGTGCTCGTGCCTATCATCCGAGGACAGAAAATCCCCGCATCCAGAAACACGGTCGGAACGACATCTTTAAAAAGACGTGCTGCACGACCGTGTTGCTCTTTTAGGAAACTTGCTCCTATACTCACCGCTCTAGAAGGACCGGACCAGAGAACGCCCAGGCAAGGGAGAATAGCCCAGCTTGACCATCTGCCACTGCGTTGTCACACACTCTGGAACCGGGAGAAACAGCATGTTGAAACACCGTCAGCTTTCTCGTTCTCTCTCTCTATCTCTCTCTTAAAGGAGGTTTGGAGGAACCCAAGGACTCTCTCAGTAGCGTGTTCGGCTCTGAAAGCGAAAAGGTGTCTTTGCTATGCACGGCTGGCATCTTTATACACAAATAATTGTGATTGCTACCAGCTGTGTACGCTGTCGCCGCCAATTCATTGGCATTTCATTGGCCCGTTTTATTACTCTTTCAGATGATTGGCTTCTGACGAAATCCCCATAGTGGAAGTTTTTCCACATAGCATTGAAGTTCCCCTCCCGCTGGGGAACTACAGTTCGTTACAGTACAGTTAATAAATGAACTACAAAACCTATGTATATTGTACTGGCGTTTGAGCACTCAATGGATAAATCATTATCTTTCAAATTATAGCTCTTACATGTATTGTATTTTTATTTGTTTATCTGAACAAAGAGAACCAAACTGCAAAAATGAACATATTGCAAATCACACAAACCCCCTTTCAAGAGTTCGCACTTAGATAATGCTCGACTATGATAGCAGATTTGGCATGCTGTCCCGGGAGAGAACCCTGAGCTCGGAGATAGGTGAGCCCAAGGTTCCCGCCTGGTCAATGAGCATTAGGAGGGATACGAGATCAGGTGTTTCTCGAAAGCCTCCCTTTGGTTCTAATTAATGCGGTACGTGTGTGTTTAAGTGCTTGTGACTGCATGTTTTTTAGATTGTGGGAGGAAACCGGAGTACCCGGGGAAAACCCACGCGAACACGGGGAGAACATGCAAACTCCGCTCAGAGAGTACCCACTGGTTCGAATAGCACTCGAACCTTGGTTTTCTCGTTGAGTCGCCGTGTCGCCCAATCAGGGAGAAGGATAGGGGAATGATAGGGGAGGAGGGGGGGTTTCCGAAAATGAAGATAGGGAATGAGATTTTTGGCAGGGTATTTATAGTGATTTGTAATGATCTGATAGGTTGGCTAATGATTAGCGATAGGTATCAGCTGTCGTCGTTCATATCACGTGCTCCTCTCGAAATTAGTTTGTGAAACTTCACTTCAAGAGTTCGCACTTAGATAATGCTCGACTATGATAACAGATTTGGCATGCTGTCCCGGGAGAGAACCCTGAGCTCGGAGATAGGTGAGCCCAAGGTTCCCGCCTGGTCAATGAGCATTAGGAGGGATACGAGATCAGGTGTTTCTCGAAAGCCTCCAAAAGAGCTATCGGCTCGGGACAGCAGCCGTGTATTCGGAGAACGCCCCCCAAAAGGCTGAAAAGTTGCTATATCCGGCTGCTGGATATAGTGGCTGGGAAGGAGGAAGAAGAAGAGAGATGCAAGTCCCCGGGGGGCAGAGTATATATAAATGTATATGTATATAAGCATGCACTATAGGTGAACTGGGTAAGCAAAAATGATGTCCATGTGTATATGTCCTGGTCCTCCAGATTGGGGGTTGAGCATTGGGCTAACAACTCTTCTCATAAAAACTAGACGTTACGAAACACCAATATGGTGCGGTATAAATGGCCCTGAGAGTAAGTAAGTAAGTAAGTATATGAGTGTGTGTGTGATTGAGAGAGTGTATGGGTGTTTCCCAGTACTGGGTTGCAGCTGGAAATTAAATATAAATATTTAAATATTAAACATTAAATATAAGCCACAGCAATTAGTGGTTTATTCCTCTGTGGCAACCTCTGATAAATCAGGAACTAAGCCGGTAGTGTCTTTTTCTTCTGTCTATCTTCTGTCTTTTAATGTTGTTGTCATGTGACTTATTACAGTCAAACAGCACCAGAGTTAATTTGGAAGCAGACAGAGATCAATCTTTTCAGTGGTCTCTCTTCCAAAGTAAAGATAGCAGCATTCACATGTATTCAAAATAACCACACTAAACAGAGCATTCACACCAATTGTGTTTAGACTAAATCAAACCAATTCTGCTAAGTGTGAACACACCTTTTAGACAATCTGGGTTTTATGAGTAAGATGGAACATTTCCAATTCAATTTACCCATACTAGCATTGTTAAAATGCTGTATGTCCTTCTTTCTTTTTCAGACCACAGAAGCAGAAAAAATAATAATAAGAGGAAAATTACCTTCTTGCGTTCATGTACAGTATATAATAGAGAATAGTGACCAGCATTGAACTGGAAAAGATGCACAAGTATCACAGTGTATACCTATCATGTGATATATACTGTACCAAGTGTAATGGTTTAGTGGAAAGTATTATTGTGAAAAAATAAATAAATAAATAAATAAATAAATAAATAAATAAATAAATACATAAATACACATAATAAATAAGAATAACACCAATTTGAACATTAAATTATTAGCTCTTTATAGGTGAACATTCCTTCTAAGTCATGGTGATTCACAGATGCCAGGATTATGTGGCAAAATCAAACTTCTCAACTTTGATTTCCTAGCTGGACAGATGTTATTATTCCTTATGAAAGGTTTAAATAGCAAATTAACTAAAAGCACAAACCACTTCCCCACATGGCATTAACAGTGAACCACAGTCATATGAGCTGATTCTAAACTAGCAGCGAGTGGGTGACTGCTTTTAAAAAGTAGAGTAAGAATATCACAGCCAGCTTATGTCTGGAAAATCCCAGCTTACTCCAGCAAGGTGAACACACACCATGAGCTTCTCCCAACTTTCCAAAAAAAGCATATGAATTTTAGGATTGCAGAAGCTCTTAGCTAATACAGCATGTAGATTTAGATGTGCCCTACTATTCATAAGTTTGGAGTCGGTACAATTCTTAAAAAAAAAAAAAAAGTCTATTTAATCTATTTGATTAAATATATTGCCCTCCACTATTATTGTCAGCTTCGGCAAATATGAACTATGATTAATGCAAAATGAAGAGTTTGTTTTTGGATGAGTGTAGAGGCTTTTTAAGCCCAGGCTCATTCGAGATATGTGCCTCAGCCTATATTTGCGAAACTAGAGGTTGAACTGTCAACATTTTTGCGAAATACGTTACTTAGAGTGTGTTTTGTTGTATGGTTCTGATACACGTCCTTCTAAACCCAACCAATAGTGTTTTCAAAATCAAATGCAGGAGAAAAGTGCCCATGTAAAAGACCATGTAGTTTTACCATGGTTTTACGTGCTTTTATTTCTTTTGTGAAACCATGCTTTACTGACTAGTGATGCAGAGTACTTGTTTTCTAGTACAACACTACAAAATGAACCACCAAACTGGTAAGCTGAAAAGTTGTCTAGGAGGCAAAATGATTTGATTGCAAATCATAAACAATGTTTAATGGCTTTGTGGTTTTTATTTGGTTTTGTGCAAAATATAATCTCTAAAATAATCTTTTATTTGTCCATAATATGTCCCAGTAACTTCCATTAGTGTGAAAAGGAACAAAAGTAGTTCCTGTCATACTGCCCCATAACGTTCAATCAACTTAGAAACTGCAGTCAAACATGTTGATGTACGTTTCACAAAAATGTAGGCTGAAGCATGTATCGCCAGTGCTGTGTTCTTTTTCAATCAACTTTAAAACAATTTGTAGATGTACAGTAGATGATGTCAGATTATAGTTTTGGAGTTTTGGAGACACAAAATCCTTCTGCAAACTTCTACCATTCTACAGCTGTGATTATCAGAGATTTTTTGGCCAATCGAACCCTCATCCTAACAGCGATAAAGACAGACACAGCTTCTCTAGGATGATTCATAACACTTCCAGTTGACTGAAATGTATTGCCACAATGGAAGAGGCAATGGAAGAGATTCAGTGTTTTTTTTGCAATTTCCTTACAGCCACATCCCATTTTGTAAAGCTCAACCACCTTTTGCATCAAAATCACAGATTGCTCTTTGGTTTTAGACATTCTGATGAATAACTGAGCTTGTTTGACCTTTGTGTTTACACATATTTATACCTCCTGTTCCTGGTCACCCAGGTGAACTAAAAAAAAAAACTTTAAAATATCCATGGGAATGTACTTCAAACAATATGCTCATATGAATTCATAGTAATTCATAATAATACTTATATTACATACATTATATACTGTATAATATACATAAATTATATTACATACATAAGCATTTAACAAATATATTAGATTTTTGATTAAACTGTGTTATGTTTGCAACTTTTTATTCTATAAAGAATGTTTTTCTAATATTTTGAACAAAAAATAAATAGGATAAACAATGAAGACATTTTTAAAGACATAGCCTTCTTTACGCATATTTACCAGAAGTGCCAATATTAGTGGAGGGAACTGTAAATAAATCATAGGCTTGGTCATGATACCACATTAGTTCTTGTAATATTGTACTGATCCAACCTATAAATAAGCATTAAAGACACACTTTCCATTTCTCGAGGTAGTCGTTTCAGAAATAAACAGTAATAATATGAACGTTACATACAGTGCTGCATCCAGGGCATTCGTTTCCATTCTCACACGTTCGTCGCCGTGACTGAATTCCTCCACCGCAGGGAACTGTGCAGCGCTCCCAAGGAGACCACGCTGACCAATAGACATGCGGAGGACACGGCAGGTGCTCATTGCAGTATCTAAGAAAGATGAAAACACACATCTCAGAACGGAAACAAACATTCATTCACAAACTCATCTCGCAGTTATTCAGTCATTCTGATTTTGCAATATAAACACAGGTCTTGATGGATTATAAATCCTCAAATGCACAAATTAAAATATTTTTGAACTTTCCAAAGAGGTGTCATAATGGGGGTTATTATTTTTGAGTAAAATAAGGTCTATGGTAATCCTAATTTTATGATACTTGAACATTTTGTTCTACTGCATAAACAGAACAGACTTGAATCATAAATATTCTTAGAAAGTTACTCATTAGAACCATACCTTAAATAAAACCCAAACAACAGCTTCAAACTTTGGTATTGGTGTATTTAACTCACTTTGAAGCACAACATATTAAAGTATTGTTAAAGATGTTATTTTACTCAAAACTTGAAAATCACCACCATAAAATTTAACAAGAAAAATAGGACTAAAAAACAGATAAAGGCACAAGACTGTTGCTGCATCGTAATTCACATGCTACACGTTCTAAATATTATTCAAAATTAAAAATAGTGTGTCTTATGTTATGGCAAGCTAAAATGAGTATTCTTGTTAGCTGGATGTGCAAGGATCCAATGATTTTATAAGAACTGCATAAACATGCATAAAAAGTGTTAAAAACGGCAAACTAAAAACATTGTGAATGTTGGCAGATGGTTCAGTAGAGTGGTTTAGATAAGGTTGTTTGAATACTTAATATCTACAGAAGCAAAACATGTTATGTTTATAGACTTCATTAGTGCCTGTTAACTTTTTCAGTAGAACTGGTTATGAAGGTTTTTTTCCCCATTTATTTTCCTTTAAGATTTTCCAACCAACTACAGAGAGAATCACATCATTAAAACGTTGATATAAAAATGAGGCACATGAAAACTAGACCAAAAATTGCTAAAGACAAAGGTGGACTAAAATGACAGAGGAATAAACAACATTTGATTCAAATATGTTGGTTACGTCTATATAGACCATTTTGAGGCATGTAAACAAGAACAATGGTCCTAATGTATTTCCTGTTTTACATTTTTAATTTCTGAGAGTTCAAAAAGGTCAACATATTGATAAATGATGTTATGATAGCTGTTTTAAAGTTAAGTTATTATTGAATTGCCTCTTATTACAGTTATGAAATAGTTTGACAACAAGTAGGAAATGTTTATGGGCCAATGACATCACCACACTGAAATGATCTATAAGTATTGCATTTCAAGTTTATTGCAAAATATCCATATATATGTAAATATTTATGTATGTTTTGACAATTATCTTTTACAGTGCTTTATGGGATCTATTTTGGTGTTACTTGATTGTTGTGACTATGATTGGTAATGTAGTTTTTAACCAAATATTTTGCTGTCAAACAATTACTTAAAAAAGATTAAATATAGCAAACAAATGGCTATGACAAAGGCAACTTCAGAGCTCAAAACGGGTCTGTCTTCACATGTTTGTAAATTACCATTAAAATTAATTTCCGTATGAAAGAAATGAATGAGCTCCTTCAGTTTCAGACTTTTTGCACTCTATAACGACATAACGAATATAACACAACGTTATTATATTCATACTCCACAAAATAATAATATACAGAAATGTACTTTTTTTTAACAATCGCC
Organism: Danio jaintianensis; assembly: GCA_903798115.1. Lineage (NCBI taxonomy): Eukaryota > Metazoa > Chordata > Actinopteri > Cypriniformes > Danionidae > Danio > Danio jaintianensis. The sequence goes on from CAIGQV010000641.1 coordinate 17,649,916, forward strand.
AAGTAATGAATCAAAAGCTATACCTCAGAGACTATGCAATTTTGAATGCAGTCAAGTTTCACCTTTGAGCATGGCTACAATTGCTCAATTCAACAGGTAGAAACTGCAAACATGTGATAATGACTGCTAGCGCTTGTGTAGGTCTCCAAGGACAGGAAAGTCTAGGTTCGCCTCAGTGTAATGAGCACTGATGGAGCGGTGTCTTATCTAAATGAGGTCTGCTGGAAGAGCGAGAGGGGGTTTCTGAGCTTGTCTGTCCACTCGCAGAGCCAGACGTGTGGGCTGAACAAGTAGTTGTAATTGAAAGGTATTTATAATTGGTATAAACCATGATGATTGGACACACACAGTCAATCATTCTGGCTCTCATGTGGTCTCGCTGTAATCAGAGGATCTCTGAAAGGAAGCGGATAATAAATGAAGTCAGCTTCCTTTTGAAGATTGGGTCATAATCAGAACAAACATACAGAGCCTGTGATGACCCCAAACCCCCCAAAAATTACAGATGTTGTAGGGAGAAAAAAGAGGCAGTAAAAAAATAAAGAGGAAAATCAGAACAAATGTTGTGCACTGTGTACTATTTCAAGGCATTGGTGAGAGGGTTATTATTTCTGTAATTATCTAAAACTAAGGAGGAGCATCAATTTTACACATAATATGACAATGTGTGTTATTCACAGACACACACTGTTTAGGAAAACTAGAATGTTTACTTAATTCTTCTCCCAAGAACTTATTTCTTGAAAATACGAACTTCGCCACTTATTTTCATGTTCTTGTGAGTAGTTGATGTGTGTGTGTGTGTGTGTGTGTGTGCGCGTGTGTACGTGTTTTTGTGTGTGTGTGCGTGTGCGTGTGTGTGTGTGTTGTAAATCCAGCAGCTCTAATCTCGCCAGTCCAGTGCAGCCCATCAGCCGTCAAAGACCAACTATGATCATTAATGAGATGTTTAAACAACAAAATACATGTCATTACACATATTTAAGAATTGGACTATCTAATATTTATCTAATATATCTAATAAGATTTTTTTTCATATTTGAGCTGAGAATATTGGTCAAGAGGATCGCACAGAACCATTGCAACCTTTGCTTTAAATTTGCAACCTCTTTTTTAGGGTCTAACATATACTCCACACAGACTAGCTTTCAAAAAGCATAATAGGACCCCTTTAAAAAACACCACTTTTGATTAAAAACTGAAAAGTTTTTATTAATTTTGGCCATCCATTTACATGACACATTTTGAAGGGCTTAATTTTTTTCTTTTGAAAACTGTATTCAAATGCGCCTGTCTACAGGACTTCAGAAGCATAGTGTTTCTTTACAAAGTAACATTGTCAACTACTGGCTTAGCATGAGGAATAAATTTTTTGTCATTTTTCTTGGGTTTGTGTGAACAGGTTGATGAAATTTGTTGACTACAGTCGTGGCCAAAAGTTTAGAGAATTACATAAATATTGGAAATTGGAAAAGATGCTGCTTAAGTTTTTATAATTGCAATTTGCATTTACTCCAGAATGTTATGAAGAGTGATCAGATGAATTGCATAGTCCTTCTTTGCCATGAAAATTAACTTAATCCTGAAAAAACTTTCCACTGCATTTCGTTGCCGCCATTAAAGGACCTGCTAAGATCCTTTCAGAAATTGTCTTGTTAACTCAGGTGAGAATGTTGATGAGGACAAGGCTGGAGATCATTATGTCAGGCTGATTGGGTTAGAATGGCAGACTTGACATGTTAAAAGGAGGGTGATGCTTGAAATCATTGTTCTTCCATTGTTAACCATGGTGACCTGCAAAGAAACGCGTGCAGCCATCATAGCGTTGCATAAAAATGGCTTCACAGGCAGGGACATTGTGGCTACTAAGATTGCACCTAAATCAACAATTTATACAATCATCAAGAACTTCAAGGAAAGAGGTTCAATTCTTGTTAAGAAGGCTTCAGGGCGTCCAAGAAAGTCCAGCAAGCACCAAGATCGTCTCCTAAAGAGGATTCAGCTGTGGGATCGGAGTGCCACCAGTGCAGAGCTTGCTCAGGAATGGCAGCAGGCAGGTGTGAGCGCATCTGCACGCACAGTGAGGCGAAGACTTTTGGAAAATGGCCTGGTGTCAAGAAGGGCAGCAAAGAAGCCACTTCTCTCCAAAAAAAACATCAGGGACAGATTGATCTTCTGCAAAAAGTATGGCGAATGGTATGGAGTATGGTAATGAAGTATGGAGTATGGTCATATTCTCAGATGAAGCCCCTTTCCGATTGTTTGGGGCATCTGGAAAAGGGCTTGTCCGGAAAAGAAAAAGTGAGCGCTACCATCAGTCCTGTGTCATGCCAACAGTAAACCATCCTGACACCATGTGTGGGGTTGCTTCTCATCCAAGGGATTGGGCTCACTCACAATTTTGCCCAAAAACACAGCCATGAATAAAAAATGTTACCAAAACACTCTCCAACAGCAACTTCTTCCAACAATCCAACAACAGTTTGGTGAAGAACAATGCATTTTCCAGCACGATGGAGCACCGTGCCATAAGGCAAAAGTGATATCTAAGTGGCTCGGGGACCAAAACGTTGAAATTTTGGGTCCATGGCCTGGAAACTCCCCAGATCTTAATCCCATTGAGAACTTGTGGTCAATCCTCAAGAGGCGGGTGGAAAACCAAAAAACCCACTAATTCAGACAAACTCCAAGAAGTGATTATGAAAGAATGGGTTGCTATCAGTCAGGATTTGGCCCAGAAGTTGATTGAGAGCATGCCCAGTCGAATTGCAGAGGTCCTGAAAAACAAACTCTTTGCATAAATGTCATGTAATTTTCGATAAAAGCCTTTGAAACGTATGAAGTGCTTGTAATTATAATTCAGTACATCACAGAAACAACTGAAACAAAGATCTAAAAGCAGTTTAGCAGCAAACTTTGTGAAAACTAATATTTGTGTCATTCTCAAAACTTTTGGCCACGACTATACACGTTATACATCTTTTAATAAATGCAAAGGTTTTTAGTACTTTACTATGTCAACGTAACATTAATTTAACTAAAAGGTACAGTAAATGTACTGAGATACTGCTGTGGCACATTAAAAATAACTTATTGTCATTCTTTTCACTACAAAAACTCCCTTTCTATGTAAATTAGGTTGATCATAGCTTGCACCTTATTAACAAAATTTGTATTTGCCCACTGAAATGAATGTCAAACTCTTTCTGTGAAAATAAATGTTTATATAAGGAAATATATTTATTATATTGCTGCCATGTGGATGATACTTGCCTGTAGAAATAAAACTTCAGGGAAAATCCACAAGGAGCATTTTTATCTTCCCATGTCTGCAACCAATTTCTTTAACAAAAAAAAGTTGTCTAAAATGTATATAAACATGACAAGCACGACACCTTTTTTGTTATTTTTTGGCCAATTGTTATTTTATACTCAAACGACTACAAAGAAAATGTCAGCAGTAGTTTGCTAAGAAGAACAAAAATTAAGTTTTCATCAAACATATAACTATAATTTGTAAATCCATAGAATTTCCAATTGGTCTCTTATTGTTTTCCACAGATGTATGTGCAGATAAAATAATAAATTATTAGATTCAAATAAGAAAAAGAGAAAGTATCCTAAAAATGCAACCACCCCACATTCCCACTGGAAAGCCATTGATTACTGCAAGTTGTTGTGATGTAGCTTGTAATAAAAAAAGCAGAGAGATCCATATAAGAAAGATTTATAGTCAAGGGGAAACCCACTGCAAATTAGCATATGCAAATAGTGCTTATTCAAATCGGATTTGCTAAGTTTAACAAGTTTGCCCCTGCTCTGGCACAAAAAAGGAGAAAGAAAACAAGCGATATAAAGAACAAGAAAAAAGTTGTAATTAATAGCACATTTGAGATGGGATAGTGAAAGAATGAAGGAGCATGTAAAAAACACATTCATTTATCAAATGGATTTCAGGCAGAACAAAGTATTGGAGTGTTGCAACAACAGTTCTTTCGCCTGCAGGCGTTCAGTCTTGTTTTGGAGAGTTTCTGGGCATGAATGGATGGCAGTTTCTGGCTCGTGTTTACACACTTGCTGTGCCGGGACAGATATATGGCTCTGGACCAGGGTTGGATTATGGACGGGGCTGATGGGGGCCAGTGTTAGAGACCTCCAAAGCCTCAGGCTGTTTGAAGTGAGACTGTCAACAATGAAAACTAGGGCCCTTGGCACATAGAGTGAGACTGGACTACTAGGCCCCAAAACTCATATAAGCATGTGAGTTCCCCTTCATATGGGAACTCCAACGTGCGTCTGTTAACAGACTATGGGAGTACTTCAGATGATCAATCACTCTGAAGAGTAAGAAAACGGGCCAATGAATGCCAAAATGAATTGGCAGAGCTCAGCTCCACAGCTGACAGTGATTAGCCATTAGTGCTATATAAGCTGCCCGCTGAGGAGTGAGCATCAGAATTTAGCTTTCAGAGCCTCTCACGAGACTGAAGACACTCTATCTGCCAACCTGATTTCAAGACTGAAACCAGTTTACTCACCAGTGCCGGAGATGACGCGACAGTGGCGGTCGATCTGGGCTTCCTGTCCCCTGGGCGTTTCGCTGGTGTGCACAAAAGAGCAGTTTCCATTAAAAGAGCAGATCCCCTAAGAGAGCAACACAGTCAATCAACACGTCTTTTTCAAGACGCTGTTTTGACGTTTCTGGATGCGGTGGTTCCTATCTCCGGATGATGGGCACGGGTATCGCATCACAGGTCTGGGGGTCCAGCATGTCGATGCTGTGCTCGCGGACAGCTCATGCTCTCACTGTGAGGGCATGGCTGTTGCACAGCTGAGATTGCGGCTTCCAAGCCACCCCCGTTGCTCCCCGTGAAAGCGGTTAGCACGCGGGCAGATCTGAGGATTACAGTGGGGGTTTATCCGTCGCCTCTGGGCCCGCGGACCCCCCACTCCTCCACAGCGGGCTCCATCCAAGCTTCGAGTGGTGGTGCGGTTCATCTCCCGGGATGCCCGCGCCTCCGCTTGATGACACCGGAGATCAGATGTCCATCGCAACATCGAAGGGCGAGCTGTCATGCTCAGATGACAGACCGGGCTCACTTCCATCATACGGGGTGCAATGCGTAGTCACGGTTCTGAAATCAGACATGATGGCTGCGCTTCCTGGGCTGCTTCGGTGGTGTGGCTGGAGATGGCTTGTCCCCCAGTCTCACCGCTGGACCGACTAGAGGTGTGGCGTGCGGGCTGATGTAAGATGAATCTTCCAGCTCCCGTCTACTTCTTCCCAGGGGCGCAAAGCGAGCGCACGCTGGCATAGAGGGCGTTTTTTCTCCGCCCGGTCCTTGTGCGCTTCTGCCTTCACCTCCCCTGATGGTTAAGGCGGCCAGTGGGTACGAAGCTATTCCTCAGGTGGTTGGCGCCGCCAACTGGAGGGTGTAAGCTGAGACCCCCGTCCAAGGCGGGTGGGTTTTCTGTGTCTCTCATGGTCAGAGCCCACACCGTTGCAGCCCTTGCCGCTTCTGCCCTGCACCACGGCACCTGCTGTGCTGCACAGGGGCGGTTCTTCCCCAGGCTTATGCGTAAGCACCGCACGGTGGTCAACTATGCTCTCATGACCTTCAAGTTGGCCGCCCGTGCCCTGGGGAGGACGATGGCCACACAATGGTCCAGAAATGCCACCCTTGGCTTACCCTGGCAGATATGCGCTGCGCCGACACAGTATGCTTTCTTGGTGTGCCCATATCCCAGGCAGGCCTACTCGGCAACACCTAGGAGTCCTCGGTGGTGAGAGATCAGCCGTGCGCGATGGAGCAGGTCATCTCCTGGTGGGCTCGGAAAACTGCTCCCCCACCGGACAGGTCCGCGCTGGCTGTTCCTCGCCGAGAACGCTCTTCCCACGGCTCCAAAATGCTCCCCCGTCACAGCCCGTTCCACTGGCTAGTGAACGTGCTTAGCCCCCCGGCAGGAAGTTGACGCTCCGTTCATAGGTCACTGTAAAGTCCAGTAATCGGACCGCGAAGCGAACCTAAGGCGGCCCACTTGAAGAGGAGGAGAACCGTTCTTTTCCCGGTGGAGGGCCGGGGCTCCCCACCTCATCGTACCCAGAGAGCGGTGGGTTATACCAATACTATCTGCGCGTTTTGATCTGTTATCTGTTCAGGATGCTGATCAGGATGCTCATGCAGAAACGCATCCCCCAGTCAGTCCGTCCGCGGGATTGGTTGCAGCTATAGACCTGAAGGACGCTCACTCCATGTCTCGCTCTCTCCCTTCTTATAACCGTGTTTTACCGGTGTGCGACGGGGCCCAAGCATGGCAGTAAATGGTCCTCCCCTTCGGGCTCTCCCTGTTCCATGCGTGGAGGATGCCCTGTGCCTCTTTGGCGCACGCGCATCGGCATTTTTGATTATTCATTGACTGGGTTAAATTTTTTCAGACCTTTGAATTAGTCGATTATGCATAGGGACCTGGTGCTCTGGCACCTAGGCCTGTTGGGGTTTCGGGTCAACCGAGAATGAGCAAGCTCTCCCCCGGGCAGAGCTTCTCTCATCTCGGGTTGGAGCTGGACCCGGTCTCCATCACGGTGCGCTTTTAGCGTGCTGGGCTAGTGCTGCCCTGTCCGTTTAATTCGGCAGTTATAGTGGTTTCACTGAAGTTTTTCAGAGGCTCCTGGGGCATATGCCATTTTGTAGCCGCTATCACGCCGCTCAATTGTTCATATGAGACCACTTCAGCGCTGGCTTCGCGATCGGGTCCCCAGATGGGCATGGCGCGCGGAGACACACCGGGTGTCCATCACTACGCTGTGTCTCCGCACCTTCAGCCCCAGGATGGACCTTGCCTTCTACAGGCCTGGGTGCCCTTAGAACAAGTGTCATGCTGTCATTCTGACGGATGCTTTCAGTACGGGCTGGTGGGCTGTGTGTATCGAGCATGCAGGCTCGTAAATCGGACTTCGGTTGCGTTGGCATTCAATTGCCTGGAGTTGTTGGCAGTGTTTCTCGCTCTCCGCCGGTTCCTACCGGTATGGGAGGGGACACACGTGTTGGTTAGGACGGCCAGCACGGCTGTGATACCGCCGCATGTCTCAGCTCGCTCGCCATCTGCTCCTCCGGAGTCATGCGGCTTAATAGCTGCACGCCGTTCATATCCCATACGAGCTCTACCGTGCCAGTTTACATGCTCACACGACAGTTACGTTTCTGGGAGAATGGAGACTCCACCTCAGCACAGTCCAGCTGTTATGGGCATGCTTCAGAGAAGCCCAAGACATCCTGCCGCTTCTCCCGAGCGGCCCTACGCCAGCTGCTTTCCCTGCTCTGCACGGATGCGCTGGCTCTCAGCTGGCCCCGGGTTTACGCAATATGTGTTTTTCCCCAGTGAGCCTGCACGCACAGACTCTGTGCAAGGTCGGGGAGACGAGGTGCGGGTCTCGCTCGTTGCGCCTCCTTGGCCCAACCGGACCCGAGTTTCCAGACTCACACTCCTCGTGACGAATTCCTCGGAAGAAGTACTCCTTTTTCTGGGACGGGCATTCTCTGGCACCCGCGCAGTGTTCTGGAACCCCCATGGAGGGTTTCTAGACAAAGCGCGGTGGACTTAGGTGACCTATCAGTAGATGGTTAACACCGTCACTCAGGCTAGAGCACCCTGTATAGGCAAGCCTATGTCCTGTAGTGGAGTCTATTTGTTGTGTGGAGCTCTTCTCTCTGAGAAGAACCCTGGACATGCCAGATTAGTGTTGTGTTTTCTTCCTTCAGGATAACTGGAGCGCAGGCTGTCACCCTCCATACTGAAGGTTTGGCGTGCTGCCATCCCCACTCTCTGTGGGGCGGCGGATGGTAGCGGGCTGGGAAAGCATAACCTTATCAGCCGGTTCCTCAGAGGCGCGTGGCGCGAGATGGTTAATTCCATCCCCGCCCCCCTCTCTTGCCCTCTCGGGATCTCTCTAGCCCCAGCGGTTATGGTTAGGTCCGTTGAGCCACTCGACTCAGCATCTATAAGTTTTCTGTCCATGAAGGCAGCTTTGCTGGTCGCGTTGGTATCAGTCAGGAGGGTTAGGATTCCGATGGCATTTTCGGTCAGCGAATCGTGCCAGGAATATGGACCGGCCTACTCTCACGTTTACCTGAGATCCCGGTTTAGCTTGTGCCAAGGTTCCTACCACCCCTTTTAATATTAAAAGTGGTAGTGAGCCTGCAAGCGATGTCTGCGGAGGAGGCAGACGCAGCCCTTTTATTGCTATGTCCGTGCACTGCGCTTAATGCGACACGTAGAGCATACGTCTTTAAGCAGCTCTTTTCTGTTATGATCGGCAGAAGGGAAGTGCCGTATCAAAGCAGTGGTTGGTTCATTTAATAGTTATGCCATTGCCCTCGCCTCATGTGCCAGGGCAAGCTGTGTCCCCCAGGAGAGAGAGCACACTTAAAAAAAAAAAAAAGGAAAAAAAAAAGCAGTGCCTCCTTTTCGGCGTGAGTACGCAGCGCCTCTTAACAGATTATGCAGAGCTGTGGGCTGGGCGACACCTAACACATTCCCGAGATTTTATAATCCTCAAGTGGAGTCGGTTTCCTCCCGATTACTGGGTCACTCCGGTCAATCGGGACGAAATTAAACTCGGTTTAAAAAATGCTTGCTGTGCCATGTTCCCAACCCGGAGATACGTGCGCCTTTTCTATTCTGCTAGTAAATTTCCCGCTTTGCGAACCCTAGAGAATTCCTCTGAGGCCCCCAGCACCCGACTCAGCGGAGGAGCCGGGTGCCTGGCTCAGTGTGATGTCTGGTATGCCCACTCTTGGTCTACCCACATGCTGAGGTTCGGTGCCAGCTATGCGCGGTCCTCGATGGTGATCCCATATGCTTATTTCAGCCACGGAGTGTTGCCCCTGACCAGGCGGACCCGTGTCTTCCCTACCCGCTAACCAGCTTATCATATGTAGCACTCCCCCTTCATAGGGCTAGTCCATATGTCCTTATTGCCATCAAGTGTCCCCTCTTGGGTAGCAGGTGGTCTCCGCAGCGTCCTCCCCCTTTGGGGACTGGCACACTTTCCCAACGTACTGTCGTATTTCTAAAATCCCTAGACTATATTAGCTATGTAAAAGCACATTTACGACCCCCGATCTAAATTGTAATTATTCCCATGTAATGGGAATTTTTTGGGCCTAGGGGACGTTGGAAGGTTGCGCTCTTGGTGATGCTTGTGCGCTCACGCTATGCTTGGCAAATTTCACATCAGGAGCGTTACGGGCTAAGCTGCTGTGGCGTTTTCCATACAGTCTCCCATAGTCTGTTAACAGACGCACGTTGGAGTTCCCATATGAAGGGGAACGTCCTGGTTATGTACGTAACGCACGTTCCTTTCCCACCAAAAGTAGCAGTTTACTGTTTTAACAAATCTTTAAAAAAGTAATTTACTGGCATTACTTCAGACTTCATTGATGATGTTGTGTTCAAGAAATAGAAATGTTTCTTTTAATTAATGCTGTGGAACTGCTGTTTTGTGGAAACATACTTTTAAATGATAGATTTTTCAGTTAACAGATACAGTGCTCAGCATAAATGAGTCTCACAGATCTCTCTGTTCAATTAATATTTTCTATAGGATTTCTTTTTTCTATAGGACACTTTTATTTTAGCACGTTGATGCACTTCCAACTGAAACGAATATTGAGTAGAGGGCGGGGGTTTCTTTTTGTGGTTCATTCCTTTGTAGATAAGAGGGGCATGGCTAAGAATATTGTGGCTGAATCCTTCAAACTGACGTCACAGAAGAACTGTCACCCCAAACATCGAAGCAAATGGTCAGAATTTAATTGAAGATAACCAAAACAACCTTTATTTCAGTGGATTAACATTAATTGTTCACCTAAAGAATAACAATGTGTGCTAGCAAAATAAACAATACATTTTGATTTCAAACATACATTAACACTGAGGCACAAGACATAACAAAAGCTCTGCCCCTTTTTGGAAAGCAGCAGCTTATTTGCCTTTAAAGAGACACTCACAAAAACACAGCGCTTTTGCTTCCACCCAAAAAGGAACATTTTCAGCATGCTATAAAAAATTATCCGTGAAGTTTTTTGAGCTGAATCTTCACAGACACATTCTGGAACTTGTATTACATCTCGTAAAAAGAGGCATAAAAGCACCCCTTTTAACTGACTCTCTAATTCTCTCTCTCCTTCTCTCTTTGTCTAACCCTCCTGGAGGACATCTCATGGTGACCGGCCCTCTGCAGAGCCGCGTGTTCAGGACTTTGCCATCTGGCAGCAGTGTGGCGAACAGGGAATAAAGTGTGACTGTACATATGAGCTGAATACCTCTGAACAGATGCCCAACGACAGAGCAGGACGACCAAGAGAAAAAAAGTTCCCTGCAGCACTAACAAGTGAATCCAAACTTCTTTCAAAACTGGACAAAAGAGCCAGAACTATAGTGAATCTGCAGTAGCCCAAGTGGAACAAAAACAGGAATGCGGCTTTCTTCTTTCGGTCCGAAGTATCGTCTTTGCTAAAGCAACTGACAAAGCACATTTGAGCCATTAACTCGGCTCCCTTCAAGCTTAAACGAAAACTGAGGGCCTTGACGTGCTCCCCGGATGTGTTTTCACAGCCATTATGCACCGCTGGGCTGGTCTAGGTGTTGTATTAAAAGCGGATGGGCAGTGTGAAAACTCTTGTAGACTTGCTAGGGCTGGAGCCAAACTCAAAGCTTTGCACCAGAACTTTTTTGCTGATCATTCACAGGCTTTATGCTTAGACACCTAAGGGCATCAAGTGCCCCGGTGCCTTGGATAAAGAGTGTAAGCGGGGGGGCAGGAGATGGAAAATGCAAAAGGTGGCAGAAATGCTGTGCTTCAGTCATCTCAAATTTTTTTTTTTTTTTTAAGTCTAGCAAGCCGCAGCCCTCTCCGTGTCTTAAGCCCCATGTCTGTGTTTCTGTGGTGACTCAAACAACAGTGCTGTGATCGTTCTGTTCAATCCCACTGGAAGAATTTACTGCTCAGCAGATACTTTTTCAAAAGCCAACACACTTGAATAAAAAATATTTTCGTGAGCACTAGGATCAGCTTCTTAAAAAAAAGAAACTCAGAATTTTGATTATATATATATATATATAATTTATATTGCAATCTTGCTTTATTTGTCATGTATGTCATTCATCTAGTTTTATTAATGTTGTTATGTTTTTTTGTTTAATTAGAGTTTCAGTTTATTAAATTTTTTTGTATTTTATTTAAATATTTACATTTTATTTTTGTATTAAAATGACATATGAAAAGACACTATAGTACATACTACAGGGTTTTTGAACCACACTGTTGTAAAGTGTATTATACATTTAATATTATAGTATTTACAACAATTTAGCAATTTAACAAGAAACTTTTTTCAAATACAATAAAATAATGTGATATAACGTAAAGTAAAATACAAACAACTAGTCTAGTCTACAAGGAACAACTTAGACTAAAAGTGATCATTTTCATTGCCTCAAATTGTTCTGCCCTGTAAGAAGAACATTTGAGATTCATGCAATTTAACACATCAATATCTTTACCATAAGTGAGAATATGAACTGAAATGTTTGAAGACAAAAGACTGAAGTGCGAGTCTGGGAAGTTGCACCTCAAATGAAGGGACCACAACCGTTTCCAGCAGATGCTTCGCTGTCTCGCATCTCTTTATCCTCCACTTCAGCTCTCATTTCTCAGCAGCGATGCCCTGTTGCTTAGAAACCCCACACATCTTCAGGGCAACGGCGTTTCGACATTATTCTGCCATGATCAGTCGCTGCAGATTCATATACCTACAGTATTACGGGCTCTGTAATTAACAAGCCTTAGCATGTTTAAATTTAATTGGATCCCAGTCACGCAAATTATGGGGCAGATAAAGAAGCACCTCTCGCACTGGAGCACTGGGTTCATGTGAAGCTGGTTATGCACTAACAAGCTTTCTAGATATGAACGCTGCATAATAGGATGAGTAATAAAAAAGCAATGAAACGAGCTGCGTCTATTCATTCATTATTGTCAACTGCCAGGCAATCACAGCCGCAATCATGCATGCAGCAGGTGAGGATGAAAAAAACAAAAAACAAAAGCAGTACTGTGCCTTTTCAAAACTGGCATGTGTTCAATTAGATTTGTGAGATAAATTAATTTTTAATGTACACTCCAAAAACAAAAAATGCAATAAATAAGGCTCCAGAAAAACCTTTGACAAATGTGGAACTAAAGCTGCACCAGTAATTTGGTAGATTAATACATTTTCAATTTATATTTTAATGCAAATTCAGTTCATGGATTTTAAGAGTCCTCCTTTGCCTTAAATGAGAAACCTTTAGCATCGATATGCTGACTCAAAAGGCATTGGCAATTTTATAGTTATGATTAAATTAAATTTTTGGGTAATATTTTGGCCAGTGCCTCACGGTGGCGCAGTGGGTAGCACGTTCGCCTCACAGCAAGAAGGTCGCTGGTTCGAGCCTCGGCTGGGTCAGTTGGCGTTTCTGTGTGGAGTTTGCATGTTCTCCCCGTGTTCGCGTGGGTTTCCTCCGGGTGCTCCGGTTTCCCCCACAAGTCCAAAGACATGCGCTATAGGTGAATTGGGTAGGCTAAATTGTCCATAGTGTATGTGTGTGAATGAGTGTGTATAGATGTTTCCCAGTGATGGGTTGCAGCTGGAAGGGCATCCGCTGCGTGAAACATATGCTGGATAAGTTGGCGGTTCATTCCGCTGTGGCGACCCCAGATTAATAAAGGGACTAAGCCGAAAAGAAAATGAATGAATGAATGAATTTTGGCCAGTTATTGGGGTTTGAGTTTTTTTTAGGTAAACAGTCAAAACTATACTGCTATACTATATGAATACATTCATGAGAACATACAGTAACTCAGCTCCTAGCACCAAAACCATTAAAACCATTTGCATTAGCATTAACCATTTGTCAATATAGATATATTTACATTTACAATATATTTACAAACCATTTGTAAATATACAGGTCATTACATGCAGATACAACTATAGTTACAATTTATTTAAATGTGCCGTATTAATACAATCTAGGTATACCTAGGCATAGTCGAATAATAAGAGATCAGTATATGGAAATGACCATACCGTGATTGGCCATAGAAACAGTGGTCCAGACCGAGCCTCAATATGTGAAGAGTCGGAAGTTAGAATGTGTTGGCCTTTTTTATATTTATGTAGACAATAATAATCGTTTACATTTTAATGCTTTCATTTTCCACATTTAAAGATGTGTGTATTTGTGTGCTGCGGTGCATCCCTGTATGTGTAATAAGTAACGTGCAGCAGTTTGGACCCAATATCACTAATGCTCTATTTAAAAAAAAACTGTGCCATTGACTTTAGACCAGGTTTTAGTTGGAGCGGTCAATCTCAGTTGTCTCAATATAGCAATAAGTCATCTTAACACACCTACTTTTCAGCCCAGCACGCCTATGGGTGCACAAATAGGTGCACATGCATTTACTATTTAAACAACATGCCGCAGGATGTGAATATGATACCTACGGCAGGCTGAAATTTGCAAAAAACACATGGCGCTGTGTGTCAATGTGTTGACTGTACAATAGAGCCCTATGTGCTGTATTTGTGCTTGTGTCTTTACCTCTCCTCTCGGTTCTGGCCCACACAGACGCGTCCTCCATGTCTGGGAGAAGGGTTACTGCAGGAACGCTGCCGGACCTGGAATCCAATCCCACAGCTGGTGCTGCATGGCGCCCAGGCCGTCCACGGTGTCCATGCCCCATTTCTGAAGACAGATACATAATAGCAGTAATCACTAATCAAACGTCGGCACAGCTGGCTGCTATAATCCAACCTTCAGTTTGTTAACTGAGGATCACAGTTAAGACCCTTCTAAGCTTGTTTATGTAATGTGGGATTGAAAAAAGGAAACATAATTGTGTGAAATAATTTTGCCTTCAAATTTAGGTTAGAATCCCACAGAGACCTGTGTTTCTTACTTTCTCACAGAAAACTGACAAATTAATAAAAGGGAGTCACGTTGGGATAATCTGAATAATCTGAAAAAAAATAAAATGTTGCAATTATCGGTTTCTAAAATGAGAGTTATGAGATCTCTCTCTCTCTCTATATATATAAATATAAATTATATACACAATATAAAATATTTTGTGACTGTACAGTTGCAATATAAATTCACAAGTCATATTTAACATGAGTTATGTGAGCATGACATTTGTGAGAAAAATTTTAGTATTGTGAGCAAAAAAATATCAATTATGAGATTTTGAATTTAAGTATTACTTATATAATATTGTACATTTTGTTCATAATTTGTTAATAAATATGTATTCAAAATAATTTGTTTATATTTTATCCACATTATTATTTTGTTATGCTACTAATTTATTATCATGGGTTTTGCAAATTCCTTTTGAATAATAATCTACTTTCAATTTCAGTTTTAGTTTTATTTATATTTTATTATACATTTAGTCATATTTTGACAGTATTTTGAAATATTTGTACTTTTTCTGTTGATTTGACTTTTAGTTAATTTTGAGTAATTTGCTTTTTTATTATAATTTTATTTAGCATTTTAGCATTTAGCATTTTAATATTTCTTCAGTTTTATTCATATTGTTTCTTTGACATTCAAAGTGATAGATTTGATAAATGTTGCTATTGTCAGTAATAAAATATCAGTTCATATCAGCAAGATATGAAATTACCGTTATAAGAAATCATTTCATAGTTATGAGAAACAGTAACAAATCACTCTCTATTCTATCTACTTAAATAAAAGCAAATGCCAAGAAATACAATTTAAATTTAATGTCAATAGAAAAACAATTACAATAATTTATAGGAAAAAAATCTGAAATAAACATGCATACATTAAAGGTGACAAATAAGACAAACATTGAAAATGTGACAAAATGAAGTTGCAGTTATGAGAAATAAATGAGGATTAAAGTGGATTAAAGTGAATAATGTTGTAAATAATGTTCAGTATCTTAAAAAAACAGAGTCACAGGTATTCATTTTGTTTTTGCCTGTTTGTGTCGATCTGACTAACAATTTTACCTAAAAATCTTCTTTAAAGTTCTACTGAAGACAAAAAGCCACCTACATGTTTGAAGGACTGAGTGTGAGCAAATCAACAGCTTTTTTTTTTCATCCCTTCCCTATCCCTTTAAAAGATGATGTATTTTGCATTTCAGTATCTTGTAATTTACAGGTGTTTTACATTTATTTACAGTTATGCATTGCATTACAGGACCTTGATCTCTGCTCTGTCAACTTTTGATGTTGTGCTGCAGTTTAATAAAGTGATTTTCATTGGACATTTTAGTAGTTTGAAACAATATATTGTATAACAAATAATATATATAGAAATAAGTGCGTAAGATAACAGAAAAAGTACTGGCAGTTTATCACCAGGCTTTTGTAAATTCAATTTAGTTCAATTCAGGTTTACTTCACAATAATCACCGTTCCAAAGCTGCACTACAAAGATATACGTTATTACATTACAGTCAAAATCAGAATTGGATTGCATTAAGGATTAATTTACAACACCAATACAGACAATATATCACTTCAAGCTATTAGAAATGTCAATATAAATAAAATTTTTAAGCATCAACATTTCTTAGAGGAAAGATCAATGTCCTATATTGCACTTTGAATGCATCAAAAATGTATCCCAAAATACGTAAAAATGCTAACTTATAGATATTTTGAACAGTTTGTGCACATTTGTGTGTTGTTGTTTATACCTGGAGCAGTTTGCCACCTCGACACTGATTCCTTGGCAGGGCTGTCCTCCACATTGAGGACTTGGACTGTCACACGCTCGGGTTCGACACTGGCACGAACCGACACTGCCACCATCACTGTGACTACAAGTTTTCCATCCTGACCAGGCTCCAAAATGACCATCCACAGTCACGTTCCTCACCTAGAAACATGCAAACACAGAGCAAAATAAGCAGAATATAAATTCAAATCGATTGCTACAACAGATAAGGTTACATTTGCCAGTTATTAGATGGAACCACACTAAAATAAAGCTTTTAGCATATTAGAAAACGGCCCATGATCATGAACATGCTTTGAAATGAGCACAACTTTCATTTAAGGCATAATATGAGAATGCAGTAATGAATAGCTAATGCAATTTTGTTATTGCACTCTGCTTATTGACATCTGAGGTATATCAGATGCAGGACAACATATTTTGTGAACAATAGTAGAAAGTAATGTCGCCCAGTGCATAAAACACGCTGAGTTCTGTGGAAAAGATTGTCGATGCATTATGAATAGAGAAGAATAAATGACCCTCTGTGTGGAAAGAAATTGTTTGCGCTCTTTGTTGTACCGAGCGCAGAAGAGAGTCACATTTCCAATGTGGCGGAAAAGTAAAAACAAACCTCATTTTCAAAGGCCTCGCTTTTCTTTTAAATATAGATGGGGTTTCTGCCAATTTTAAGATGGGGATGATACAGTAAGTTAATGTTTTTTTTTCCTTCCAGAGAAAACAAATGTGGTTCACTGTTTATTTTCCTACTGCATCGGCTTAGTGAATGAAGTGCATCTCCATCTAGTTTTACTGTGCTCTACTAGTGAAGTCATTTTCAACCTGTCAGTCAACCTCAGATACAATCACTCACTGTAGACGAACAGGCAAACACATATATAGTATCCAAGAGAAGTGTATCAAATGAGTAGGATGGCATGTGTGTGCTGGTGATATGCAGTAGATGATATGCAATAAAAGTGGTCTATGTTGATAGCAGCTCATTTAGACTAGGGAGAATTTTATAGACGTTTAGACTTAGATTTTGTTACTGCCAAAGGGAAAATCACGTCACAGCAGAGCTCATCATACAATAAATAAATACCATAATACTTATAGTATGAGAAATTATTTATAGTTCATGTTGAAAGCTATGAGACTTTACTGCCTTTTAAAGGGGATAGTTTGCCCCAAAGATTTAAATCCTGCAATTATTTACTGACCCTTGACTTGTTTCAAACCAGATGTAGTTTTTTGTTTTGTTTTATTGAACATCCAAGCAGGGAAAAAAAATACTATAGAGATCGATAATTGCTGGTTTCCAACATTCTTCAATATATCTTCTTTTGTGTTCAGCAGAACCAAAAAAACTCAAACAGGTTTAGAACAAGTCAAGGGTGATGATGGTAGACTTTTCATTTTTTGGGGTGAACTGTTCCTGTACGTACATGATGGATTAAAGGTTAGTGGCATCATTTACAATTATACATATTCTTCTTATGTTTTTGGATTAAAATTTTATATATCAGATTTCACACTCTTGCTAAAAAAGATTAATACATTATCTGATATACTGTATTAGATAAAATGTTTAACCCTGAGATAGGTGTTTTAATAATACACTTTAATTTTTTTTAATATAATTTATTTTTACACATTTTAGTATTGTATTTTCTTTTTACTGTTTACAATTATGATAATCAGAAACAACAAAAAAGATTGAAGCTTCAAGTAAAAATACCCTGAAAAATACAACTTGAAAACAACCACCAAAATGATCTTTAAAGCCTTTTTTCTTAAATATTTTATTTAGAGCAAATGTTGTAATTACCAAAGGAAAGGCTTATTTTTTACACTTAATTCAGATTTTTAAACTTTTTTCCCCAGAATTTAATGTATTATGTTTTAAAAACTTCTTTAGTCATTCATTCATTTTCCTTCGGCTTAGTCCCTTATCTATAAGGGGTCACCATAGTGGAATGAACCGCCAACTATTCCAGCATATGTGTTACTCAGTGTATGCCCTTCCAGCCACAACCCAGTACTGAGAAACACCCATGCACTCTCGCATTCACACACACAGTCATACACTACGGCCAATTTTGTTTACCCAATTCACTTATACTGCATGTCTTTGAACTCTGGGGGAAACCGAATCACCCAGACGAAACCCATGCGAACACAGGGAGGATATGCAAACTCCACACAGAAATGCCAACTGACCCAGCTGGAACTTGAACCAGCGACCTTCTTGCCGTGAGGTGATAATTAAATTATGATGAATTATTATGCAGATGAACCAATAAACTCAAAGAAGGCACACCACAGCTCCAACAATAGCTAAATATTTTTTAAAGGTTTTCAGCAAGAATGACGTTTTAAGCCTATACACCATTCGCTCACTCTGTGAGAGCGAAAGCTTAAATGAATAGTTTGCTAATTTTCTGAACTTTTTGGTGTGCCTACTTTGAGTTCTTTTCCTTCTTTGGTTCATTTTCTTTTCTGGTAATGCAACCAAGATAATGAAACAAGCTTTGAAAATATGTTCAAATTATTATCAAAGATACATATCAAAACCAGATGATAACCAGAAAAGCAAAACCAACCAACCAACCAACCAAACAAACATATCTAATCACAGAGGAAGTGTATTGCACTGGATGCACTCTTATGAAATAATGAAATTTAATTATTGCCTCCGACAGCGAATGACACCTGAAACTCAATATGTGTACCCAATATGTATAAACAACATGTGTGAAACTAAATCAATATAAAATCTTGCATTCTAGTGACTCTGAGACCAAATCCTCCTACGCTTTTACACTTCGACGTGTGTGTTCAACAATTCCATGCTGTTCTTTCTTCAGGCAGCGTAGGAGGCAACTTGCTATTACACAAAATGTCATTCCTTTAGCTACAGATACAAGGTCTCTTACCTAAAGACCCTGTGAGACACAACACCTGATATAGTATATTATATATGTGTGTGTGGATCGCCTTTTCAGAGCTGTGGTGTAACCTTTAGAACTTGAAACCACCAGAGCGTCCAAATATTTTCAGAGTGACTGTAAATGGTAGAGGTGTGATAGATGGGACAAAGCATTCAGGGAGTGATCTACAGTCTGGGACACCTTAGGCAGGGGTGCATGTCAGCACAAAGGAGAATGGGAATATGAAGTCATGTTACCTGAGTATGACACTCTTAAAAAGCATGGTTGATGGCAAATTCTGCTGCGCTATGCTTCCACATGTGCTACTTGCTATAGGACTTACACAGAGGAGATCAAAATTAGAGAATGATTTAGAAATTTATTGATGTTTTAAAATAATGTGATTCTTATTGTTCAAAATTAGAATTAATTTCAATTATGGCTATACAATGCTAGTAGAAGTAGAGTTTTACAAATAAGACACTTTCATTTATTCCATGGTCTGTTGAAATTCTTTATTTTGATTGGCTGGAAAGCAGAGAAAGCAGAGATAGATCGATTACCAGCGATCTAGCCTGTGTCGATCGCTGGAGATCTACACATTTGCCACTTTAATGAACTACAACTCCCACCATGCACCTCACACACACACACACACCAGTTTCTGATTCCTCCTGATTATACACACAGTTGGAAGCTCATGATGGACTGATTACTAGGACTATAAAGGCACATTCACACACACTCTTTGTGGAGTCTTGTAAACTGTAAATGAGCGTAATGAAGCGTTTCTTGCCTTCCTTGCCTTCCTCTTGGCGTTTCTTAGCCAAAAAATATAGATTTTTCAGTCAGGTTTATATCAGGACTCTGGGTTGCCATTTCATTAAACCAATGCTTTCAGGTTCAAGCAACTCATTTTCTAAGTGATTTGGCTCATTGTCCTGCATGAAAATTGATGGCTGAAGAATGCATCTTGCTGAAAGAGCTTTTGAAATATTTGCATTTACTCTACAATGTAGCAGTATAAGAGGCCAAACATAATTAAATATTTAAACCATTTTTCATAAGTAAAGTGCAGTTAAGACTAGTTCTCTGCCCAATTCCATCTGCAGTGTTGAACTGATTGACTAATTAGATTCTATATATTATCCTGTACTCTCATGCATTTCTATTTCATGGGCAATTTATTAATTGGAATTAAATTAGTTAGGGACATTGTAAAGTTGCAGTATACTAAAAATCATTGATTTGGAAAGACCAGGTTTTCTCACTATGACTAACATGGTCCATTGGGTCTTCATCTGGACAGCCTGCTGTTGGAGGGTTTTAGTCACTTTAGAACAGCTCACCATTTGCAAAATCAGTGAAAACTGGAAATTTTGTCTGTCAGTTAAATAGGCTTTGTCAGATGATTAAGGAAATCACCACCAGTCGCCAGATTTACACCAATAACTCCTGTATATCCTGCTAGGATAACTTCACATATGACTGATCAGTAATCTCAAAATTTTGAAAACTGTAGACTGTTCTCTAATTTTGATCACTACTATAAAGTAAATTCTCTTTTTGAGTACAGAGGAAGAAAAATTTGCTTCCCTGCAAAAGCGGCAATACATCAGATATGTATTGCTTCTTCAACACTGTTATAAAACTCTTCTAAGGGTGTTTGCAGTTATGAGCAAAAAAGTTAATCCTGCAAGACTGACGTTACGGTTGAAGCGGGCACATTTGTCACTGTTCTTCACCGACAGACTGGATCAGCATCTCAACTCTTGATACCATAAAAAAAACAAAAAAAAATAGCTTTGAGGGATGAGGCGCTGCATGAATGATTGAAGTGCATTGTGGGAACTCACAGGACAGCGTGTAATGCTCTGCTCCCATTGGCTCATGCTGACGCTCTCTTCCAGCGTGGTGCATTTCTTGAGCACCAGATCCCAGCCGCAGTATGGATCTCTGGCCCCCACACAGGCTCTGAGAGACAGAGAGAAAGAGCAGATGCTCACTATATGCTATATGAGAGTTTATGGCAATATCAATCAACTGAGAAATGACAAAAGAAGAGCACAAGTGAAGACATGCAATATAATGGGAAATCCAATTTTTCTTTATGAAAACATACTGTAAGTTGTAAATTTACATGCTGTAAACTGTTCACTGTAACATATGCTCACATTAAATGGCCAAATGGCTTATGGAATCCTTTTAGACATTACAAACTTCATGGAAAAATATATAATTAGTATGGCACAACCTATTGTTCATAAACACCAGTAGAAATCAAATCAAATAAATTCAATATTTTAAAAAAGTACATACATTATAAATGTTTTTTTTTTGTTCTGTAATATCGACATTGGAATTGTGTGTGAAACTATAACAGTATTTAAATTTTCCTTCCTTCCTTCCTTCCTTCATTCCTTCCTTCCTTCCTTCCTTCCTTCCTTCCTTCCAGAGTAGCATTAAAATGTTATTAGCTTATCTTCTTAAAACGTGAATATAATGCATATTGAGGCACTATCACTATAAAAAGTGCACCAGAATATCTTTTAAAATATATTAAAAAAATGTTTGTGTACAGATTCCATGTCCATAATGTTGTGGCAATTTGCACCCTCAGTTTAAAAATGAAACTGAATAATGATCACATTAAATGCATCAATGTTAGAAATTTCAGTAATGTGACAACAGTAGTACATAAATCCTACTGTATACAAATAGTACATTACATAAATATAATATAATATAATATAATATAATATAATATAATATGGGCGACGCGGTGGCGCAGTGGGTAGCACGTTCGCCTCACAGCAAGAAGGTCGCTGGTTCGAGCCTCGGCTGGGTCAGTTGGCATTTCTGTGTGGAGTTTGCATGTTCTCCCCGTGTTCGCGTGGGTTTCCTCCGGGTGCTCCGGTTTCCCCCACAAGTCCAAAGACATGCGGTATAGGTGAATTGGGTAAGCTAAAAATTGTCCGTAGTGTATGTGTGTGAATGAGTGTGTATGAATGTTTCCCAGTGATGGGTTGCAGCTGGAAGGGCATCCGCTGCGTAAAAACATATGCTGGATAAGTTGGCGGTTCATCCCGCTGTGGCGACCCCAGATTAATAAAGGGACTAAGCTGAAAAGAAAATGAATGAATGAATGAATAATATAATATAGGGGCAGCGTGGTGGAGCAGTGGGTAGTGCTGTTGCCTAACTGCAAGAAGGTCGCTGGTTCGAGCCTCGGCTGGGTCAGTTGGCATTTTTGTGGGGAATTTGCATGTTCTCCCTGTGTTGGCGTGGGTTTCCTCAGAGTGCTCCGGTTTCCAAAGTCCAAAGACATGCGCTATAGGTCAAATGGGTAAGCTAAATTGTCTGTTGTGTGTGAATGGGAGTGTATGGGTTTTCCCAGTGATGGGTTGCAGCTGGAAGGGCATCCGTTGCGTAAAACATACGCTGGTGGCGACCCCAGATTAATAAAGGGACTAAGCCAAAAAGAAAATGAATGAATAATATAATATAATATAATATAATATAATATAATATAATATAATATAATATAATATAATATAATATAATATAATATAATATAATATAATATAATATAATATTCATTTTCTTTTCGGCTTAGTCCCTTTATTCATCAGGGGTTGCCACAGCGGAATGAACCGCCAACTTATCCAGCACATGTTTTACGCAGCGGATGCCCTTCCAGCTGCAACCCAACACTGGGAAAAACCCATACACGCTTGCATTCACACTCATACACTACAGCCAATTTAGCTTATTCAATTCACCTATAGCGCAAGTCTTTGAACTGTGGGGGAAACCGGAGCACCCGAAGGAAACCACGCCAACACGGGGAGAACATTCAAACTCCACACAGAAATGCCACTAACCGAGCTGGGGCTCGAACCAGCAACCTTCTTGCTGTGCGCCACTGTGTCACCTAATATAATATAATATAATATAATATAATATAATATAATATAATATAATATAATATAATATAATTATTTGAAGTAATTCTTGAATGCAATATTTTATTAAGTCCTATTTTGAGTAAATGAACTGTAACAGTCAACAAATTTGTGCTACAGTGATTGTAGTTGTGTGTAACACCTACAGCTCTGCACATACAGTACTTCTGAGGAAACAGAATAGTAAACAAGAAAATGGTAACAGATCCTAGAGCAAAAAAAAAAAAAAAGTGATAATAATAAACGGAAATCCATTCTAAATAATAGTAAAATTCCAAAGCAATACTGTTTATAGCTGTGTGCAGCACCTATACAGCTCTGCACATATAGTAAGTTTACATGTTAAAATGAGCATAAGGACACATTATCAGAAACAAACCTATTCAGCTTATAGAGGCAGCGAAGGAGGGAAAATGTTCCTGTAAACTACATTATGATACTAACTTTAATAACTTTAATACTGCACCTCTGGGAAATAAATTGAATGATAAAACATATGATATGAACCCTTTAAACAGTTAAACACCTTAAAGAGCACACATGCGTCTTATTATAAATATTGCTTGCTTTGGCATAACTTAATCTGGCAATATTTCCCCCGAGTCTTGGTAATAGCTTTCATCAGAAATAGAGAACAGCCCTGAGACAAAAAAAAGCTTTTCAAAAAATCATCGAGGACTTTTATACACATCTTCAAAGCAGACAAGCACTCAGCGATGTAAAATTTGGGGTTCGGTGATACAGCATTTTGAATGTCAACAGTGTAAACCAAGCACTTTTAAAAGCCTGTCTGTTTATTAAATATAAATAGCATCCGCTCTCCTCTTTTGTGTCTGAAAGCAAAGAGGTGTGAGTAATTGACCTCTCAAAACCTTTAAAACGCTTAACAGGAGGGAAAAAGCTCATCAGGCAAAACTCAGCTCATATTCACATAACTCAGCGCTTTTCATTGGAATGCAAATGGAGAGAGATGATGAACAGGCTGCCATCTCTCCTTATGAGCAAAGATTAGAGAAGTGCTCTTGATACGAAGGCCTGGAGGCACAATGTCAAACATGATGATTGTTCTTTGTTGCCCTCTAGCAGAGGATCTTTCTGACATTACGTTTATTCTGGTGCACTGAAAAATTAAGTTGCGTGCATGTACTGTAAGCACTAGTAAAATTAGTCGTATCATTTATCTTGCAAGGAATCAAAAACGTGGTATAATCATTTGGCATATAATGCAAGGGATTTGCAGTAAGAATATCTTCGAGTTACAGTAATGCAGTATTGCACTTTTACTAGACATTCAGCGATATGAAAATTTGGAAAAATTCTGATGAACTCATTTTATTTGGAAGTGAATAATACACTTTATACACTGTAAAAAATGTTGGGTTCCACAAAATCGATTTGTGTTGAAACAACATGAAGGAATTAAGCTAACTTATTAGTTTTTACAAATTTTAAGTGGATTAAACATAAAATAATTAAGTTGTCCCCAAAAAACTCAAAAATTGTGTTGTTTCACCTAATTTTAAATAAATAGTTTGAACAAACAGCAAACATCTTTTTTTTGAGTGTAGGTTTATAAATACAAAGCTTTGTGAATTTTTCTAAACCTGATTACAAAAGCAAATGCGGTGGGTAACCGACATTCATTAAAACTTAATTGCACAAAACAAGAAAATCTTCCTGGAAACAACCAGAGCTTTCACATTGCAATTGTGAAGTCATCTTTAATCTTTTTTATCATTCTTAGATGCAAAATTCAACAATGAATTAAAAAGTACTTTATTGCACACTTTTATTTTAAAAGTTCTGGTACATGTTAAAACGTGCAGTAACACTTTAAAAAGCTGAAGTGTTTTTTATAGAAGTATTTCCTTTACCAGCTAACAGTTAAAAATATCATGTTAATCTTAACATTATGGTAATCAAATTAAATCTAAAACCAAAGCTATATGCCACTGCAGGGGCATTTAGTGATAATTAAGTGATCATTAAATCACAGTGGTTCTCAGTTCCTGTCCTTGCACAACACTGTTCTCAAACAACCAGCTCCACAGATGAGAGCTTAATGCTAAACTGTGTTCAGAAATACAGGGGACCCTACAGTGTTCACTACACCCTACTAACCTGATCATGGGAAATCTTTATCACTTCAGAAAGTGATAAATGCCACTGCCTGCAGCATATGTATGGTTCACATCAAAAGCAAATTTAAGTATTCAGGTGAGTAGATTACAAACAAAGTCAAGCAAAAATGACATGGAATGTGCAACGCATTTGATGAATGCGCAGAATTGGCCTCAATCACATCTTCCGTGCACGTTCTGAGTGGAAAATTAGCTTTAAAACATCCTGCAAGTAAGCTAGAGTGAGTGATGCGGTGCTCTGTGTTGATGTGAACCCGGCACTAGGCCCATTATAAATGTTCTCATTTGTTAAGATCAGTGGTGTAAAGTAACTAATTACAAATACTCAAATTACTGTAATCGAGTAGTTTTTCTCAGGAATTGTAATTTACTAAGTAGTTTTAAAAATGTGTACTTTTACTCTCACTTGAGTACATTTTTTGTGCAGCATTGGTACTTTTACTCCACTACTTTCCTTCAACCTGCAGTCACTACTTTATTTTTTCTTGTCTATGGGGATTATGTGATTCCTGTCCAATCAAATTGCACATGTGTGCTTTATAGTTGCAGCAAACTGTTTTGAAGCATTACAAGTGTCCAAGAAGATGTCCAAAATCTTTACACGCATTGACCCAGAGACTGTTTAGATGCATGTCACTGATGAGAAGATGACGGATGTTTACTGTATGATGACCAAAATGGCCTTAAACACCCAGCAGGCACAAGACGTCAACATGACGTCAGATTGACGTTGTATCCTAACGTCATGGGGACGCTGCATTTTGTTTGGAAATGAAAATCAGGTTGACGACAGAACTCAACGTCAGGCCAACCGTCATTTGACGTCATTATTGGACATCAAAATAACGTTGTCCTTAGACGCTGGCTAGACATTGAATTTTGGTTACCTGACATCACAACCTAAATCTAACCTAATATTAACATCTTATGACGTTGTGTGCCTGGTGGGCAATAACTAGATGCACTACAGAATGTTAGGTTTACACACACACATGCACAAATTACATGTAAATGCATCAGCTTTTTACAGCATGATAATCACTACTCACTACTCTTGAGTACTTTTGAAATGTCTACTTTTTACTCCTACTTTGAGTAATATTTACAACAGATACTTTTACTCTACTTGCATTACATTTTTAGGCAAGTAATGGTACTTTTACTTGAGTATGATTTTTCAGTACTCTTTTCACCACTGCTTAAGATGCATGATGACATCAATCCCAAGCCAGTACGTACAGTATAAAATTTCACACTTATTGTGACTCATTGTTTGTCTGTGTGTGTATCCAGAGCCAGTGAGCAATGAACTTTTAAAATAATACAAATGATAATAAAAACTGCATTAACGGGCGATAAAATAATTGTTGTTTTAAATAATTAAAACGTTAATGTGATAACGTTAACTTTCCTAGTTAACCTAATAAGCCTTTCAATTGCACTTTAGGCTAAATATTAGTATCTTGCAAAATAACTAATAAAATATTATGTACTATCATAATAGCAAAGACAAAAAAAAAGATATAAGAAATTAGATATTAAAACTGTTATGTTAAAAATAGTCACACTTTACAATAAGGTTTCATTAGTAAATGTTATTTAATGTATTTACTAACATGCACTAAGAATGAACTATACATGTAGAGCATTTAATAATCAAAGTTCAACATTTACTAATGCATTATTAAATTCTAAATTCATGCTTGTTAGTTAATGCACCGTGAGTTAACATGATCTACAGAAACAGAACAACTGTATTTTCAGGGACTAACATGAACAAATACTGTAATAAATGTATTGTTCATTGTTTGTTCATGTTAGTAAATGCATTAACTAACATTAACTAATACAACCTTATTGTAAAGTGTAAGCTAAAAAATGTTTGACTGTTATGTTTAAAAAAACTCTTCATTCATTTACTTTACTTTACTTTACTGTCTGCACAGAGACATTGGCATACAAAATACAATACAACACACATTTACATTCTTTACAACCCATAAAACGCATAAGGGCGACACGGTGAATCAGTGGTTAGCACTGTCGCCTCACACTGTCGCTGGTTCGAGTCCTAGCTGGGTCAGTTGGCATTTCTGTGTGGAGTTCGCATGTTCTCCCAGTGTTCGCGTAGGTTTCCCCCACAGTCCAAAGACATGCGGTATAGGTGTTTCCCAATACTGGGTTGCAGCTGGAAGGGAATCTGCTGCGTAAAACAAATGCTGGATAAGTTGGCGGTTCATTCCGCTGTGGCGACCCCTGATGAATAAAGGGACTAAGCCGAAGGAAAACGAATGAATGAATGAAAATGCATAAAACCCTCAAAACACAAAGAAAGAAGGATTAATAGAAGAAAAAAACTAGTAGGATCTGACAATATATGTACGCATGCATTAAAACAAGCATTCATTAAAAAATAACCAAAAAAAACTAAACTAAACTAAATTATATAACCAAAAGTGTTTTTTTACTTCATAAGCAGTAATTAATTCAGCCACAGCATTTTCTCATTTTGGAGTGAATGGTTGCTTTAAGAAAGAAGTTCTCAGCATGTCCCTCTGAGCAGCAGCAGTACTCACTCTCTAGACTTGTGGAAGTTGCAGCGCATCAGGGGGATTTTGATGACCTGCTCTCTGACTCCCACAAATAGCTCACTGCGGCTGTGAAGGATGAGCAGGCTACGAATGGGCTGCCTCTTCTTCAGGGGGAAGAGCTCAATCTCGTCCAGCAAGCAGCTGCCCGTGCTCTGGTTCAGCGGAGAGAGCACCTTCTTAATGGTTCCGTAATCTAGAAAGTAGAAATTCGAGAACAAGTGAGTTAGACTTTAAGACAGAAGAGGGAAAGGAAGAGAGTTTAGGAGATCAAGTGGAGCATCTCAGATGACCTGGATGAGATTGGAAAGGAAATGACCTCAGATCTTTCCAATCACATGAAGACTCTATGAAGTATCAGTCTGCCGCCTGGGCTGTCCACTTAAATATGGATGTGCTATTCGGATCAGAAAGGGCAGGACGGCTCTACAGATTCATTATCTTTCCCAAAGGGTGGCTTTTGTGAAGTCGAAAAGAGGGCAGAATTATTGGTTGAATCACCTTTTTGTGAGCTACACATTCCACTTTGGAGCATGCGTTGATTAAATGGTAGCAACAAAAGCAATGTTAGATAGGGCTGAATATGACTGAGAACAGAGGCCACACATAGCGTCAATATAAACTAGGTTTAAATGTTTATTTGACAAGTTGATTTATGTATTAGTTTTGATTTTATTTATTTTCTTCTTCTTTTGTAAACGTGTATTTTTTGTTAAGTTTCCTTTGCTAATTTGCTTTGATATGCTCTAAATTAGGAAGTGTATGTTGTCTTTTGATTTATTTTTCTGCTCACAATAGTGAATTGTAAGACTTTTTTTATTTATGTATACGTGAATATTGTTTTTTTGAATGGTATTTTATTATTTTTGTGTGGGTGACCCCTCTGTCAGCTTATAATGGTTTATAATTTAATTAACATAGTGGTCGGGATTAGTTTATTTTGTGAGTTTTTATTTTGGGACCCCTTTAACATCTGATCCCTGAGAACTCCATTTCTCTTTTTTTGAAAGATGAAAACTTATTTATTTATTTTCAAATCATGTCTGCATTATTGGAAGAATATTGACAATGAGAATAGATACAGTATATCTTACATGCAAAATAAAATGTTTGCATCCTTTCATATCATTTATTTAGTGGTGTTGTTAAATACATTGTTTACGGTACTACTATTTCATCATTTGGATTACAAAAAGTGTTTTATATTTCATTAATATTTATTTTAATTAATTTAATTAATTTTTATTTCTACATTTTTTAATCAAACATTTGCTCTGAAGTTCCAAATAAAGTGACAATAATCACATTTAAATGAGCAAATGTTTGACTATATACTTTAAAATGTAAAAACAAAATAGTCCTTTCCATGTGGTCAATATATAAACTATTAATTGACTGAATTTACAGAAAAGATACTATATCTTGATATACAGTTATTAGCCTTATGAATAATAAATTATTAGCCTTTTTGTGAAATGTAAAGTATTTTAAAATTATTTCCCAAGTGCTGTTTAACGGAGAGATTTTTTTCAACACATTTTTAAACATAATAGTTTTATTTATAATTTCTAATAACTAATTTTCTTTTGTCTTTGCCATTATGACAGTACATACTATTTTACTAGTTATTTTGCAAGATACTGTACTCTGCCAAAGTACACTGTATTTCCATTCACATAAAGCCTCCATGAAGTGCCAGTTTGCCACCTGGGCTGTCGACTTAAATATGGATGTGCTATTTGGATCAGAAAGGGCAACCAGGGCGAACGACTCTCCAGATTCATTATCTTTCCCAAAGGGTGGCTTTTGTGCAGTCGAAAAATGAGGGCAGAATTATCGGTTGAATCGCCTTTTTGTGAGTTACACATCCCTCTTTTTTGGAGCATGTGGTTTTGTGGAGGACATTCACTGGTCTCATAATGTCACAAAGAGTGAACTGGATTGGTTTGATAAGCTGTATAATGTCTGTTTTATCCTCGGAGTATCTGCTGTTATTCTTCTGTCTGTCAGATGTTTTATAAGAGCCACACAACATGTGGGGCAATGAACTTTTAGATACTACAAGAGCCACTGATTAGGTCCCTGCCCTTGTCAAAACAGGCTTCAGTGCTCTATTTCATTCCATTCACCTGTGAAATTCCTGCAGCGTTCCTCACACTTCATGCTATTATTGTCTGCTGTGTGGACTGAATTCAGGCTAAAGCTATAAACATGGCACATTGTTTGCCTTGCTTGAGGATTTATTGTGTAGCACCTCAGAAATATGTTCATTTCGATTTAGAATCATTACACTCAAATCCATGACAAAAGAATTCATTCGAGCAGAAACATACTCTTCCTCAGGTTTTTTCAAATGACTTTCTTTTTGGGGAACACAAAAGGAGAGATTGTGAATATTTTAGCTGGTTGCTGTTTGTTTATTTACAGTGCTGGACTTCACTTTTTACTTTTACTTAAGTACATATTTTAAGTAACTGTACTGTATTAGAGTAATTTTATTTTCTGAAACTTTTACTTTTACTTCACTACATTCCAAAACAAAATGTTGTACTTTTTACATTTCCTGAATGAATCTAAGTAAAACGTTATTTTCAAGTGGAGAAATTTCACCTGCTCAAAGACTAAATAGTGGTGTTTAATTTGTGAACAAGCTGTTCACAAATTAATTTTTTTTTATCATTTAATCTGTTAAATTACTTTTAACAGATTTTAACACAGATTTCACTGAACAATAAATCTGACATCTGATCATGAGCCAACAACTCACTGACTCAAATGATCCATTCAGAGTGAGCCTTCAGTAAATGATTCCCTGATTCAACTGATCCGTTCAGATTAAGTCTCCAGTAAATGATTCACTGATTTTACAAACCTATCTGAATGGGTTTGAGCATGTGAATGATTTCACATGTATTCACTTTAAATATCATGAATTATCAGTGTGGTTATCAGTGTAGATTTTGGTCATTTTACAGTAGACTATTGCTGCATCCCTATTCATACTATCTGTCTTAAATTGTATTTGAAAATATAATTTGTATTTCCCAAATCATAGTATGTTCAAATTGGTATTGGTCTATTTTTTGGAGAAATTTAGTGCAAATTTGTGTTCACTCTAACCACTAAAATTATTCACAATACATTGCACATTGGATGTAAGTTTGATTAGAACTACGCGCAAAAAAAGTGTTAAAAAATTACAAACATGGCAGAAAGTATTTAGAAAATTGTTGGAAACCGGTATCTACTGACATCCATAGTAGAAAAAAAAACAAATACTATGGAAGTCAATAGTTACAGGTATTCAACATTCTTCAAAATACCTTCTTTTGTATTCAACAGAACCAAACAAATCTCAAACATTTGGAACAAGGCATGGGTGTGTAAATGATGGCAGAATTATTCCTTTAAATGGAGAGGATTTGGTAAAGATGTTTGAATAATTGTTGAGTAATATCTAACCTAATGGAAAATATGTTTTTCATGTTTCCTTTGCCATAATTCATCTGCAACAATGTAAACATTCATAAAGCGGTGTTTGGTTAATAACTTCTGAATGCATAATTATGTATGACAAGATGATTGACGGTCCATTAATAAGGAAGTAATATGTCCCAAATCTTGTGCAAATCTTCAAAAGTATATGCACTTTTGGGATGTAGTATAAAAAGGTGAATTGTGATGGAGCATATGTGTTTATCTTAATTAATGTTTATTTAAATGATTATTATTTGCTTATTAATTTATACTGGCCTACTTAGGTATACTGTAAATACAAAACTAAATCATTTATAAAAAATATTACAACTAGACTGGAAAATAAACAAAACATTAAAACTCAAAGTTACAAAAACATATCAGTTTACAAAACTCCTAAAAGACCTAGAGGCATGATCTTTATGGACAGCGTTTAAGATCAGGAGTCAGAACACTCTTCTTTTTTTTTTTTACTTCCACAATGAAATAAAGTCATACAGCTTTTTACAGATGACATTTTGACAATGACATTTTTGGGGTTAACAATTCCCTTTCTTTTCTTTTCTCTTCTCATTTCCATCCCTTAATCTCTCGTCTGTCAGACCACACAGACAATGTAAATGCTGTTAAATCAGCATGAGGCTCTGACTCCTGCCAATAATCAAAAACAGTTGGTGTCTTCCAGAAATAAAACCAAAAAAACACACAGCTCGCCCAATTAGCAAACAGTGATCTTTTAAACCACAAATGTCCTGTGTGTTTATGTGGAGCCGTATAACAAGTGGCTTCTTCACTTTAACACGTGTTTATTTTACACAGTTCTTTTACAATAAGTGTCTCCCTGTAATTTCACTTTTGCTGACAGGTAACTGGATCTTCACAGTTTTTTCAGTTTTTTCAATTATTTTTGGTACCTGTTTAATAAAATAACTTGTTTTAAATGAGCTTAAAGAACACCATTCCTGACAATATTTGACAGTTCATTTGTATCATGTTCAATCCAATTAAATGTGTTAAAAATTAAGCTAACTTGATCGTTTTTAGTCGAGACTACATTAATATTTTTGTTGCATTGCAAAAAATGTTTTCCTAACTTTGAATTTTTGTCTTGTTTCTAGTCCAAATATAAACAGAAATAATTTCAGAAATAAATCATCAAAATTAAGTGAGTTTTTCCTTAAAACAAGCTTAACTGAATATTATTTTACATACCCCATTTTACATACCCCCATAATTTTGCTTGTTTTAATGAAAAACTCACTTCATTGTGACAACTTCTTTCTGAAAACAAAACAATATTTTTTTGGATTCTTGATTTAAGAATTTTTTGTATAAAAACCAAAAAACATTTTTCTTCTTGGAAAGATGTTGACAATAAAAGTTATCGTAGATGTTTTAAAGGGGACCTATTATGCAAAAATCACTTTTATAAAGGGTTTAAACACAGGTGTGTGGCAACAGTCTGTGAATATAACAAGCTTCTAATGGTAAAACTTGATTCATTTGATCACACTTCATAAAAACAATCTCCAGAAAAAAACTATGATTGACATTCTCCCTTTGTACATGTCATTAATGACAATCTCTCCCTCATTAGCATAGGATGTTAGTCTTGTTTTTGAAACTGCCCCTATGCTGACAAATAGGCATTTGTAGCTCTGCCCTCTTTTCAAAAGAGTTTTTAAAAATTTGAATTTAAAGCGACAGTCACCAAAATGGCACAATTAGGATCAAAGCCTAAAAGGGGCAGTTTCAAAGAGTTATAAAACATTATTTGTGGGGTATTTTTAGCAGAAACTTCACATCTCTAGGGACATCAGAGACGTATTTTACATCTTGTAAAAAGGGGCGTAATAGCTTCCCTTTAAGTAAAAAGAAAGACTGTTTAGAGTTTAATTTTCACTTAATTTAGAGATTTAGAAGAGTTTCAGTTTTGGGTTACTAATGTGCAGAAAAGTATTGTGTGGTTCCCTCAATTACCAGTAATGTACTAATGCCAGTTCTGAGATCATTTTTTTTTTTATTTGCTTCGTTTATTTGTTGTCTATTTAAAAATTAGCTGGTTGTTAAGAATGAACTGCAGTCGTAATTTTTGTAATCCTAATTATGTGCTTAAGATAATTTGGCTCAACAAGAGTAAACTGACAAGTTCACAACATAATTGAAATTAAAGTTACTGGATCAAAATGAATTTGTTTTTGTCTAAATTGACTTGAAATAACACTATTCAAATGTGTAAAAATGTGTGTCATGACTACATGAAGTCCATGTGAACCAGAAGTTGCTGAGACTTTTATTTCAGTATGTTGATGTACTTCTAACTGTAATTAAATATTGAGTAGGGGCGGACCTTTATTTTTTAAACATAATTTCCTCTTAGCAACTTAACAGTAAGAGGGGAGTGGTTAAGTATATTGTGGCTGAAGTTGACAAACTGATATCAACAGAGAAGAACCGCCACTCCAAACATGAAAGCAGATGGTCAGACTTAAGATTAAGACTACCAAAACAAACTTTTTTTTGGATTAACTTTTAACAGATTAATTATTCACCTAAAGACTAACAATGTGCGCTAGCAAAATAAACATAGCACATTTTGATTTCACACAGACTTTAAGTATCATTAAGGATTTCTTTTTTTTTTTTGAGTGTGGGTTGTGAGTTTTCCTGGGCTCTGGTGTGCATCTGGATAGCAAATGACAGCTTACAGTACATTTTCCCCTTATGTAAGCACATGCTGCCTTTGATGTTTCATCGCTGCTATGTGCCTAATGCCTTTTCTTCAGCCTGGTGACCAACTGTTGCCTGCTTCAAAGACCAGTGATTCAAGTGGACCACCAATTACCAGAGTCAGTTTTCCCCAATGCACAAGTCTTCACTCCACAAACTTCTGATGGTAAAAGTAACATTCTAATAAGCTGTGGGTTTAATGAGAAGTCGACCACCTGGGATTTTCTGACTACTTTCATATTACAGGCTTTAATGTTGTTGTTGTTTTTTTTTATCTATATTTTTTTCCTCAGATCTGTACTTTTAACTATGCGCTATTCATGGTTTTGTTTACAAGTGACCCATATTTGTCTGATTAAACTGACAGATCAGATTTTTATGTATGTGCTTGTGTATGAATGTACCGTTTAAAAGTTTTGGGGTTGGTATGTACGATTTTGTAAGTGATTTCAGTTTTAATATACAACACGAAAATAAAACTTACTCCTGTAAAGAGAAAGCTGAAGTCAAGGGTGAATTTATTTAATTCTAAATTTAATACAATAATTTTCTGATGTATTATTTAAATTCAGAATAATCAGTGATATAATATTTCATATCATTATTCCATGTTCCTCATGTTTAATTAATGTTCAATGTTAATGTTCAATTAATATATATATATATATATATATATTAGTCATGTCTCATGTGTTAATTATTTTATACATCTAAACAATTAACTGCATATGATACAGAAACCGGGTGGCGAGGTGACGCAGTGGGTAGCGCTGTCGCCTCACAGCAAGAAGGTCGCTGGTTCGAGCCTTGGCTGGGTCAGTTGGCATTTCTGTGTGGAGTTTGCATGTTCTCCCCGTGTTCGCGTGGGTTTCCTCCGGGTGCTCCGGTTTCCCCCACAAGTCCAAAGACATGCGCAGGTGAATTAGGTAAGCTAAATTGTCTGTAGTGTATGTGTGTGAATGTGAGAGTGTATGGGAGTTTCCCAGTGATGGGTTGCAGCTGGAAGGGCATCTGCTGCGTAAAACATACGCTGGATAAGTTGGCGGTTCATTCCGCTGTGGCGACCCCAGATTAATAAAGGGACTAAGCCGAAAAGAAAATGAATGAATGAATGAATAATACAGAAACCATACATACCAACACAAAAAAGTTATATTAAATATAAAATATGAAATCAAACTAGAAGTTAATTTATTTAATAATTCATTCATTCATTTTCTTTTCGGCTTAGTCCCTTTATTAATCTGGGGTCGCCACAGCGGAATGAACCGCCAACTTATCCAGCATATGTTTTATGCAGCGGATGCCCTTCCAGCTGCAACCCATCACTGGGAAACATTCATACACACTCATTCACACACATACACTACGGACAATTTAGCCTACCCAATTCACCTATACCACATGTCTTTGGACTTGTGGGTGAAACCGGAGCACCCGGAGGAAACCCACGCGAACACGGGGAGAACATGCAAACTCCACAAAGAAACGCCAACTGACCCAGCCGAGGCTTGAACCAGCGACCTTCTTGCTGTGAGGCGAACGTGCTACCCACTGCGCCACCGCGTCGCCTTTATTTAATAATTTGATATATAAATATGTCAATAATAGTAGTTGTGAATATGCAGATTTAGTGTTAAATGTTGAAAACAGTTGTGCTTTTTTACATTATATGTAATATAAATTACCTGATTATATAACAACAGTAATATTATTTTTGTTAACATTATTATTATTATTATTATCACTATTATTATTAATAAAATATGTTGAATTTTTTTTTTTTATATATATTCTTTTTAATAAAATAAAAATAAATAAAACAAATAAAATAAGTAAATAAATAAATAAATACTTTTATGTAAAGTTTTTTATGCAGTAAAAACATTTTATTTACATTTTAATTTGATTTAAAAAATAAACATTTAAATGTACATATCCACATTCATTGCTTTTATTTTAATTTGACTTATTTCAGTTGTAATAAAATAAAGATATATATTTTTTTTCAGTTACGGTTTATTTCTATTGACCAAAATGATAAAAATGTTTGTTAGCTATAATAAAAAAACAAGGCAAATTAGCAGTAAATAGGCCTTCTTCATTTCAACCTATCTGTCTTATAGTCAACTGAAGTCAGAAATGAGCTTCTATACACTCATTACTGTCTCAGCATCTGCAACAACTAATGGACTCCATTAGCAATTCTCAGCAAGAAGTGTGCTATTAGTAGCCAATCATATGCTGCACCTCCATTAACCTTCATCAATAAGGTACAGCACATCAAAAGCACTGCTTATTTTAGACTACAATAATCGTACATTCAACCAACAGAAGTCTTCTTCTATGCAGATGTGAGTTGATGCTGTACCTGTTGCCAGATAAATGATGTGATAGAGCATGTCTTTGCCCTGCACCACGTCCACAGCCACATGAGAGAAGCGAACATTGTCCTCCATGAAATATGGCACAGGAACCACAGGCTGCACCACCTCATGCATCAGGATGAACTTCTGCGCGTCCTGCAAATTCCTCTCTGTTAAGTTCACATACGAGCCAAAATCTATAGTACCACACTGTGAAAACAAAGAGAGAAATGCAGATTAGACATGTGCCAATATTCAATAATACAAGACAATGAACATACATGATATTGTTATGGACAAAATGTGACAGAAAGGAAAGACTTAAGTGTATTATTTTTTTCATAAGACGAAAAAACAAACAAACAAAAAAAAACTTTATGAAAAGCCAAAAGTCTATATATTGGTACATTTGAGACTTTTGGCTTTTCATAGAGTTTTTATTTTTTGTTTTATGGAAAGAATATCACACTTTTAAGTCTTTCCTTTGTCACATTTTACCCATAACAATATGATGTATGTCATATAAAAATAGGCATCAACGTCTTGCCTTAATATTTAATAACTCATTACAATCAAAAGTCATAACTGTTTTTTGGAGATAATAATAATCTTTTAAGTAGTGTAATATTAGAAATGATTCATTAGCATTAACTAATAAGGTTTGTAAGGTTTTACCTATTGTACGGTTCAATCCTTTTGCAGTTTCCTTTGTTTTAAATATGTTTACCCTGAACTTTTCTATACAATAAAGCAATACACAACATTTGTGTTGTTATACATTTTAAAGTAACCCTTTTTTGCAGCTTATGTCAATTCTGTGACAACACAATACACATGATGACAAAAGTTTCAGTAATTAATGCAACAAAAAATATATCATATACCTAATGCAAATCCAATTCAATCAATTCCATCAAGCAATTTGTAACTTTTTGATTTAGTGTGTCTAATTCATATTAATAATCTCATTTGTACATTTTAGTACATTTTGCTCATCCCATAATGTGGAGTTAGGGGTGGGGTTTGGGGGCACGCCTCATATACAAACATTGTATGTTTTCATACAAATGAAATAGTATAAACACATACAAATTAGCCACTTTTCGGACAATAAGTAAAATAGTTACATTTCCCTGTGAGATCAGGCTGTGCAGATTAAAAAACAAACAAACAATAAATTAATAAAAGTCTGTGGGGAAATACAAACATTGCCCAAAATTTCTACTCAAATAGTAAGAATTTCCTCTATTGGAAAGAAGCACAGCAAGCAGTTGTTTCCCTAAATTATTGTTTTCCTCCCTGAATAAGATTGTCTACGGAGAAACTAAATTAGCTAAAAAAAACCTGCACTCACTCCTGAATCACATATAATCAGCATCAATCAGCTGGAAAGATCAGTGGAGGCACAATTCTGCTCAACCTGGCCGCATGTTGGACTTTCAGAAACAGAAAACCCAGCAAGCCATTTTCCATCAACGCTGAAAACCATAAATCTGAAGCTCGTAAATCTGTGCCTCAACAACATGGACAAATGCTTGATGAAGATGTCACAGCAAGCTAGATAAAGTGAGTCTTGTGGAGCTCATGAATCCTTGTGCTTCAAAGGGAAAATGAATGTGAAGTAAAAGACTTTTTTTTTCTCTCATGGAGTTATTATCAGGTAACATAATTATCAGGTCATAGGGATTAGTTTTAATAAGCTGGACGAGAAAGTCTGATTCAGCTGATCCAAAAAAAGACACCCATGCTGATCAGACAGTTTTAAAAAGGTTTTGATTTGGTCGTCAAGACATTTTAAAGGTGCTGTATGTATGTATGTAAGTTTTTGACTCTTCTAAAGCATAAAAATCCCATTTGCGTATTTTTAAGAAACATGCTAAGTGAACATTCTTTTTAATCTGAAAAACAATGCTAAAATCAGATTGTGGAGAGGTAAGCATGATCGAACACCCAATGAGGGGGGAGAGCATGCTCAGAGCCCGGCGGCTAGTCAGCGGGCCAATCAGAAATAATAAATAACACCTGTTTATTTTAGTGATTGGACCGGAGAGACACCCTTCTTAAGGAGAAGAGAGGGAGCAGCAACAACGAACTTTACTACAGTGGTGCCGAAACCCGGGAAGAAGAAGAAACTTCGCTGCCAGAATGTCTACTCCGTCTACTAGTCCATGTGCGGAAGTCATCCAGGCGCTCGCGGTTCTCCACAGAGAACAACATCATGCGGTTGTAGAGTTGAAGGAAGATCTCCAACATCGGTTTCAAGTCCTCGTGGAGGCCCAGCGGGAGGACCGCGAGCTAATCCGGAGTCTGCTGGCCCAGGAGATCCGGCCCGCTCCAACATCTACCGCCCACCCTCCCGTCACTCTACAGAAAATGGCGTCAGAGGACGACCCGGAAGCATTCCTCGATCTCTTTGAGAAAATGGCGGAGGCGTGTGGCTGGCCGCGGGCCGAGTGGCCGGTAAGAGTCATCCCGCTGCTATCGGGTGAAGCCCAGATCGCAGCACAGCAGCTACCGGCCCAGAATCTCCTGGAGTATGCTCACCTGAAGCGAGCCGTTCTCCAGCGGGCCGGCCGCAATCCGGAGGAACAGCGTCAGCGCTTCCGGTCACTGGAGCTGATGGAAAGCGGTCGGCCCTTCGTGTTCGCCCAGCAGCTCCGTGACGCCTGCCGCAGATGGCTGGTCCAGGATGGCCGGGACATTTCCCAGGTGGTGGACGCCGTGGTGCTGGAGCAATTCATCTCCCGCCTCCCCTCCCGGACATCGGAGTGGGTCCAGTGCCACCGGCCAGACGACCTGGAAACGGCCATCCAGTTGGCGGAGGATCACCTGGTGGCAAGGGCCAGGGTCGGCGAAATAACCTCTCTCTCTCTCTCCCCCCTTCTCTCTCTCTTCCTGTTCCCAGGCCCAGACTGCGGGGACCGCCCACGCCAGCACCCAGACGGCGGTGCAAGAAGGTGGATTCCCCAAAGTGCTCCGCTACAGGGGGGCGCCTGTCAGAACGGAGGGGTGGAGTCACGACCCCTGGCGGGTCCCCAGACAGTGCCCGGTCTCTCTCCGGTTCAATCGGTTAGTCTCGTTGGCCCCGAGGGTGTAGTGAGAAGGTCTGGGCCGACGCATTGGCGCCGCAGGGGTGTGGACAACGCACCAAAAACCAGCTCCGCGAAGGAGGTGAGTGCGTTGATCCGCGTCCCCGCCACGCCAATCGTCGCCCCTGGTTGCAACGGGCTATACCGGATACCTGTGAGTATAAAAGGGGGTACATATCAAGCTTTGGTGGATTCGGGGTGTAACCAGACCTCCATCCACCAAAGCCTGCTTCAAGACTCGGCATTGGAAACGAGCCGCACGGTAAGGGTAAGGTGTGTGCACGGTGATGTAATTCACTACCCGCTAACGGCTATAGATATCCAATTCAGGGGTAAAAAGCATAAAGTCGAGGTAGCGGTTAACCCGCACCTCAAACACCCGCTAATTCTGGGAACCAATTGGCCTGGATTTAATAGGTTATTAGGGGTCTTATGTGCGGGTGTTTCTTGGAAGAAGAAATCGCTGGATAGGGGGCGGGTCGCTCAGCTGGGGGAATCCCAAGCGATGCCGTCACGCGCTGACTCAGGGGGAGGGCCGGAAATTTCCCGGTGCAAAGACTTTCCCCTGGAGCAGTCGCGTGACGACACGCTAAGACATGCACTCGAAAGAGTGCAGGTCATAGATGGGCAAAACCTCCAGCCTGACCGACCCCTCTCTTATCCATATTTTGCGATTATTAATGACAGGGTGTATCGAGTGACCCAAGACGCTCAGACAAAAGAAGATACAACCCAATTATTAGTACCAAAGAGCCGTCGGGAAATGCTTTTCCAGGCGGCTCATTCGAATCCTATGGCCGGACATTTAGGTCAAGCAGCCACATTAAATCGCCTCATGGCCCGATTCTTTTGGCCGGGCATTCACGGGGATGTCAGCAGATGGTGCGCTGCATGCCGTGAATGTCTGCTGGTAAACCCACCGGCCACCCCAAAAGCGCCATTGCGCCCTCTACCGGTTATGGAGATCCCCTTCGAGAGAATTGGTATGGATCTCATCGGGCCATTAGAGCGATCCGCACGCGGGCACCGCTTTGCATTAGTCCTCGTGGATTATGCAACCCGGTACCCGGAAGCAGTAGCTCTCCGTAACATCTCAGCAAAGAGTGTTGCGGAAGCTCTGTTTCATATAATCTCCCGAGTGGGGATCCCCAAGGAGATCCTCACTGACCAAGGCACCGCGTTCATGTCACGCACCATGCGCGAACTATACGGATTGTTGGGCATTAAATCGATTCGCACCAGCGTCTATCACCCACAAACCGACGGACTGGTGGAACGATTTAATCGCACTCTTAAATCCATGATCCGTAAGTTCGTACACGAGGACGCGAAAAATTGGGATAAGTGGTTGGAGCCCTTGTTGTTTGCTGTGCGGGAGGTTCCGCAAGCCTCCACGGGGTTTTCCCCCTTCGAGCGACTCTATGGCAGACAGCCCCGAGTGGTGCTGGATGTCATTAGAGAAGCTTGGGAGGACGAGCCTTCAAACAGTAAAAGCGAAATTCAATATATTCTGGACCTTAGAGCAAAACTCCACACACTGGGGCGGCTCTCTACGGAGCATTTGCTTAAGGCCCAGAATGACCAACGCCGGCGATATGACAAGGGCACTAAACTACGCAAATTTTCACAGGGAGATAAAGTCCTTGTACTGCTATCCACTTCCAGCTCCAAATTACTCGCCAAGTGGCAAGGGCCGTTTGTGGTCACACGACGAGTCAGCGATCTCGATTATGAGGTGGTTCGTTCGGACAGGGCCGATTCACATGCAGTGAAGCAGTGGAGGGAGCCGGAGGAGGTGTCGCTGGCTACGCTTGTTACCAACGAGGATGACCTGGGGCCAGAGAGCACCGGCCGAGAACGGCCGGGCGCTCTGGTCACCGGGGGCGATCATCTCGCAGCGAGCCAGCTCATCGACATCCGGCACCTCCAACGTGAATACTCTGATGTGTTCTCGCCCCTGCCTGGTCGTACTAACCTAATTCAGCACCATATTGAGACCGAACCAGGCGTGGTCGTTAGGACCCGCCCGTATCGCCTGCCTGAACACAAGAAAAAAGTGGTTCAGGAAGAATTGAGTAACATGCTGAAAATGGGTGTAGTA
This sequence comes from Danio jaintianensis, assembly GCA_903798115.1. NCBI lineage: Eukaryota > Metazoa > Chordata > Actinopteri > Cypriniformes > Danionidae > Danio > Danio jaintianensis. The sequence goes on from CAIGQV010000641.1 coordinate 17,691,116, forward strand.
GAAGAATCCCACAGCGACTGGGCCAGCCCGATCGTCTTGGTACCCAAGACTGACGGCTCGGTCCGGTTCTGTGTGGATTATACAGCGAGTCAACGCTGTGTCGAAATTCGACGCATATCCAATGCCGCGTATTGACGAGTTGCTCGACCGGTTAGGTGCTGCTCGATATTACTCGACGTTGGATTTGACAAAGGGATATTGGCAGATCCCCTTAACTCCAATATCCCGCGAAAAAACAGCCTTCACAACGCCGTTTGGATTGCACCAATTTGTGACACTTCCGTTCGGGTTGTTCGGGGCACCGGCTACGTTTCAGCGTCTGATGGACAAAATACTCGGCCCTCACTCAGCATATGCAACATTTGAGGGCAGTGTTGTCGGCGCTAAGGCGGGCCGGGCTCACGGCCAACCCACGGAAGTGCGCAATTGGGCGAGTGGAGGTAAGGTATCTGGGCTTCCACTTGGGTCACGGGCAGGTGCAGCCCCAAATTGATAAGACTGCAGCTATTGCAACCTGTCCGAGACCTAAGACCAAAAAGGAGGTAAGACAGTTTTTGGGACTGGCGGGATATTATAGGCGTTTTGTTCCTAATTATTCGGCCCTCGTCAGCTCATTGACTGATCTCACTAGAAAGGAGGGACCAGATACCATCCAATGGTCGGAGCAGTGTCAACAGGCCTTCTCGAAGGTAAAATCTATACTTTGCGGGGGGCCGCTATTGCACGCTCCTGATTTTGCTCTCCCCTTTCTTTTACAGACGGATGCATCCGATCGGGGTCTGGGGGCGGTTCTCTCCCAGGAGGTGGCAGGAGTGGAACGGCCGGTGCTGTACATTAGCCGCAAACTCAGCAAGAGTGAGGCTAAGTACAGCACCATAGAGAAGGAGTGCCTGGCGATAAGGTGGGCCATTCTCACTCTTCGCTATTACCTCCTGGGCAGGGAATTCGTCCTCTGTTCAGATCATGCTCCTCTCCAGTGGCTCCACCGCATGAAGGATACCAACGCGCGGATCACCCGTTGGTATCTAGCGTTACAGCCTTTTAAATTCAAGGTGGTCCACAGGCCGGGTGCACAGATGGCTGTAGCCGACTTCCTCTCCAGGGGGGAGGGCTGCAGGCCGGACGGCTCCCCGGCCTGAGATGGGCGGTGGGGGTATGTGGAGAGGTAAGCATGATCGAACACCCAATGAGGGGGGAGAGCATGCTCAGAGCCCGGCGGCTAGTCAGCGGGCCAATCAGAAATAATAAATAACACCTGTTTATTTTAGTGATTGGACCGGAGAGACACCCTTCTTAAGGAGAAGAGAGGGAGCAGCCGGGAGAGAGGAGAGAACACACACACACACACTGCTACACGTGTGGTGTGTATATACCAGAAAAATAAAATTAATTACTTACCTGTATCGCCGACCCTGTCTTCTTCTTCCCACAACAACGAACTTTAATACACAGATATTCTGCTTTGAAAATGTGCGTTCTTGACCGATAATATTAAGCAGATAATATTATTATTAATTATTACGTAATTATTACGAACGTAAATATTAGGTGAGCAGGTTACATTTTAACCCTGTGTAGTAACAACACGCTATGTGACGAGATTTGTAGTGATAAGCAATTGGGCTGTTGAGCAAGGTGAGCAGGTTACATTTTAACCCTGTGTAGTAACAACACGCTATGTGACGAGATTTGTAGTAATAAGCAATTGGGCTGATTTTGTTATTAGAGGTGTTGTATGAAATTAAATAGATTTTCAATACAGTTTACTTTTTTAATTCATTTTGGAGAATTTCATTTAAATTTGGCATAGAAGACGTTAATGGAAGATTTTAATTGCACTATTTACCCTCTAACTGACTGCAAGTTGAATTGCAAACTATGAACTTAGAATTTTAAAGTGGAAGTTTATAGGGGGAAATCATACTTGTAAACTTTGTTTCTTGCCATTTGAATTCATCATTCATTAATTCCTTAATTTTTCTTCAGCATAGTCCCTTATTTATCAGGGGTCGCCACAGCAGAATGAACCGCCAACTATTCCAGCATATGTTTTGAGTAGCAGATGCCCTTCCGGCTGCAACCCAGAACTGGGAAACACCCATACACACTCTCACATTCACACACACCCTCATACACTACTTTTTTGTAGTGGCCCAGCCGGGACGCGAACCAGGCCACCGTGCCGCCCCCGTTTGAATTCATATCACAATTATAAGGATTTCGAGAATTTTTTTTTTTTTACAAATTTCAAGTAAATTTTTTTACTAATTTAATGGCTCTATTTCCAAAAACAGAAGCTTATTTTCACTATGGAATTTTAAAATAATCAAAAATATATATATAATTGAGACTTTTAATAAAAAAATTCTGACTTTATTTATCTTTATAAAGACATTTAATCAAGAAGGTTGTTTACACACAAAATAAACCACAATTGTGAAAAATAAAGCCTGAAAAGGAAGAAAGCCTAAAGACTTGCATAATAATACAAACTAGCTATTTTGAAGTAGAAAAACATGTTTTTTTGAAAACAAACTTTAATAACCTTGCTTCTATTTTCATTTTATTTAATGATTTTATTTGTACAGATGCTGATTAATAAACAAAATCTATATTAAATAAAGTTTTGAGCTTGCAATTCTCACTTTTTCTACTAATTGTGATATAAATTAATTGCAAATTATGAACCCAAAATTCAGCAGCTTTCCCATCACATTTCTAAATTTATAAACCTTTCTCATTTCTCACTTTATTAAAAAAGCTGCAGAAATCTTTTAATACCCTCACACAAGCACTCGTCAACACAGGCATCTGTTGTTTGCATGTACTGTATATGCATGGGTAGAAAAACACATACTGTGCTGCTGACGGAATTTGCACCATACTCACAGTGCCCAGTGGAGAAAAAAAAAATGAGTATACTTTGGGCCAAACTATTTAAGCAATTACCAAAATTTATGTTGAACACTTTAGATACATACAGCGCATTTCTCCATGCTGATCGCTATGTTTGAGCATGTTTTCTGAAGAGAGTCTTAAAACCAAAAGCACTTCAGACTCATTGTGAAGTAGCTGGCGACCCTCCACAGGAGATTAATGCAGGTTTATTAGCTCTTATCATTGTAAATATCCTGCCAAAAACGTTATAAGCTGGAAACTGTATTAATAAATTCATGAGCATTACAAAGACATGGAAATGGAGGCAAATTAACAACCATAAGAGAGGCCTGCGGAACTGCGTTTCGATCCGTGCCCTCTTTATATCACAGACAATATCAGACTCTTGTGTTTATGAGCTTTGGATAATTGAACAATGCTCATAAAAATACAAAATCACCTTCACCTCATATTACTATTTTCCAGAGAATAACCACCAGAAACATCAGTCAACATAGTTTTAATTGGGAGCACATAGGTGGTTTTTGAGGTAAGAAAGTCAATTATTCTTTTGGTTGTTTATCACTGGAGCGTTGCCAACAGAAAGCGACCTGGCACTTTTCACAAATTCAGTCTGGCATTAGAGACTGCATTTCAGATTATTATTTTTTTTGGTATTAACCCAGAATTATTTACACATTCTTCCAAAATATGGTGATTTTTTACCTCTTACCTTAGAACTCGTTGTTTTTAACAATTTACATTCAACGTCTGGGCCTGTCACAATAACTACTTATTGGTGTGCAATTTACTTTGCCAGAAATAATAGCCATAAACAATATTACTGTCAATTTAAGGCCAGTTTACGGCACTTGTTATACACTGCTTGGCAAAAAAGGTGCTGCCTGAATTTATGCAAGAAAATACTAGTCTATGATTGGATCTTTATTGCAGTGATTCACATCTGAATTTTCTGGCTTGTTATGTGTTTGACAACAATACATCAAACATTAACTGATACAGTATGTAGATTTATATTTGAAGCCCTGCTAATAATAATAATAATAATAATAATTATTATTATTTTGGATATTGTTATTATTATTACTATTATTGTTTTATTATTTTATATTATTATTATTATTTTTATTATTATTCATTCATTCATTTTCTTTTTTTTCGGCTTAGTCCCTTTATTAATCAGGGGTCGCCACAGCGGAATGAACCACCAACTTATCCAGCATATGTTTTACGCAGTGGATGCCCTTCCAGCTGCAACCCATCACTGGGAAACATCCATACACACTCATTCACACACATACACTACGGACAATTTAGCCTACTCAATTCACCTATACCATATGTTTTTGGACTTGTGGGGGAAACCGGAGCACCCGGAGGAAACCCACGCGAACACGGGGAGAACATGCAAACTCCACACAGAAATGCCAACTGACCCAGCCGAGGCTGGAACCAGCGACCTTCTTGCTGTGAGGCGAATGTGCTGCGCCACCGTGCAGCCCTATTATTGTTATTACTATTATTATTATTGTTATTATTATTATTATTAGCATAAATGTTGAAATCTTTTTGCGGACACCGAAACAATTGGGTGCAGCAAAGGCACAGGTAGCAGAACATTTATTATTAAATCCAAAATGATAGCAAAGACAGGGTAAAACCAGCCTAGGAACTCAGGAAAAACAACATAACCACATTCCCCAAACAACATACAAAGACAGGAAAAATGGTCTTTTATACACAGGGGCTAACAAGCTAACAAGGGAATGAGAGGGAGGAGGCAAAGGCTGGATCGGAATGCTTAGGAAGCTGACTTGTTTACTCACAGCCCAATCAACCAGTGACCCTGGAGGAAGCGTTTGTGCACGAAGGCACCTTGTAAAACCAATTTCAAGACAGACTTTTGAGACAACAGAATGGTTTAATCACGTATAACAAAATAGAAAGAGTTTTGATGATAACTAAGGGGAAATTTGCTTACTACAACAGTAACCTCTTACTAGAAATACTATCAAAAGTGAAAAATGTTGATCAAAAACTCATAAATTGACACCCAATGGAATTTTTTTTTTTTTTTTTAGCTCAACTGTCAGAAATGGAATGCACAGCACTGTTAGATATCGAAGGAAGTGAAGGAAAAATCTATGCTGCCTTCAAAATGTGATCAGAACAAAGGTCAAATTTTTGGGGCTGTTAACACCCGAATAGCTATGTGATTGTGAAATGGACAGGTGTTTGCACAAGAAATTTAGCCAGAGGAGAAATGGTCAAGCCAAACTGAGCCTGGTTTCTCTCGAGTTTTTTTTCCCTTCACTTTCGTCAATTGGTGAAGTTTTGTTCCTCACCACTGTCGCCACTGGCTTGCTTGGTTTTGGGACTTGTGGAGCTACGCATGGATTTTCAGCAGTGAAAATTAAACCACACTGAAATGAACTAAACTGAAATTCAACTCTAAAAACTGGATTGACACAGTTTTAATTTACTAGAACTTCTATGTTAAGCTGCTTTGACACAATCTACATTGTAAAAGCGCTATAGAAATAAAGATGAATTGAATTGAATAAATGCCCTCGGAAATGCAATCAAGATGGATATACTGTAAATCAAATCGCTCAAGCAAGTCTGGGACACATTCCAGACGAAAGTGACCAGTTGAATACACGTGTAACTTTTACTTTTACTCTTCCAAAATGTAAAAAAAAAAAAGTGAGAGTCTATATGACAGATATAACACTTCTAATATCCGACATGCAGCAACAACTCCACAGATGATTGATGTTTCTTCACATTTTTTTTGTTTCATTCTATTTTTGTCTGGTCAAATTACATTGTTAAATTGACGTCTAATGGCAGCTTTAAAACAAAGACACGTCACATTGTGATGGAGAGTAAAAATCAAATAAAAATATAGTGTTTCTTTCATTTACAAATGTACAGTGTTTTGTTTTTAGGATAGAACGTTATACACAAATCAATGTAAACCATTTACTGTTCTGTATCTGTATGACAAAAAAAGATGTGTCATTTAGCCTATATGGACAGTAATCATGGAGCCTGTCTAAAGCTTCCTGTAGCCTACATATGAAATAATGTGCAGTGTATCTTAAAATGCATAAATAAAATGCAGTGTATCTTATGCTTTAGTTGACTTAACCCAGTTAAATTTGCATAAAGCACGTGGATATGAAGATCGAATTTATATTAATTTAGCGTAGACACATTTATGAGGCTGAATGTACAGTAAATGGAACTTTTTTCATAAATCAGATGACTATCCAATCAGAGAAAACACAAAGGTGTAAACAGATCCTTAGAACTTTCAGAAGCAGGCAATGAATCACTAGGGTGACAAACTAGGGTAATCATGGGAACAAACAAGCACATGGGAAGAAAACATGAAACAGATAGCAGAACTCAACATAGGGCAACAAAGACTATTATTACAAATATGTAATAGCATATTTTATATATATGTTTTAATTATTAATCTTTTTTCATTTGATAGAAAACTTTTATAGTTCTGTCTAATATTAGAACAAAAAAAGAAAATCAATCCCCTAATATTGTTAACAAGGTCTAAAACCTAATCTCTTCAATTTATTCCAAAATTAAACTATTGAGAATGACCTCCTGATGATAAACATAATGATCTACGCTCTCTGAAGGTCAAGCGCCTTCTTTCACTGACCGTTTCCAGTTTCAAGCCTTAATCTGTAGCCTATTTGTGCAAAGTGCCACTTAACTATAAAAGCAGATGGAGCGAATGCACGGCTGTCATTTTCCGGGTGCTTACCTGGAAGTCGGGGTTAGGATTAGGGTAAGGAAGCCAAGCGGAGCGCGAGTTCTCCTGGTACTTGAAAGGGCCACTGAACACTTGGGTAACAGCGCTCAGATTGAAGGCACACACTGCTGAGGCCGCAATACTGTTACTGAGAGAAGAAGCAGATTGTCAGCAAACACACACACACACACACACACACACACACACACACACACACACACAAAACGCTTTTTCACTGACAATCATTAAAGCATAGTAGATCATAATGTGAAAAATGGATCTGTCCGATGCTGACTGGGATACAGTTCTCACACTAGAAGAAAGACAACAGTAGCTAAGCAGAAAAAGAGCTAGGAAAAAAAGGCTAGTGTAGAGTGCTAAAATAATTGTTCTCATTATTTTTATTTAAGTCATTTTAAAAACTGTGCAATTAATAACTGCAATTTGCTGACAGTCCTGATGGAAATAATGGGCCCTAACATGACTTCTGTGAACATTTGAAGATACAATTGCGAAATTTTTGAATAATTTTGTATACATATTGCATAAAGTCATATATATTTTAATTGTCTTTTTTGCTCACCAAGGTTGAATTTATTGAATGAAAATACAGTTAAAACTGTTACATTAGAATATATTACTACAATTTAAAATAACAGTTTTCTATTTTAATGTATTTTAAAATGTAATCAGTGTTGAGAGTCACATAGTCCTTAGTAAAACTGCTACATATTGAACAGTTTTGTACATTTTGTAAAGAATCTCTTCCAGCTCAAGACAGGGTACATATTATTATTACATTTTCATTCTTACCCTAAACTTTTGAATGGTAGAAATCATGCTTTCCACAAAAACATAAAGGAGCACAAAATTTATAATAAAAAATAATTAAATCAGCATATTATAATGATTTCCAAATGATTATGTGAAACTGAAGACTGGAGTAATGGCTGCTGAAAAATTATTCATATTCATTAAAAGATAAAAAAAAAAAGAAAAGAAAATATATTCACTATATTTCCATATTGGCGTCACGGTGGCACAGTGGGTAGCAAGTTCGCCTCACAGCAAGAAGGTCGCTGGTTCGAGCCTCGGCTGGGTCAGTTGGCGTTTCTGTGTGGAGTTTGCATGTTCTCCCCGTGTTTGCGTGGGTTTCCTCCGGGTGCTCCGGTTTCCCCCACAAGTCCAAAAACATGTGGTATAGGTAAATTGGGTAGGCTAAATTGTCCGTAGTGTATGTGTGTGAATGAGTGTGTATGGATGTTTCCCAGTGATGGGTTGCAGCTGGAAGGGCATCCGCTGCGTAAAACATATGCTGGATAAGTTGGCGGTTCATTCCGCTGTGGCGACCCCGGATTAATAAAGGGACTAAGCCGAAAAGAAAATGAATGAAATGAATGAATGAATGAATATTTCCATATTACTGATCAAACAAATGTAGCTTCAGTAAGAAGATGATCAGAAACATGAGAAGAAACATCATTTTTAAAATGATAATTTTTCCAAACATTTGATTCCCACTGTAACAGTGGGCACCTTAAAGAGATACAAAAATACAATACAAAACAAAAGATATTTGAAGAATGTTGGTGACAGGTAGCCATTGACATTCATTGTAGGAAAAATATCTATTATGTAAGTCAGTGGTTTCTGGTTTCCAACATTCTTCAAAATCTCTTCTTTTGTGTTCGACAAAAAAAAAGAAACTTATAAAGGTTTGAAACCCCTCTATGGTGACCAAATATTTTTTTATTTTTTACGTATGAACTATCCCTTTAAAACTGTGCACCATGATAAAATCCCTTCTTTACTCACACATTAGTGGTGAAAATCCCATAGAGGAGCTCGAGCTCAGGCAGAAAGAAGGTTCCCTGCAGCTCATTGTAGTTGAACGGGATCTCGCCAGGCCGTGAGCAGTTGAGCCGGGCCTTCATAAAGGTGGTCCAGGTGTCCTCCAGAAGGAAACGGCCCCCGATGTCATTCTTGCAGACGCGGGCGGCCCGAGAGAAAACAGTCCTGCCGCAGTCGTGCTCCACAGCATTTTCACGGAAGAAGAAGTATGTGAAGTTGCCAATGTCATAGGAGGAGACGAAGTTGGGCTCTGAGTTTGACAGAAATGGGGGACAGGATGACAGTGATTAATAACGGATTGCACATGGAGCAGAACTGCTGGCCCATCAAGATGCGTTTATTAATCTTATGCTTAGGTAATGGACGAACTCATTTGTCATGGGAGAACAGAAAGGTTACGGTGAGAAATGATCAAAGCCACCTTACGCGTTTAATTATCGTTCGCCATTCAAAACTGATGAACGCACAAGCTTCTCAAAGGCAAAAAGAGCAACTGTCAGGGGCAACTTTGAGGAGCTGCTTGTGATTGACGGCAAATTCATTTTCTTTTGTGGTGAGGAGCTGAACACATTTGCACAACATGAAGGAGGAAAAAATTTATCGGAAAAACGGTAATGCAATGTAAATGTAAAGCAGGTGAAATTCTTCTCTGTCAAGATTGTCTGATAATCATTTTTAAACCCATCAGCTCGGGGAATTTTTGGACGTTGATGTTTAGGTTTGGAGTAAAGATCAAAGTGTAAGTTAAAGCGATGGCTCATGCAGAAATGTAAATTTTATCATTACTTCTTCAACCTCAAGTTGTTCTAAACTTGTATGACTGACCTACTTTTGTGATATATTGTGAACTGTTTTATTTTTTAGTTCATTTTCATTGGAGTCTAACTCTGTTTGGGTTCCTTCAGGGTTGGAATCACATGCGAGTAAATTAATGATGACAGAATTTTCATTTTCGAGTAAACGGTTAAATCTGCTTTTGCACCAAAAGCAGAATTCATACTTCTATGTACAAAAAAATCATCAGTGGTTTTCAATTGGCTTCCCTTCAGACATCAACATTTATTTTTGTGTAATACTGTTCAGGATTTATTTTAGGATGAAGGCATGTTGAACAGCCTGCTCATTTTGGCATGTGCCTACTCTACTTTATCTGGCTTCCTTCAAAAGTGTAATAAAGTTGCACTAAAAAACATCAAGTTTGATTTGATACATACCATTTAAAGTAGGACTGTCACAAAATCTGATTATTTAGGACAAACTGATTAATGATTATGAAATATTACAATATGCAAATAAATAGTATAATAATAAATAATGCTATATATCAAATTCATCCTTATTTCATTTATATTTTTGCAGTATTTAACTATTTTAGATTTTTGATGAATCACAGTAGTGCATACAAAATAAACAATTACTCTTAACAGAGGAGATTAAATCTGTTTTATTTTTGTTTTCTGTCTCAATCTAATGCTTTTGCCTTTTTGGATTAGCACAGCATCAAAGTTTGACAATTTATTATATTTTAACAACATTTTTGCATCAGTCAAATGTTTGAAGACTAAGATAAGCAGATGAAGACGAAGGGCTCTGTTTTAATGATCTACGTGCAAAGTCTAAAGAGCATGGCGCAAAAGCATTAAGGGCGTGTCCAAATACACTTTTGCTATTTTAAGAACGGAAAAATACGCTCTGCACCCTGGTGCATGGTCTAACAGGGTTGTGCTTATTCTCTTAATGAGTTATGGGTGTGTTTTGAGCATAACGTGCATTAAACCAATCAGAGTCTCATCTCCCATTCCCTTTAAGAGTCAGTTGTATCGCGCCATGGCGCATTTGCTATTTACATGGCGAACTTTTGTAAGTGGAAAAACTGAATCTTCACTAGAGAGAAAACAAACCGTCTGCAGCGCGAGGATAAAGAATGAGCCTCCTCCATTCGCCCTCTTTACTTTCTCTTTCTCTTTATTTTTACTCTTTACTCCTTTACTTTCGTGAATAAGGAAACGGTGTTGTACGCACTCCACTGAAGACATCCATTGGCCTACATATTTGATTTCATTTGTTAAGCGCAAAGATTTGTTTCAAAACTTCTTCTATATTCAGTTCTAATTTCCAGCAAACTAATAAATGAACTATAATAACGAAGTGTGGTAAAAAAACTGAGTTATATCCTTCTCCAAAACCCAACAGGTGGACAAATCTAAACTTGTTTTTATTAAAACAAAAATAAGTATGCATATAATAAATAATACTGCTAATAATAATAACATTATACAAATGTAAATTGTCATGAATTAACTAAAAAAAGGCATGGAGGCATGAAGAAGGCATAGAGGCAGTGGTTTTTATATTTATGTAGAAAATACTAATTTTTGTAACATTTTAATCCTTTAAATTTTTTCATATGTAAAGATATTTGTGTATTGCTGTACATCCTGTGTGTATTAAGCAACGTGTAAGCGTTTGAACCCACTTAGGTGCATAACTAAAGCGCTCTGCGCTGGACTTTAGACCTGCTTTCAGATGGTCAATGACACAGTCTATTTCAGTTCTTCAAAATATAAACGTGCCAACAATATGCCTTAACACACCTCTATTTTAGACCAGCACGCCCATGAGTCCACAAAGTGGCACAAATGGATTTGCTATTTAAACAACGGGGCTGCAAAACGTGAAAATTAGGGTTGCACTGGTCTGAAAATAGCAACAAGTTGCACATTACACATCTTGCGCCTTATTGCACCGGGTGTATGATAGGGCCCGAAATCTTTGTTTCATCACTCACAATATTTCTATCTGCATTTTATTCAGCTTCAGCAAAAGATGGATGCCTTTGTTTATTCCTCAGTTGTTTCTGGTTCTCAAATATGACTGGCCAACAGGAGTGCAATATTCTACTAGTATTAACACTGTTCCAGCCTCTTCACCTGTGTGTATCACTCTGCCCACAGCGAAAGGACTAAACTCACTATAGTTTGACAAAAACTGCAGCTGTTGGACCACATAATGTATTTTTGAGGCTTTTTAGTTAAGAATGTGGTTGTTTAGATTGCAAATATGTGGTTTATTTATAAGGATATTGCCTATTTGAAAATGTGTTCTGACAATTTTGGAGATCTAATTTCCAGCTTGGCTGTTCAAGATTTCATTGCCTGCCAAGAGCACTCTTCTGTTGGCTACTTTTTCAAGAGTATGACAAATGTCTGTATAGTGGTCTGTTGTGAAATATAGTTTTGAGTATATCTAAATGCATTATTTGTTTATAGTAATATGTTAATTGCTCTAGTCTAGAGCAAATATATTTGACCGCAATGTTAAGTTTTACACTGATGCAAGAAAGTAGTTCCTCACACAAAAGGGTTTCTGAGAAGATTTCTTGATCTTATTTTTTGTTTACACAGTTATTGCATTAAACTGTTGTATAAACCCAATACTACACTCGTGCTACTGCTATATGGCAGTATATATTTACTGTGCACAAAACACAGCAGTGCTAATATACAGCCATATCGCAGTAATACTAGTGTTATATTGCTTATGTAATGTAATGTGCATTTATATAGCGCATTTACTGTGTATGACCATATACCCAAAGTGCTTCACAATCATGAGGGGGGGTCTCACCACACCACCACCAGTGTGCAGAATCCATTTGGATGATGCGACAGCAACCACAGGACAACAGCGGCAGTGCGCTCACCACACACCAGCTATAGGTGGAGTGGAGAAACAGTGATAGGTTGGTTGATGGAGACCATTATGGGTAAAGGCCGATGGAGGGAATTGTATTATCTATATAAGGGATCTCAAATGTGAAAGCAGTATGTGAGCCGAGTACTATGTATGAATTCATAGCATTTGAAAAATCGAAAGTGTGTTCAAACTGACAATTATAAAAAGAAACAGTGTACTTGGATTACTTTTTCCAATATATATTCTTCTGTGCTCAAGGTATTTATTACTGATTTATGAAAGGTATCACTTGACGGAGAGTAAATGGTGAGTAAATTTTCATTTTTGGGTTAACTGTACCAAACAAGTACAGAATGCATAAATGCATAGTGCATAAGTGTGTAGTGAAGTCACTGTCACACAAATCCACTGTGAAACAAAAACTCAAATGTTAGAGACTGAATGTCTCAGTCATGAAAGTGATGGAGACTGTCAGTCTATATACTGTAAAATCTTTATTTGTGTTACAAAAAGATAGTTTAAAATTACACGAGAGTGAATAAACAATGACACAACATACATTTTTAGGCGAACTACCCTAACTTGTTACGTTTTCATGAAATAACATTTTCCCAAAACCAAAATTACTCACTTAATTGCCATTCAAGAGTTCACACTTAGCTGATGATTGATAAGTAAAAGCAAGTTTGGCCTGAGCTCGGAAGATCCTCGAGCCCGGGGCTCCCTCCCATTTCATTGGGAGAGAGGAGTCTGAGCTCAGGTAGGTCTCGAGTGCTCCCCTGCATTTAGTTAAGAAAGAGGGGAAGGAGTTGGGGTGGATGAGGGATTCTTCAAGAAGAAGATGACTAAGGTGAGGAAATCCGGCTATTTATGTCTTTTTGAATTCACCTGATTGGTATATCATGTGATTGCAAATGCAGGACCCGCCGTGGTCAATCATAAGCATGTGATCCTCTCGAAATTAGTTTATATATAAACTTCACTTAATGGCCTCAATTTTTTTATAATTCAATGAAATATCTTTAATTCATAGCTTAGGCCTACCATTGAGCCATTTGGAGTTGTATTGAGCAGTGCGCAGAGGTGGAAGTCCTCCCAAGCTGCGGTAGATGGCTGGGTCCCTGCCTGAAAAGTCCATTGCAGTTGCAGCATACAGTTCTCCGCTGGAAGTGATGAGGGCGGTGGAATTATGCAGAGGGTTATAGGGGCACCGTGCCATCCCACTGATTTGATCATGGACCTCAGTCAGGTTAGTCAGCTGTGGAGAGAAAGAGATTGAATTCAGAAAGACTGCACTTCAAAGGCTAGCAAATATCTAGGCAAATACAAAGTGAAAAA
>CAIGQV010000641.1:17713050-17729271 GCA_903798115.1 Danio jaintianensis
AGGGTCAGTTGGCGTTTCTGTGTGGAGTTTGCATGTTCTCCCCGTGTTCGCGTGGGTTTCCTCCGGGTGCTCCGGTTTCCCCCACAAGTCCAAAAACATGTGGTATAGGTGAATTGAGTAGGCTAAATTGTCCGTAGTGTATGTGTGTATGGATGTTTCCCAGTGATGAGTTGCAGCTGGAAGGGCATCCGCTGCGTAAAACATATGCTGGATAAGTTGGCGGTTCATTCCGCTGTGGCGACCCCAGATTAATAAAGGGACTAAGCCGAAAAGAAAATGAATGAATGAATGAGTAGTTCAATTTTCTAAAAAATGTAACCTTAACATTTCAACAATATTATTTGCATTTGAAAATTGAATATCGTCTTAAATGCACATCAAAATGAGTTCAGAGAGTAACTGTCATTTGTACAGGCATGCTACAGAACAAGCAAATTTTAATTCTTTTGTAGAAAATAGTAGGAAAATAAAAAAGTAATAAGTAATATTGCACCTTGTGAGAAAAAGAATATTACTGTATACTATGCATAAATAATATCCTGTTATTGTTAGATCCTATAGACCCTTTTCAGATTGCCGGGTTTCTCAGTAGCGGAAGGCGTCATAGTTGGGTAAACTTTGAGCGCAGTGAATCGGAGAGTACAACAAATCATCTTTTTACAATACTATTTGCTGAAATAATAAAAGAAAAATGCCCAAAACTTTCAGAAAAAATAGTGTGAGACTGATGACGACAGCCAGAGGAGAATAACATCAAATTTACTCTCAGCCCCATAGATGCTGCATTAGAAACACCTTGCATAAAAGGGTCTTGTGAAAAGGGTCCATAAAGTTGGCACAGTATTGTCTTTCAGTTTATATTTTTGATAATCCAGCAATGAACTGTTCTTTGTTTGTAAAGGAGTTTGCTGTAAAACTAAGTGAACAAGGGACAGAAGTTCTTACTGATTTGGTCTGGAACTTCATCCACTGAAACGTTCATCCACTCTTTTCAAATGTTGGGATCAGAAAATAAGGTAATGCAAAGACTGTGTTTTTCTATAGCCTGACACTGAACAGCATCTAGTTGTCAGAGGCTTTTTATCATGTGGTTTTTGCATTTGTCTTTCTCGTTATTTTAATACTCTAGTCTGTGAATAGGTGGGTGGGGCCAAAAAAACTATGGAATACAAAAGACGTGTCACATGTATAGTTTGTCACATGTATAGTCAATATGGATGCTCTGGAGAAGAAAGCCCCGCCTTATAGCCAATCATGGATCACCTTAGGTCAGGGGTATCAAACAGTTTAGTTCCAACCCTGATTAAACCTATTTATCTATATAGGTTTCAAACAAGCCTAAATGACTCAATTAGTTGAATCAGTTGTGTTTAATTAGGGTTAAAGCTAAATTGTGCAGAGCTGTGGCCCTCAAGGAAATGAGTTTGACACCTATGTTATAGACCAGGGGTGCTCAACCCTTTTCCTGGAGATCTACCTTCCTGCAGAGTTGATCAAACCCACCAAGTGCTCCTTCAGATCCTACTTAGTTGGTTTATTAGTGTTTGATAAGGGTTGAAGCCAAACTCTGCAGCAAGGTAGATCTCCAGGAACAGGGTTGAGCACCTCTGCTATAGACTGATGATTCTCCAGGGAAGGGGCCAGTCTGGTTCAGACATGTGTTTTTACGACAGTCTGTGCAGTTTCATTGTTATGAACTCTCTGGAGTTGCCAAATAGGCTGGAATATCAGCAAACACTTGCCTTACAGACAAAATAAATATATTTACATAAAGCTTAACATTTCTTCCTTTAAATGAACCAATTACACTTGAAAACCAATGTTCTCTGGCTTTGTAATCTGTATGAAACAATGGAAAATACAGTGCTTCTCGTCTGACCCATGATCTGACTTTATTATTTTAAATGAATTTCTGCATCCACCATTCATACCCCAGTCACATGACTGCAACCACTTCGGAGGATTGCACGTCATTTTGAAAGGAGAAATGCTATCAGTAAATGGAATAATTTGGAAATCACCTCAGAATACCAGAGAAAACAGACACTGCATTATTGAGAGGATGATAATGTGTAAGCTATTGATTCTTCATAGTTTTACTGACAGGATGACGTCTAATCACGTCCTGCAGAAACAGCCATAAAGCAGGTTGGTGTTGTGAATTCATTCCCACTGGGTGCACATGTGTTAATTAGCTTGGGCAATTAAAAGAATCAGTTTATTTTGTCACGATTCGAATGTTAAGATACAATTTACTTTTTTTTAATTTTCTTCTTTTTCTTTTCAGAATTTGGAGTTTCCCCATTCAAGGAGATAGAAGAGCTGCACTTGCATGCCTGGGAGGCATTCCAAGATGGCAGCCGAGTTAAATTACCTGCTTTAAAGGGACTTTGGGTGGAGCTAATCAGGCAGTGATGTAGAAGCAGGTGGTGATTATTTGTGGAGGAAGGGTTTAAACACACTATTATGTGATAACGTAACACATTGACATATTGACTTCAATTTGAAATAATTTTAGACTAACAAGAAACGTTTAAGTTCCGAAACTTACAGGATGTTATTATAGTACAAGAAACACTTACCTCTGATTTCCCACGACTGAAACAGGCTCCTTTGGTAAACTCATCACAATGCCACTCTGCCTCCTGTAAACACAGACACACACACACACACACACACACACACACACACACACACACACACAAAAGAACACCATGAAATTATATATTTTCCTGTGCAGTGAGCATTTTTGTGCGCTCGTCATTAATAAAAGACTTCTGCTACATCAGACAATTGATCTATGCCTCAAACAATTGTTAAATTTACTGATCTCTAGGATATAATGTAAAAGAAACTCTTTTTTTTCAATCCAATCTCTGTGTTTAGCCAGGTATTATCGATTGTCACTGAGAGGATAAATGAACTTGGATAGAAATCTGGCAGATCTTGGATAATAATCACTTGTATTCAGCTCCTCTGCATTCTGGGAAAAACAACAGGCTTTTCAGAAGCAACACTCCTGTGTACGTGTGTGTGTGTGTTGTCCTTCACTGAGAAATGAGGATCCAGCAGACAATGACGGCGTCCACAGACGGCGGCTGCATTCACATTTCACCGCTGGCACTGGAATGCTGGATAATGCCAAACTTGATGTCTGCAACTGCCTCCAAATGGATTTTAATATCAAATGAGCTCCTCGCATTTATTGACCATGAGCTCTCTGGCTCAGATCCAAGCATGTGAGACTTTAGGCTTGCCAAGAGAAAGCAAGCGACTAACTATCAAAAAACAATTAAGGAGAATGTTACAAATGCACAACGACCATTTTCATCCTTCCCAGAGCTGACAAATTAATAAGAAATGATAATTCCCCACAGAGGCGTGACTCCGGCTAGACGGTAACCTCATTTTGAGGTGATCTAGAGCACAGCAGAAGCCCCGTGGCCGCTGGCTGAGATCTTACTGTGTCTGGAGAGTCTTCCATCACCGTTTTATGAGACGGGACAGTTATGTCACACCCGCCCCAGGCTGAACAGAATGTAGTGCACTCATGACCTGTCGTAACAGGCTAATATTAAAGGTGCTGTATGTAAGTTTTTGACTCTTCTAAAGCACCCCCCCCCCCCTAAAACATAATATGTATATCTTTAAGAAACATGCTAAGTGAACATACTTGTTTATCTAAAAAACAAAAAGTTTCTCCTTTGAAAAAGTGCTTTCCATGTTGGAATATCTGTCTTTGGTCTGTAACCCTGCTCACTGCCAGTTTGCCTTGCCTTGGTAGAAAACACAGTGTATTTCATTTCAGCCATGAAGGTTATCTAGATGTATGTGGGTGTGGCCAAAAAGTGACCTCCGGAGCACAGTAGCAGCCTTCGAAATGATATGCACATTCAGAGTTATAAAATTCACATGAGTTTTTTTTTTTTTTTTATCTACAAATAATACAAATATTACAAATGCAAACATTATCCGAGCAGTTTTGCCATTGTTCTATGTTGCATGTCCTGTGTGTTGTCCTTCTTTAATGTTTCTATGTTTTTCCTGTGTCTGGGCACATGGATCAGTCTTTGTTTGTGTCTGCCATATGCTCCTCTGTTCCTCCCTCCTTGTTTCCCTTTACCACACCCCCTTGTTTAGCCCTTATCTAGTCCTTGTTAATTTAACGGTCTCTACCTGGTCCTTGTGTGTTTTCCTCCCTTTATTCTCTATTCTCACCGGTATCTGTCAATAAACCCCCCTTAACCTCATTCTGCATTTGGATTCTCCTTCCAGACCCGTGACAAGTTTACAGTTTAATGCTGGGTTTACACCAAATGCAGAGCGCTCTAGTTTACTCACCGGATGTTTTTTTTACTTCAAGTAAATTTTCGTGTTTGTGGAAAATTAGTTGCACAATTTGATTCATTCACAATCGATTTGACCCATACAATATTTAGAATTTGGACTGCAATACATAGTTCAACCACGAGTCCTACTTACTGCGCCTTTAAGTAAAAAAAAAAATGTAATTAATTCCCTCAGGTAGATGAGGAATCTTCAGAGATGGCAGGGTGTGAACGTGGGAATGAAAATTCGTTGTCTTGCGCAGTCATGCCACTGAATGAGTTTCCCCATGGGGCCATTCATGCCAAATCTTCACCGTGAGTTGGAGAAATAGGCAAGAGGACAGAAACACCGGGAAACTCCTTCACATCCAGGCTAACATGAAAGATGATTTAATGTGTCAAAATAACCATTAGCGACTGATATAGCACTTTCTGCCTGAAATAACAGCAGTGGAATGATAGGAAGGAGCAGAAAACGGCTGGCATTTGCTGAGGGTTGAATACTACAGCCTTTCATGCTTCAAAGTGTACTGTCAGATGCCATAATTATAGCTAGGCAGCAGCACTATGGCTACAGCTGGTTTTAAGGAGCCCCTACTCATTTACAGGATTATAATTGTTTTATGAAAGACCTATATTATAAGAGGAGTTTTCAATCTTTTACATAACAGAGACACTCAATTATGATCAACCTCATCTGAGGGACCCCGATCCAAAAAATGTTAAAGAAATGTATATAAACAAATATATTCATATATACTTTTATATAAAAATATATAAATAATAATATAAAATATTATGAATGGGTTTAACATGTCACTATAAAAAATATAACATTTTGCAATAAAGATATTTAGTTTCTAAAAATTTAATTTTGTTTCTACCCAAAATACTTCATTGATTTTTTTTTTTTTTTTTACTCAATCAATTATTTACATAATTATTTACTAATTTCACATTATCTATTTAAATCATAAGTAATAATGGAGTTTTATTGGAGGATCAAATTTATTGTACTGTATACTATAATATGTATTTTTTCATCTTTCTTTCTTTTTTTTATTTACATTTACCAGACTTTTGTGGATCCCCTGAATGGAGTTAAAAAAAAACCTGTTCTAGAATACAATTAGATGGCTTTAAATGACCCCAAAACATTTGCATAACTTCTACTGTCTAAATACTTTTTTAAAGTGTTGGTTTTTTTAAGGGTGCTTAAAGCTTTCAATTTCCCCTGCTGAATATTGTTGATAAGTTTTTTTTGTTTATGGACCAGAGTATGATTGCACCCTCAGACACCTCTTTTGTTTGCATTCTGGAGACAGAGCCTGTGTTTGTTGCATCCTCAGCCAGGTGAACTGGATCCTGACACAAACCGGCAGCATTCAAGAATGGATGAGGACCAAGAATCTGCACCGGAACCATGCTGGCATAGTATAAGTAGTATCTGTTTAGCCCTGTAATGACTATACGCAGGAGAAGACAACCAAACGGATGTACTCTGCTGCTTGCTTGCCTCACTTTTGTACTTTGGAAAGTTTGGTTCTGTTTCTAAAACAGAAACACAGAATGTGTCATACTTCGCTCTGAATAAAACCACACAATCAAACGTCTTTTAATGATAATTCTACACAGTGAAAAACGCAGGAGTAAACGTAACACAAATGCTAAACAAATCAATACTGGACAAAAGAATAGAAGGAAACAGAGCGCTTAACACAATGAGGGAGAAACAGAACAGGTGTGCACTGATTAACTAAGGAGACTAACTAGAAATAGGAAAACTGGAACAAAGGAAACGATGATGGATTAAACACAGGAATCAATGAAAACTATAGCCATGTCCACATGCACATAAGTATTTTTGTAAACAGTTTTTCCTCCTTTATTAAAAAAACAAACAAAAACTGGTCCACACATACATGTTTTAAAAAAATCAGAAGCCAATCTGAACCACATCAGAAGCCTCAAAAAGGGTTATTATTGCTTCTGGTTGACTGTCAACATGGCGGACTGGCCATTGCACAGACACACATCTTGTAAACAACAAAGATTGTGGTATACAATCTCACATCACACAAAGTAAATGACGGTGCGGACAAGCCAAAAACTCTGGTTTCACTAGCTACACGACTACATAGAGCCCTGCATTTTTGAAAATCTTCACCCTGACAGTGTTTTCAAAATTAATTCATTTTTATTTATATTTATTCGATATGGCCTTTACATGTGGACCAAGCCACACAGAAAAAGATGCGGTTTTGAAGATACCTGTGAACTAAAACTTAACTTAAAAGAGACACATGTGACAGAATGAAAGTAAACTTGTCTGTTTGCAGCATTTCAGTCAAATTTGTCAGAAAACTCCTAATCACACAGTCAATATTATGCTAAATATGCTAAAACCTCTGTTACTACACAAACTATGCCGTTAGCTTTTTCAATAGGCCTATTTGTTCAAGAACAAGACAAAAACAATAGTCAAGAACAAGCAGTTCGACCTGAATCAGCATCGCAAGTGTGACTTTGTCTCAAGCTTTAAATCAGTGGATTCAACAAAAATGATTCACAAAACGTTCAAAACACCACACGCTGAAGACCCCTGAGGGTCGAAATCACACTAATGTAAGAAAACACAGGACAAACATGCAAAAATAACAACTTTTAAAAGGCACAGTATAAAATTTTCACCACTAGAGGGCACGTATTCACAACAAACAAAGGTGTATTTTGATGACGCCATGACTGAGTGTGGAATCATGGGGGTTGTCATCTTTATTACATCCTCCTGCAGAAATCATGTTCATGGAACAGCTAAAGTATAAAAATTTTAATCATGGTAGTATGAAGTCATCGAAGTGAAACGAGACTGCTGAAGCAACTGTTGATGAGAGAGAGCAGCAGAGCTTTTATTATGCTACAGTCAACTATTTAAATTGGTTCCTCCAGTCATGAACATGTGAGGAAGAAGTAATGGTGTTTAATTATGCTGAAAACATTTTAGTGTTCTGTTATATTGCTGCTCTGTGCAGTTTAATAGAATGCACAACATATTAAAGCATCTTTGGTGTTTCTCTGTTTTCTATTAAACCAAAATGTAAATTCATGGCATATGACATCATTAGCAGGGCCACACAGGACACAAAAATTGTCTTTAAATTGCTTATTTCTCTGAATTTGAACAAAATATTTGGGATAATATAAGTACATAGGTCAGCACAATATATAACACTGTTCTAGCAGTTTTTGGATATTTTAATGAAAAAACTGTACATATTGTGCCTTTAAGGTGTGCACTTTGTAGTTTATTTATATACACAAACAGTTATATTACACAGTAAGGGGTGGAGGGGGGGATCATAATAGTCCTCATGAACCATGCATTTTCATGACCTTATGTAACTGAAAAGAAGCCTTGTTCACAGCAGAATGAGGAACAGACTTCCTTCTTATATCCCAGACTAGAACCAGCTATTTTGAGGAAAGTCAGTCATAGAAACAAACTGCACATCAGCAGAACGTTTCCCTGTGCAAGAACAGCATTAGGATGTCTTAATGCTTATTTTTGTGTGTGCCAGCACAAACTGCTAGTAGTCGCCCACTTGAAGTGCCGTGTTTAGCTCAGCGAAAATGGTGTAAAACGTGAATTTAATGTAATTACCAAAACCATTACCTTGACAAATTAAGTTAAATTACGCTTTTGGAAAACTGCATTATGAATTTCCAGGATAGTCTAAACAGTGTCGTTTATGAGTTGGCATCATTCATCAGTCCAGCTATTTAATGATTTAATAATGCTGAACGTAACCATTAACCAACTTGAACTTGGCCATTAACAACTTGAACATTATTTGCACTCTGTGATATTTTTACATGAGACATTTTTTAAAGGTGAATAATGGGGAAGAGGCAGGTAGACACCATTACAGCATAAATTTGTTATTTCAGTAAAATATGCTTAATTTTCACTGCTATTTACAGTATAATTGGCTTCAAAAATGATGATTAATACAATTTGGATTGTAAACAACTGTTTCTTGGCCATCTATCAATCATACAAGGCAAATTATAGACTTGGATAATTTAATGTGAATTAATACAATCATACCAGTTTCTTAGAATATGCAAATCCCTAAATATGATGATAGAAGATTAATATTGTTAGGTATTACAGATTTGTTTAATTATATTAACATATTTAATATAGTCTGTGCAGGCTATCGTGCCAGGATATAAACTAGGCAGATTACGTTTTAAATAAACAAATTAGATTCTTTTGAACTACTTTCAAATGAATCAAAAGAGAAAAGCCGAAGGAGCCGTTCTGTAATATAGGTTGTGATATGTTGAGGTCTCTGCTTATTTATTTCTTTATTTTTGGTTATCATGTTCCTAATTAGGCGGTTCATTCCGCTGTGGCGACCCCAGATTAATAAAGGGACTAAGCCGAAAAGAAAATGAATGAATGAATGAATGAATGAATGAATGTTCCTAATTACTTTTTCATTATTTATTCACCAATTTAAAAAAGGTTGAAACTCACAAAATAAAACACAAAAAAGCATTTTTCTTTTTTTTTTGTTTCTTTTGTTAGTGCTGGATGATGAAACAGATGGATATTTCTTTATTTGAAACTGAATTTAAATAACATTAGAATAAACTAGAAAAGACAATTTTGATGATTCTGTATATATTCACTGCATATAGGGATTTCTAATGATGTCTGTGTTCTGTCATTTCTTGAATGATTCGGGTGGTGTGAAACTGACAGCTTAATAGGTTTAACTCAATGACAGTTGAATGTGGTTTTTCTCAGCAGTGAGTGTGAAGCCAGAAGGTATTGAGTGCAACAGTCTGGTTCTGGGGAAAAAAATCTCTAGGAAAAGAGTAACTGTTAAATCTTTAAAGACCAATGTAGGTAATCAGTTGCATATGCCTATGTTAAACCCATCTGTTCAGTATTTTTTTGGGGGGGGAATAACTATGTTTAATAGAGGAATTTGTGCAGGAAAAACAACATTAGCTGTAAAGCTGTAAAAACTATTTCACTAATCAGAGAATAGAAGTGAGCAAAGAGTGAAAAAGAAATTAGACCAGTAGCTATTAACATTCACAGTGGGCCAAAAGTAAATAAATAATAATAAAAAATGCTATAGAAGTCAATGGCTACCAGCAGGACCATTGAAAATGTGTCGTGCTGTCTTTGTTACATTGTGGCACACCACACACAATAGAAGCAAAATGGTAAAATATATAGTAGGATCGTTTTTTTCTCATGTTTGTGGTCTCTAACATTTTAAAAAATCTTTTAGTGTGTACACAGCCCTAGGATCGCAGGTTTGTGCTTACTGTCTGGACATGAGCATAGGTGCTTGAGAGAATGCATGCTCTCTACCGTTACATGAAAAGCCACACCTTTAATCATGCTTATGTGCCTTGCCTTTTAGCATGGAGAATATAGCCTATAACTAGGCCCCTTTCTACAGTCGATTTCTGCAGATTGATTTTTGAGCCCGTCATTTAGTTTATGTAAATGTGTACTATGTAATTTTACACTACAGAATAATATGCAAATGTTTATGTGATTTTTGTACAATATAATTTGTAAAGTTAGTTCCCCTTCATATGGGAACTCCAACGTGCGTCTGTTAACAGACTACGGGAGATCGTTAGATGACCAATCACTCTGAAGAGAAAGAAAAAGGGCCAATAAATGCCAAAAGAGTTGGCAGAGCTCAGCTCCGCAGGTGCGAGTCATTAGTCATTAGTGGAGTATATCAGTGGCGTCCGCAGAGCGAGCACCAGATTCTTTTCTTCAGACCTCTCACTGAGACTGAAGAAGCTCCTGATCTGCATCCTGATTTCTCCAAGAAACCAGTTTTCTCACCAGTGCGGGCGAAGACGCTACAGCGACGGTCGAACTGGGCTCCTTTCTCGTCCCCTGGGCGTTTCACTGGTGTTCAATAAAAGAGCAGAACTCCTGGGTAAAGCCCCCAACGGTGTCGCCAAACAGGCCAGCCTGCGATATGTCGCCAAACAGGCTAGCCTGCGATATGGGTGCATTGAGAAAGCTAGCTTTGTCAGCGTCCCTCATATCCACCAGGTTAAGCCAGAGTTGAAGGCGATGGGGGAGGTCATCTATCAGCGGTCTCAGAAAAATGCTCTCCCCGCTGCCCCATCCACCTCGGCTGCCCGCTCTACGCTGCTGAGCCACCCGTTGGACTGGGCCATATCGCCACAGGCTTCCAGGGTGCAAGGGACCGGTCTCCTTTCTCTTACCCCAGCCTCATCGCGGGATCCAGGGAGGAAGGTAAGAGACAATCTCTTATTTTCAGCTCTTCCTTGGGCCGCTCTGCTTCCCCGGGTGAGCACTCCCCTCCCCAGCTGCCCCTCCGCTGGCACGTCAGCGATCGCTCCGATGACGCCATTAGCGTGAGCTTTGCAAGCCTGGTTAGCGCTGCCCAGCCTGTCGCGGTGGCTCATGCGGACGGTCAGACTCGGCTACGCGATACAATTCGCTTCTCGCCCTTCCAAGTTCACGGGTGTATACTTCATGAGGGTCAGTCCCGTGTCCGCCCCTGTCTTGCGAGAGGAGATTGTTGTCCTCCTGGTGAAGGACGCAATCGAGCTGGTCCCTCCAGCCGATACGAGGTGCGGGTTTTACAGCCTATACTTCATCGTGCCAAAAAAGAGCAGGGTTAAGACCAATCCTAGATCTGCGCAAACTGAACTGTTATTTACACAAAATGGCATTCAGAATCCTCACGCAGAAACGCATACTCCAATGGGTCTGTCTGTGGGATTGGTTTGCAGCGTTAGACCTGAAGGACGCGTATTTTCATGCCTCCATTCTTCCACGCCACCATCCTTTTCTTCGGTTTGCGTTCGAAGGTCGAGCATGGTAGTACAAAGTACTCTCCTTCTGCCTCTCCCTGTCTCTGTGGGTTTTCACGAAGCTCGCGGACGGTGCCCTAGCGCCTTTACGGCTCGTGGGCATACGCATATTCAATTATCTCGTCGATTGGCTCATTCTGGCTTCATCTCGAGATCAATTGATTATGCAAGGGGACAGGGTGCTCTGGCACCTCTACCAGTTGGGGCTTCAGGTCAACCAAGAGAAGAGCAAGCTCTGCCCCTCGCAGAGAACCTCCTATCTCGGGATGGAGCTGGACTCGGTCACTATGGTAGCGCGCCTCTCAGAGTGTATTCGACAGGAAAACAGTGGTCCCACTGAAAAACTTTCAGAGGCTTCTGGGGCGTATGCCATCTGCAGCTGGTGTCACGCCGCTCAGATTGCTCCATATGAGACCACTTCAGCGAGGGCTTCACGATCGGGTCCCGAGACGGGCATGGCGTGCGGGCACACACCGAGTATACATCACTCCGCTGGGTCGCCGCGCCTTTAGCCCTTGGACGGGTCTTGCTTTCCTACGGGCTGGTGTGCCCTTAGAACAAGTATCCAGGCATGTTGTCGTATCGAAAGATGCCTCCAACACGGGCTGGAGGGCCGTGTGCAACAAGCATGCAGCTGCGGGTTCATGGACCGGACCTTGGTTACATTGACACATCAACTGCCTGGAGCTATTGGCAGTGTTTTTTCGCTCTTCACCGCTTTTTACCAGTTCTTCAGCAGAAACAAGTGCTGGTCAGGACGGACAGCATGTCAACGGTGGCATATATCAACCATATGGGGGTATACGCTCCCGTCGCATGTCTCAGCTCGCTCGTCGTCTGCTCCTCTTGAGTCACACGCGGTTGAAAACACTGCATGCCATTCACATCCCAGGCAAGCTCAACCGTGCAGCCGATGCTCTCTCACGGCAGCTAGCGACTCCAATCCGGCTCGGCCCAGGTGATATGGGAGTGCTTCGGGGAAGCCCAGGTCAATCTATTTGCTTCTCCCGAAAACGCCCATTGCCAGTTGTTTTACTTCCTGACTGAGGCCCCCCTCGGCACGGATGCGCTGGCTCACAGCTGGTCACCGGGCATGCGCAAATATGCGTTTCCCACAGTGAGCTTAATTGCAAAAACTTTGTGCAATGTCAGGGAGGACGAGGAGCAGGTCTTGTTTGTTGCGCCTCTTTGGCCCAACCGGACCTGGTTTTCCAAACTCACACTCCTCACGACGGCCCCTCCCTGGACCCACAGGACCTCCTCTCTCAGGGACGGGGCACCCTCTGGCACCCGCGACCAGATCTTTGGAACCTCCACATGTGGTCCATAGACGGAGTGCGGAAGACTTAGGTGACTTACCGGCTTCGGTGGTTAACACCATCACTCAGGCTAGAGCACCCTCCACGAGGTATGCCTATGCCCTGAAGTGGAGTCTATTCGCTTAGTGGTGCGCTTCTCGCAGAGAGGACCCCCGAACTTGGCAGATTAGCATTGTGTTATCCTTACTTCAGGATAAGCTGGAGCGTAGGCTGTCACCCTCCACACTGAAGGTTTACGTGGCTACCATCTCCACTCATCATGACGTGGTGGATGGCAACACGCTCAGGAAGCATAATCTAATCATCCGATTCATCAGAGGCGTGCGGCGATTAAATCCATCCCGCCCCCCTCTCATGCCCTCTTGGGATATCTCTGTAGACCTGGCGGGCCTGCAGAGAGATCCATTCGAGCCACTCGAATCGGTATCTTTAAAAATTCTGTCCATGAAGGCAGCTCTGCTGATCGCGTTGGCATCGTTCAAGAGAGTCGGGGATTTGGAGGCATTTTCGGTCAGCGATTCGTGCCAGGAATTCGGGCCGGCTTACACTCAGGTTATCCAGAGATCCCGCCTCGGCTATGTGCCCAAAGTTCCTACCACCCTTTTTAGAGATCAGGTGGTGAACCTGCAAGCGCTGCCCGCGGAGGAGGCAGACCCAGCCCATTCAATGCTTTGTCCCATTTGCGGTTTGCCTTTACGTGGAGCGAACACAAAACTTAAGATTTTGTGAACAGATCTTTATCTGTTATGGTGGTCGGCAGAAGGGAAGTGCCATATCAAAACAGAGGTTGGCCCACTGGATAGTTGATGCCATCGCCCTTGCTTATCAATGCCAGGGTGAGAGCACATTCTACTAGAAGTGTCGCCTCCGCCTGGGCGTTAGATATCTGCAGAGCTGCGGGCTGGGCGACACCTAACACATTCGTGAGATTTTATAATCTTCAAGTGGAGCCTGTTTCCTCCCGATTACTGGATAACCCCAGTCAATCGGGGAGAAATTAAGCTCAGTGTCAAAAACGCTTGCTGCGCCATGCTCCCTAACCCGGATTTTCTGCTAGTAAGTTCCCCACTGGCGAACCCTAGAGAATTCCTCCGAGGCCCCCAGCACCCAACTCAGCGGAGGAGCTGGGTGCTTGGCTCAGTGTGATGTTTGGTTTGCCCACTTGGTCTACCCACATGCTGAGGTTCGGTGCCAGCTATGCGCAGTCCCCCATGGCGACTCCTTATGCTTATTCAGCCATGGAGTGTTCCCCCTTTTCAGGCGGACCCGTGTCTTCCCTACCCGCAAACCAGCTTATCATATGTAGCAATCCCCCTCATTAGGGCTAGCCCATATGCTCTATTACCATCAAGTCTCCCCTCTTGGGTAGCAGGTGGTCTCCGCAGCATCCTCCCCCTTCGGGACTGGCACGCTTTCCCAACGTACTGTCGTTTTTCTAAAATTCCTAGTCTATATTAGCTAGGTAAAAGCACATTTACGACCCCGATCTAAAATTTCTAATTATTCCCATGTAATAGTAATTTAAGGGCCTAGAGGACGTTGGAAGGTTACGCTCTTGGTGATGCTTGTGCGCTCACGCTATGCTTAGAAAACTTCACATCAGGAGCGTGACGGGCTTAGCTGCTGCGTACGTAACCAGGACGATTTTCTCTGCCGTTTAGTGAATGTATCATTTGAGAAACCTGTGGCTTTGTTTACCAAACAAATGGTTCTCATTGGATTTTCATTACAAGTTTTTTATTTTTATTTTTTACATTTTAATTGTTTTAACTCCTTTACTCTTAAAATTCATTCCGCTTTAATCTAATTTACAAAGTTCTGCAGAGAATTAGCAAAAAAAAGGTTCTTCTGTCTGGCCCTCAAAAAATGATGCTTGCTGTTTGTTCAAACTACTTATTTAAATTGAGCTGAAACAACACAATTCTTGAGTTTTATTTTGGGAACAACTTAATTGTTTTATGTTTAATCCACTTAAATTTTGAAAAACTAATAAGTTAACTTAATTCCTTCATGTTGTCCCATCATAAATCAATTGTGTGGAACCCAGCATTTCTTTACAGCATAAGCTGTATTGCAATATTTGCAGTATGCCGACATGAAGAGCTGTGAATGCTACAGCAATGGCATGCATCACTTACACCATCTGCGAACTGTTGCTTTCTCTGTGTCTCTGATTAAAAAATAACTAGAAATCCACTTTCTGCGTCCTGTGTGAAATTGCTTTACCCATGCCCAATTTATTAGCAGCCAACCAGTAATTCTCCTGTTTCTCCCAATGGCCAATCAGGGCCTGGCTACCAGCTACAAAAACATTCTTCAAAATATCTTCTTATGTGTTCAGCAGAAGATAAAACCTCAATTAGGTTTGGAACAAGTGGATAGTGAGTATATAATGACAGCACATTCATGTAGGTGAACTATCCCTTTAAAGTTACAAACTTACTACATACTTACTACATGCATAGTTACATACTGTACATACTATAGTATCATACAAGTTACTTTGACCCTAGACATCAAAACAGTCAAAATATGCGGTTATTTATGCACACATTAATGTGTTTCCAGCTGCACCAGTCCTGCATGGACAGACTTGCTCCATTGTTCCAGATGGTGCTGTTCAGACCCCAGAACTGAGCGGTCATTGTGAGGAACAGGTGGGCTAGAGAGACCAGTCAGCACCGTGTGGGTTTATTCACCCACCAAACGGCCTTCTCCGAGTTGTGGCTGGAATTCACAGCGTCGCGACAAAACAAAAGCATGCATAAATGACTATGAACATTTCTGTTGTGCATGCTTGTATGAAGAATGTAAACCACAGGCACGCTTTGGGTATTTGATGAATTCTGCTAATTTCAACAATTATTTAAAGAGATAGTTCACTCAAAAATGAAAGGCTGTGGTTAACTTACTCACCCTCAGGGCTAAATGTAGTCCTTGGTGTTTTATAAAATGCAAGTCAATGGGTATCATATTAAATGTATACATATTCAGACAAAACTAAATAAATACATGAGTCTCCTGACGATATATTGAGGTCTTATGAAGCAACTTTTGTGAATGCATTAAAAACCATTTGCAGAGGCTGTGTATTAAAAGTTATTTACACACAGTTAATCGTTAATCACAGTTAATCACAATAATCACAGTTTCTGGAACAGGCTATTGCTTTGCTTCAAAAGACCTCAATGAATAATCAGGAGTCAGAGGTTTTTTTTTTTTTTTTTTTTTTTTTTTGTTCCTTTTTTATCTTTTAAAAACATTAAAATATCGCATTTAAAATTAATATTATTATTATTATTATTATCATATATAATTTATGATATATATAATATATAATCAATATATAATTATATAATATATTTGTTTAAAAAAAACCTGCAATGAAATATGACAAAACACAAAACAAAACATTAATTTATTTCAGGATTAATGAATTTAAACTGAAACCTGATTGAAAGTATTCAAATTTAGTAGTCTGAAATTACATTTATAGTATGTAATTATAATATAGTATTTAAATATTTAATATACAAACAGACCAAAGACAGACACACACACACACGCATGCACGCACGCACACACACACACACACGGGCACGCACACGCACGCACACACACACATGCACACACATAGTAGTCAACATCTGAAGTGGATCAAAGAGGTTTTTCAAAATTAT
>CAIGQV010000641.1:17747835-17772679 GCA_903798115.1 Danio jaintianensis
CAATCAATCAATCAATCAATCAATCAATCAATCAATCAATCAATCAAACAAACAAACAAACAAACAAACAAAAAAGTTTTTACCATACTAATGTGCCTAGAACTGCATTAAAAATAGTTCATCAATTACCTAATGTTGGGATTAGAAAGAAAGCAAAAAATGCACAATATTGTGCAAGATATTATGCAAAATAAATATTTTAAGGTTGAAGAAAACAAGTAGTACAACATGATTTGTGGTACATTCAAAGGTCAACCTTTTTTTATTGAGTCCTTGTAAGATAGCATTTAAATAGTGTCCGGTGCATATAGAGGGAAGAGTGCTTCTACAGGTGGTTTGTCAAGCCCACTCAACTATCTGATCCACACTTGAGAAATGCACAATGTTTTTTTTCTAGAGATATGGAGTGATTGTAAGAACGTGTCATGTGCAAATGTGCAAACTGTTGCAAGTGTCACTTAAAGTGTTAAAGAGATGAAAGAGCAAGTTTTCTACATGTGGTTTGTCAAGCCCACTCACCTGTGTGAGGCACACACTCATAATTGCATAGTGTTTTGAGATTTTTGTTTGGTGTGGTGGGGGGAAAGGAGAGGGGGGCCTGGTATTGTTGACTTTGGAGCCTATTTATCAACTGGTTTCATCATGGACTGGAGGAGTATAGGACAAAAGCAAGATAAGGAACTCTCTTGCAAGACTCACTTGCATGAAACCAGACTAATTTAAGCTCAGTTAAGTTACTATGGAGATTTATTCTTTGCAGCTAGCCTGTTCCACAACAGACTAACAACCAAGCTAAGATTAATCCTAGTGATTTAACTGTTAGTTTGCTGTCAATGCAACTAGAAATGTATGTGTTTTACAGCTATTCTTGGCCATACATTTTCCAAACAAGAGAATTAAAAATAATATGTACGTTCAAATATATTAGCAATAATTTTTTATATATGTTTATATATACAGTGGAGAAAATAAGATATTGAACACGACATGTTTTTTCCTGGGAATAATATTTCTAAAGGAGCTGTTGACATGGAATTGAACCAGATTTTGGTAAAATCCCAAACAATACAATCATAAAAATGAAACAAAACAAAAAAATCAAAAATATTATGTTTAGTAACAATGAAATGACACAAGGAGAAAGTACTGAACTACTGAAACGTAGTTAATACTTTATATAAAAGGCTTTTTTGGTGATGGCAGCTTAAAGACGCCTCTCATATGGAGAATGAAGTCACATGCATTGCTCAGGTGTGATTTTTTCATCTTCATCATCCTGCTAATGTAGATGTTGGACTGAAGCAGCTAATATACATTTACAATGAGGAAGGGCAGAGGGTTGCTGAATAACTACTGAGAGATTTCAGCTGCTGTCTGGGCTTTCACTGCATTTCTACACCTCCCTTTCTTCATGTTTTCAATACTTTTTCCCCTTTGTCATTTCATTTTATTACACATAACTTAATTTGTAAACTAATAAGATTTGTTTTCTTTCCATATATGGATTTCTTTGGTTATTATCAACACCAGGGGAAAATTTCAATTCAACAGCACCTTTAGAAATATGTTTTCTGAGAAAAATGGTGATGTGTTCAATAGTTATTTGCCCTGCTGTATGGTAATTTCAGATTTGTGTGTAGGAAAGACATCGATAAGAGAGATAAAAACAGATATAACGAATAGCAGTAAAACAAATAAGGAAAAGGGAAAAAAGTCCAACAAAATTCAATACATTTTTAGGCCTCCACATAAAACAAATCAGCCTATAGGCAAACTAGCAATAGGAAAAGGTCTAATTTTTTACATTTCAATAAGAAAGTGATTAAAATAATAAAATATAAAACTCCTGAGAGTGAAAATGAAGAAGTGTGTAGTACCTTGCACCCACGATGAGTTCATTCTGGCCGGGGTCAAAGGTCAGCTGTGAATAATCGACAGTGCCTTCAGCTCTGAACCGGTGGATCCACGGCTCGATTTCTGTAGAGCAACAGAAGACACATGTCAGCGCACATCAATAACAGACTCTGCTCAATGTTTTCTTAATATATATTTTCGCTCGGTTTGTGGGCTCTGGTGTGTGTTGCTTTTTGCGTTTGTGTATGGCATGCATATTAGATGCTCTCGCTGTGGCGCCTGTCATATTAACCTCTGGCCTCTGCATTAAAGCTTCAATCTTGGCTTGTCTAACATATTTTTTGCCTACCCCCTTCTGTGTAATGGGAGAGCTGCTGGGTTTGCGCTTCCAGTAATGCTGTCATTTGTTATGTGGTGCTACCGGCTATCACTATGTGATGTAGTTTCATTCATTCATTTTCTTTTCGGCTTAGTCCCTTTATTAATCTGGGGTCGCCACAGCGGGATGAACCACCAACTTATCCAGCATATGTTTTACGCAGCGGATGCCCTTCCAGCTGCAACCCATCACTGGGAAACATTCATACACACTCATTCACACACATACACTACGGACAATTTTAGCTTACCCAATTCACCTATACCGCATGTCTTTGGACTTGTGGGGAAAACCGGAGCACCCGGAGGAAACCCACGCGAACACGGGGAGAACATGCAAACTCCACACAGAAATGCCAACTGACCCAGCCGAGGCTCGAACCAGCGACCTTCTTGCTGTGAGGCGAACGTGCTACCCACTGCGCCACCGCGTCGCCCCTGATGTAGTTTCACATAATAAAAAATAAATAAATAAAAAAACTGAAAATGTTACCAGTCACTGGTGAAGCAAACAATATTTAAAAAATATTTTTCAAATAGTAAAGTTGCTTTATAAAGATCACATACTGTATGATTGTGAATGATATGTAATCAAAATAAATAACAATTCTACATTAAAACTACTTTTCACATTTATAAATTACACTTATAAATTTATATATTTAAATTTATAAATGTAATAACAATAATATTATAACCATAATATTACTGCTACTACTACTACTACTACTACTACTAATAATAATAATAATAATAAAAAAATATAATAATAATAATAATAATAATAATAATAATAATAATAATTATACCTCGGCTGGGTCAGTTGGCGTTTCTGTGTGGAGTTTGCATGTTCTCCCCGTGTTTGTGTGGGTTTCCTTCGGGTGCTCCGGTTTCCCCCACAAGTCCAAAAACATGTGCTATAGGTGAATTGGGTAGGCTAAATTGTCCGTAGTGCATGTGTGTGAATGAGTGTGTATGGATGTTTCCCAGTGATGGGTTGCAGCTGGAAGGGCATCCGCTGCGTAAAAAAATATGCTGGATAAGTTGGCGGTTCATTCCGCTGTGGCGACCTCAGATTAATAAAGGGACTAAGCCGAAAAGAAAATGAATGAATGAATAAATAATAATAATAATAATAATAATAATAAATAATAATAATCATAATCATCACTATTATCTCTAATATTCACCAAATATTTTTTTAATTAAAAGTAAAATCAACTATATTCACATTTCAACTATATTCAGCATCATTACTCCAGTTTTCAGTGTCACATAATATCAAATCAATCATAATATTCAATAAATATTTATGTTATTATACTCATTTACTTTATTGTCCTTCATGCAATAATGAACACAGCATAGATAAAAACAAAAACATCTTAGTGAATGAATTAAAAATAACCTACAACCTTCCTTCAATGAAGTTGTTTTATTTGAAGAATCAGTTTAACAGCTCTACAGCAGAACAAAGCATCTGCTAACTCTGATGTGGTTATTTTTCTTCTGAAGAAGAGTGGCTCAAGCATACAAAGGAAAGCCAGAATTCCCTAAAGATCCACAGCATCAGTTACCACAATGTTCCTCCATAAATCTTGCAAGTCTCTATGGGATAAGCCCTATAACTTCAGCGTGAGTGCAGCTTGTAAGTGAATACGGAGACTTTTGATTCTCTTCTTGGTTTCTTGCTTCTTGGTTGGTCAATGTTTATGATAAGCAGTTAATTAATTCATGTAAGGCTTCTAAATGATTTAAAATTATATTCAGTATATAACTTCTAAATATTTGGTTATATGTTAAAGGGGACAGCAGTTAGCAGTAATAAAAGCAGTTTTTAAATTTATTAAAACGATTTTAAGGTCAATTTTATTAAGAAATAAGAAATATATACAGTTGAAGTCAAAATTATTAGCTCCTGAATAATTAGCCAAGTTAGGTTAATTAGGCAAGTCATTCTATAAAAATGGTTCGTTCTGTAGATAATCTAAAAACAAATTGCTTAAAGGGGCTAATAATATTTTCCTATAACTTTATTATTAAAAACAGTTTTTATTCTAGTCGAAATAAAAGAAAAAAGACTTTTTCCAGAAGAAAAAAATATTATAAGAAATACTGTGAAAATACTGTGAAAAATTCCTTACTCCAAACATCATTTGGAAAATATTTGAAAAAAATAAATAAATAAAAGACAGGAGGGATAATAAACTTCAACTGTATATATTTTTCAATTGTCTGCAGAATAAACTACTGTTATCCAATGACTTGCATAATTAACCTTGGCTGGATAACATAATAACCTAGTTAGGTCTTTAAATTGCGCTTTAAGCTGAATACAAGTATCTTGCAAAATAAGGAGAAATATTATGTACTGTCACCATGGCAAAGACAAAATAAATTAGTTAGAATAAATAAATAAATAAATAAATAAATAAATAAATAAATAAATAAATATATATATATATATATATATATTGTCAGGTTCTGTGTTTTCCCTTGCCCCAGTGTTCCATGTGCTTCTGTTGTTGTCATGTAATTCCTTTGTTCTGTTTCCCGCCGTTTCCTAATGTTCATTAGTTTCACCTGTGTTCCCCTCCTGTGTCCCATTAGCCCATGTGTATATCTACCCCTTTGTTTAGTTCTTCCATTGTCGAGTATTGTATTGCCACAGTGTATTGTCCATGTTTCAGTGTCTCCGTTTTCCCGTGTCTCCAGTTTCCAGTGAGTGTTATTAATAAATCTACGTATTTTGATAATTCCGTGTTTCGTGCCTTTGTGTGCAAGCAAACCGTGACAGAATACTCGACCGAAACAAAAAGTGCGGTGTGTTTTCCCCCGTTTTATTTTTATAGTCTTTTTGCCCCAGTGTTTTCTTTTCCTCTC
Source organism: Danio jaintianensis (assembly GCA_903798115.1). Classification (NCBI taxonomy): domain Eukaryota; kingdom Metazoa; phylum Chordata; class Actinopteri; order Cypriniformes; family Danionidae; genus Danio; species Danio jaintianensis. Next base: position 17,752,951 of record CAIGQV010000641.1, read on the forward strand.
CCCCGTGTTCCCATGGACCCCATCTACAGCCCCGAATTCCTTCTCCTCCTGCTGGAGCAGGGGGAAAGCAGCCTCGAGGACCATACGAGTTTGTACTTTTCAATAGCGAATACCACCAGCTATCCGGACGACGTACTCTGCGGGTTTTTCAACACCAGCCTTAACCCCGCTTGCAGAGCACGGTCGTCCGAAGATGGTCCTCGGGGCAATTTTGCCGCTTATGTGGAGTGGACACTGGCGAGGAATGGATCGACATTCACCGTCTGTGTAGAGGAAGAGCTCGCCAGTGCCACTCCCGACCCAGTGACCAGCCCAACACCACCGATCTGCAGGGAACGTTTGCCAGAGCCCACCGCAGACGGAGAGCCAACCCCGGTGCACGAGCCATCGCCAACAAGAGCGACAGAGCCATATACCACAGTGGAGGAGGAGCTTGGGTATCCGTCTGACCAGGTGCGAGAGCCGGCAACATCACCCAAGGTGGGAGTCCTTGTGGAGATAGAGGGACCGAGCGAGGGTCCCATCCACCCTCCCACTGCTAATGGTGAGCAACCGCTGGACACTGGGAAGTCACTCATCGACTTCTGGAGCGAAGTCAAGCCCCTTCCGCTGTTTCCAGACAGCAAAGACGTAACTCCGCGTCAACTGTTTCCACACAGTTTTTTAGTTCCCGAGTTTCCCGATGCCCCAAGCTCCAGAGTCATGAGTGACTTCCCACCCATCCCACCCTCTTCGCCTCTACTCACACCTATGACTGCAACCAGTCAACCAGCTCCAGCGCTGCAGCAGTCAGCCAGCCTCCCAGCTCGCCCTCAAGCTCCAGAGGTGGAGCTCGCTCTGAGGTGCTGCCTGCCAGCATCGCCCTCTGGAGGGTGTCGCCCAGCATCAGCTCCTCCAGCCTCCGAGCTACAGACTCCACCCTTGTGCTCCGCTTTGGCTCCCTCCTCCCTCATCTCCGCCGTGGACTGTCAGTCCACCAGCTCCACCAGGCTCCCTCGTCCCTCCGGCTCCGCCTTGGTCAGTCGTCGCCCTTCCTACACCTCTGGACTCCAATCCTCTGGCTGCGCCTCGTTGCTCCGTCCTGCCAGCTGCGTTGAGCTCCTCCTTCCCTCCAACTACGCCTTGGTCCTCTGTCGCTCTGGCTCTGCCGCGGGCTTCTGGACCCCCGCCGTCGCCTCGCTCCGGTGAGCCGTCTGCTCCACCCCGGCCCTCCGGGACCTCGGCGTCACCTTCACCCTACGGCTCTCCGTCTCCTCCTTGGGCTCCACCACCATCAGCGGCGTCTCCCTCAGTCGGCCCCTTGGAGTCGGCAGCCACTCCTCCTCCATGGCTCCTCCCTTCCTCGACTCCGCCCTGAGCCGTCCTTCTGGCTGTGTCCTGGGTCTTCCTGCTCCAGCTCCCTTCCTGGTTCCTCCCTCCTAAGACTCCTCCCTGGCCCCTCCCATCCTCCCTTCCTCGACTCCGCCCTGGGCCGTCCTTCTGACTGTGTCCTGGGTCTTCCTGCTTCAGCTCCCTTCCTGGTTCCTCCCTCCTAAGACTCCTCCCTGGCCCCCTCCCATCCTCCCTTATATGATGTTAAAGGCGCGAGGACACGCCTTCAAAGGGGGGGGTAATGTCAGGTTCTGTGTTTTCCCTTGCCCCAGTGTTCCATGTGCTTTTGTTGTTGTCATGTGATTCCTTTGTTCTGTTTCCCGCCGTTTCCTAATGTTCATTAGTTTCACCTGTGTTCCCCTCCTGTGTCCCATTAGCCCATGTGTATATCTACCCCTTTGTTTAGTTCTTCCATTGTCGAGTATTGTATTGCCACAGTGTATTGTCCATGGTTCAGTGTCTCCGTTTTCCCGTGTCTCCAGAAATCTACGTATTTTGATAATTCCGTGTTTCGTGCCTTTGTGTGCAAGCAAACCGTGATATATATATATATATATATATATATATATAAGGAGGCATTCAGCGATTCAACAAGAAGAGACAATTCAATCAAGAAGAGCTACTTATGCAAAGGAACTGTCAGTGCTCAGAAAAGTAAGAGCTAGATTAAGGAGGGGATTTTTTTATGTTCTCAAGTGATTTTAGTTAGATACCAGCAGTAACATGCTAGTCAATAACATTACTCAACTTTACTCCACAACAACAAACAGCAGAATCTTTATACAGTCTAGAAGTCAAAAAATCTTTGTCTCCATCAGTTTCTGACTCTGGTTTTAACATTTCATCTGGCTCTGTGAGATTTGCTTGTTTTATTGTTTCTGGAGTGTCAAAATAGCATTCAGAGGGCCCACCTTCTTTTGGAAAGCAACAGCTCATTTGAATTTAAAGGGACACACACAACAAATTTAAATTTTTTTGATTTATTTTACATTATATTAATGTCAAATTGACTAAATTAATAGCATGTGCAGAACTTAAATCTACTTGCAAAAACATTTCATTCAGCAGGCTTATGTGTGAAAGTGCCACTTTAGCAGCTTCACGTGTTGTAAAAATAGCATGAAGATGTAAAATAACAGGCACTTTCCAAAACTCAACCTTAGCATGGAAGCAATTTAACTTTGAGAAGTCTTACTTTAGCTTTTCCTCTTCTGTTTTCTTAAACTGTTAAGCTGTTTCTTTAAATAGACGTTAATATGTTTGTTCATTTCAAAGAATCTTTAAGTACAGGAAGGAACATCTGACAAGCCACAGCTGTGTAAATCCTGGTTCTACAGACATTAAGTTGCTTTTAAACAAGTTGTCTAACCAAAATTAGACAGGGAGGAACCCAAGACAAACTTATTATTAAACTGACACAAAACCACTTTACACAGAGCGTGTATTGTTACCAAATGTTGGCATTTAATGTTAAATAATAAAAAATCCAAAGAATGGCACGATGGTAGTTAATAATAATGCTGTTGTCAAGTTTTAACTCTCTGCTAATGTGAACTAGCATGCTGCTAGAATGTTCCTAATATGCTTAACATATTGCTAAAATGTTTCTAACAGTTTTTACACATGGCTAACATGTTTAAAATGCTGTTAGCATAAATATATGCTGCTACTTTCTAACAGATTCTTACTTTCTAACATCTTTAGCAGGTTGCTGCCATGTTTTGCACAGTGCTAACTTCAATCAGCATGCTGCTATACTGTAGAATTAGCAATTTGCTAACATTAATTAGGTTTACAAGTCTTAATGTTATTAAAAAGGCCAGCATAATTTTAGCAGATTTTAGCCTAATGTTTTCATATTTTGCACATTGTTAGACCGAATGGAAGTCAAGCTCCTCCTGCAATTGCAAACATGTACATGTATAATGTTAAATGTATAAATGTATATATATACACAACAGTTCTGTCTGGTTCTTAAATCTGATTGGCTGATAGCCGTGCAATATTCTTCCAGTAACAGCACTCGACCCGCCTCTTCACCCTTCACTCCGCCCACATACAGCGACAAGCTGAGGACACTCTACAGTTTGACAAATATTGCTGCTGTTGGACAACATAATGTACTTTTGAGGCTTTTTTAGTCAAGAATGTAGCTGTTTAGATTGCACTATGCAGTCTATTTATAAGGATAGTGCCTATTTTAAAATATTTATAATTTCTGAGAGACAGCACGTCGGCGGCCATTAGTCCCATTGAGTAGTCCAAAGACGGTTGGCGTTGTCTATCCACAAGATGGCGACAGGACCGCATAATAAGCCCTTAGAAGATTAAAACAGCGTAATTTCTAACTACAGCTGATCAAATCATTATTAAACTGATAAGTGATCTTCTAAGTCAATCTCTCTCTTTTGTATGTTGTAGTGCTGTATTTATACCATATAATTGTAGTGTATTAAGTTGAGACGGGACTCGCATATCAGGAATGTGTGTTGTGTTGGCAGAAAGAAAGAAAAAATGCCTGCATGTGTTTAGCGTTTTTCCTTATCGCAAACACAACAGCAATCTGGTAGTGATTGCGCTGCTTTTTTCGGGGTTAATTATCGTGATATCCCGATTGCAACAAAGAAATACTGTAGACTGTAATAATGTAGGGAGATATCTCTGCAGACTGATGGCATTTCATGTCACGTTCAGCCTTATAATCTTAAAATGTCAGCAAAATCACCTGTTTTGTCATCACTTTAGACATTACGATAGAGAATCATTCAAATACTAGCTCTAAAGCGACGTTGGTGAATTAGTAATGGTTTCTGCTGTTCTGACGTCAGCTGCAGATGTGAATGAATTGCGGAAGAAAGTAGTTCCTAATACAAAAGGGTTTTTAGACTCTCCTTGTTAGATTTTCTTTTTATATACACGATTGTGCCGTCAAACTGTTGTATAAACGCAATATCACACTCATAGCAGTGCAATATGGCTGTATATCAGCACTGGTGAGACACTAAGCACGCCTCCCACAAGTGCTGATATACAGCCATATCGCACTGCTACTCGTGTGATATTGCTCATTTAAATGTGAACGTAAATGCAAAAACATATATTTTACAGTGTTTTACTTTTCCCATTGAGCCATGCAATACAGCAAGAGCTCTGACAAGCCTGTACAGACACTCTGACTGATCATAAGATACACACTGTACCTGTGGGGAACCATCTGTTTCTTAAACCTGTCATTGACAACAAAACAAAAGTCTTGTTTTCCCAGAACGAAAAAAACAAAAAAACTCCTCTGAAGTCTAAACTAAATGCAAACCTGACTCACTATGAATGTTCAACATCTGTCTTGAACATTACTGCACAAACTGGCAGTCACAAGCCGAGTGCGACACAAATAAAATGACAGTTTGGTCATTTACTCGCCCACCACTTTTCTTCCCTTGTCGTTTCTCCCCTTTGTTGAACACAAAACGAGATATTTTTATGGCTATTGATCAATAAATTCAGGTTTCCAGCTTTCTTCAAAATATATTCTTCAGTGAGTAGACTCAAAATGATGACAGAATTTTCATTTGTTTGTGAACTATCCCTTTAACACTATTTGACATCAACTGTGAAATGAGCAGCTGTAACAGGAAAACCAACTGTCCGCCTTCTCTCTTGTTTTTTATTCTAAATGGACACAGATTACTGGATCCACAAAGAAACATGTGAGCAGTATGGATTTGAGAGCAGAGGTGCTTCATTTAAGAAAAAACTGTCTCTCTTTTGGTCTGGATGGACATACGCTTCTCTGTGACTCAACCCTTTTTATTGATTTTTTTCAGAGAGGCTGCTAGGAACATTCTCCACTATAAATGCAGACTTCAGGCTTGACTCAAAAAAGGCAAATTTAAGGAGAGAACAAAATGTTTCTCAGCCTTCAATTCCCTCTAAATTGGCTTACTGGGTGGCCTGACAAAGTCTGAAAGGTTTGGATAAAAAAAAAAAAAAGGTCCATCAATCACTCTTCTCTATATAGGCTTTGTCACGATAAGCACAGCGCTGCCGCCGTGTTTGACTATAATTACAGGGGAAATGGTTTCACAAGGCATGGAGTTTCAGAGAAGCAGAAGGTATTTATTAAGGCAATGTGCTAGTGATATTAATTTAACGTGTGAGAAGCTTTAGTAATCGTTGTGCTTTTATCTGTATATTGAATCATGCTTTGCCAATGTGATACTCAGACAGTGTTTGATTACTGGACATGTATCTAACTTATATTTACAGTTACTCAGGTGGCACGCGCTTTTGTTCACAGCTTAGAATTGAATTGAACTTATTGACTTAGAATTGAAGAATATTGCAACAACATTTGCAGTTCAACATTTGCCAAAATGTACATATAGATGATTAAATTAAATTAAATTATATAAATATAAATACATTTAGAATTGAAATTATCAATAATAACTGCCATTGAAAATGACCCAAAGTAAAGAATTTTTTGCCTATTTTATATAACTGTTCTTTGTTTTTGAAATGATGGCTCAATTTTGCAAGTTTACACACACAATTGCAAATTGTCACACACATCTTGCAAAAGAAAGGCAAAACTTCTTTCAAAACTATTTTAACTCTTTTAAAAATTAATTTTTGCCTAGTAACTCAACGTACAAACATCAAATAATTAGTCACATACACTCCAAACTACACATAGTCATACATACACTCACACATTCAAATATGTACAGAGGTATATTGTATTCTGTAAACTGTTTGAAGTATGTATTTGCATTCTGCATATACTGTATGTTCGCTATAATCATGGGTGGGGGAGTGAATAAGAACATAATACAATGTTTTTTTCTCAAAACAGTACTTTCACTGTATATCAGTAAGGGATTGTCTGTAACAGCAATGTTAAGTAAATGCGTGAACCATTTTGTATGTACTGTTTTCCCAAAGAAAAACAAGAGCTGTGCATTTCCAGTAATGTCTGTAATAATGTAGGGAACTGTGCTTAAAGTTTTGCCAAAAGTCTGTTTTACAACATCAAACTGAGTTTAAAGCATTTAATGTGCTTGTAGTTTTGCAGACTTCATCTAAAGCATAGGCATAATGCATTTGAGTGAATGGTTTCACTAAGTGTGTCTAAAGAATCAACATTAGTGTCTAAGCATTTTGAGAAAAACAAACAAACTGTAAAATATTAGCACATACCTGTTGATTAAAACATTTAATGCAGATAAATAAACAAAAAGAAATCTGCTATACATACACATTAGTTATTCTGTAGTTTTCACATAATGTCTATTTATACCTATTTACAAGAGCTTGCTCAGAAAACACAGCCTAATCTGAACTCTAGATGATAGGGCCAAAAAGGGCATAAGGAGTTCAGTGCTTATTTTAGAAGACTTAGTAGAGCAGTTCAACAAACACATAAGAGAAAAGCAGCAAGCGCCAGTACCCGCAGATCCCAGCGCTCTCTGAATAAATGTTTTTCCTGAAGAAGGGTTTTGTTTGTGAGAGCTGGCATGCAGGTATTTGGTTTTTGCGGCAGGGCAGCTGCTAAATGTGTAGACTGGGGCTCGTCCATGATTTGAAAGCTTTGGTTCAAAAGCTCAGTGAGACAGGACGAATTGCATTTTCAAAATGGTATACCAATGGAGCGTTATGCCTATTTTAATCCACGTTATAGATTTTTTGATAACCTGCTTATTTTAAGATATTGGCTGTTTATTAGTACTTATAAAGTATGATTTAATTTTACATTCTAATCCTACCCAATACCTAAACCCAACTGCTAACTTACTGACTACACTTTTTTAGCAGCAAATTAATAGTTTATTGAGAGAAATGTCTTACGGTTGAAAACCAGTTAACGGTTGAAAAACAGTTAACGGTTGAAAACCAATATAATATATATATATATATGAGCAATATCACACGAGTAGCAGTGCGATGTGGCTGTATATCGGCACTGGTGGGAGGCATGTGTTTAGTCGAGAATGCAGTTGTTTAGATTGCAACTATGCAGTTTATTTTTAAGGATAATGCCTATTTTTAAATATCTATAATTTCTGAGAGACAGCGCGTTGGCGGCCATTAGTCTGTCTTTGAGCAAAGACGGTTGACGATGTTCATCCACAAGATGGCGACAGAGACCGCATAATAAGCCCTAAGAGAAAACCAACGTAATTTCAAACTACAGTTGATCAAATCATTATTAAACAGGTAAATGACTTTCTAAGTCGATCTCTCTCTTTTGTATGTTGTAGTGTTGTATTTATACCATAGTAATATTCTGATCTCCCGATTGCAACAGAGAAATACTGGGAGATATCTCTGTAGACTGATGGCATTTTTCATGCCGTTCAGCCTTATAGTCTTAAAATGTGAGCAAAATCACCTGTTTTGTCATCACTTTAGACATTACGCCAGAGAATCATTCAAATACTAGTTCTAAAATGACGTTCGTGAATTAGTAACGGCTTCTTCTGTTCTGACGTCAGCTGCAGATGAGAATGAATGGCGGAAGAAAGTAGTTCCTCTTACAAAAGGGTTTTGAGAATCTCCGTGTTTGATTTTCTTTTTTATACACACGATTATGCCGGCGAACTGTTTTATAAACGCAATATCACACTCGTAGCAGTGTGATGTGGCCGTATATCGGCACTGGTGGGAGGCAGGCCGAGTGCCTTAGTCTCTCACCAATGACAATATACAGCCACAAAACCCTTTTGTAAGAGGAACTACTTTCTTCCGCCATTCATATATTATTTTAGACATTTTTAAGATTTTCTTACAATTACTAGCCAAATATATTTTAATATTTTAAATGCTTTAAAAATATATGTTTTAAAAATATTTTCAAATATATATTTTTGGCCTTTTTGTATATATATATATATTTCTAGATATAGTTTGGCCTTTAGTTTCTGGTTATTGTTTGTGTGTGTTTGTTGATGTTGAATGGATGTTTATCTGCTTATTTAATGTTCCTGGATTCCTTGTATTACACATTTGGACTGTTAAACTGATTTGTATTTCAGTATACTCTGTCATATGCTTGTTCCTTACTGTAGCGCACACAACTTATAATAATAGAGTATATTATAGAGTATTTTATACAGCATGATATAGTATATAGTATTATTATAATATAGTAATATATTAACAATTTATATAATATAATATAATATGTATATTTTCTCCATACGGGTGGATTTGGAATGAACTGTGTATGTTTATGTGTGTACATGTGTGTGACAGACCTCCCTGTCGCCGATGGGCATGAACGCGATTATCACTGCATTGACTGTGCATATTTAATGAATAGGGTGCTAATTAAAAGTGTGTTTCAGCATTGTGTGTGTGAGCCGGGTGTCAGACACTGAAACTCACACTCCTGTGACACAAACGGTGAACTGGCATATGGAGAAATCAATGGGTTAATTAGCTACTAGTTTGCATTACTACTCACCAGGTCACGTTTACGGACGTCTCCATTCTCACTTACAGTCAGAGCTGATCGCTAAAGCTGAAACACTGACCTTGCCTTTCCACTCCATTAGCCCCAATAGACCCCCTTTGGCTTTGACATTCAGCTCCACAATTACTTACTGAAATCCGCCTGCTAAATTTACATTGATTATAATACATGTTCTCCAGGCAAGGGAGTGTTGTAATTTAAGCTGTGGGGAAGGTGACTGAGTTTGTCAATGCAATTAGGCCTCTATGATTTAGGCCAATACATGGGGTTTAGGAGAATAAATCTAGTGCTGTCAGAACGCAAAAATTCAAGGACTATTTACAAACACACAAATCAAAACTCATATAATAACTTGGGATTTATGCCATCGAGCATTTATATACTGTTTGTGTGTGTGTGTGTGTGCGCGTGTGCGTGTGTGTGTGTAGCTGTGTATTTTATTAGTGTTAAGCTAATACAAAAAAATCTAATAAAAAAATTAACTAATGAAAAAACATAAACATTCCTCTGTTGATGAAATACTTAAGAAATACTTAAGCCTGAGTGTTAATAACAAAGAAAAATTTATGTGAGTTGATATCAAATGAAAAGCAATAAATTATACAGTTTAGGGGTCATTATTAAATAAATATGCAGCAAAATACCACACACAGGCACGAACGCACGCGCACACACACACACACACACACACTCACGCACGCACACATGTTTGTTTTTGTGAAAAGTGGGTGCATTACATAGGTTTCCATTGATTTTATACAGCACAAACCGTATTTTGTATTGCCCTAACCCCACCCTACCCCTAAACCCAACCATCACAGGAAACAGTGTGCAGCTTTACTCTCTGATTAAACTCATTCTGTGTGATTTATAAGCTTTTTGAGAAATGAGGACATCAGCTGTGTCCTCATATTTCACCTCCTTTTTGTAATACCTGTGTCATACCTATGTCATTATACAGATTTGTGTCCTGACATGTCACAAAAACACGTGAAAACGCATACACACACACACACATGACACACACACACAAATATATTTTTAATTGAATTAATGTATAATGTAATATAGATAGTTTATAGAAAGCTTGTTTCTAAAAATAAAAAATAAACAAAAAGGTAAAGTTTGTTTATCCTGTTTATAGGGGTGTGATGAGATGCCTACTCCACGAGATGAGACGAGATACAAGATTGGGTTCACGAGAACGAGACGAGACGAGATTTTTACACTATTTTTAAGAAATCCTCAATGATGAAATACATGAATGGAAAATAGTCTTTTATGCAACTGGAGGAAAAAAAAAAACACAAATCGCAAAACTATTTAGCTGCTTTTTTAAAATCAACTTGTAATGAATGTTATTTTACTTCTATTTTAATGAATTATACGCAGTAAAGGACATATAAACACTGCTAACTATTTTGCTAGTAGCCTATGTGAATGGAAAATAATGTTTTTATATATAATTTTAAATATTAGCAAAATATTTGCTAATATATAAATGGAAAATAGATTTTTATTGAACTAGAAAAAAAAATCACAAAATAGAAAAAACTATTTAGGTGCTTTTTAAAAACATTGTAATGAATGGTATTTTCATTCATTCATTCATTTTCTTTTCGGCTTAGTCCCTTTATTAATCTGGGGTCGCCACAGCGGAATGAACCGCCAACTTATCCAGCATATGTTCTACGCAACGGATGCCCTTCCAGCTGCAACCCATCTCTGGGAAACATCCATACACACTCATTCACACGCATACACTACGGACAATTTTAGCTTACCCAATTCACCTATACCGCATGTCTTTGGACTTGTGGGGGAAACCGGAGCACCCGGAGGAAACCCACGCGAACACGGGGAGAACATGCAAACTCCACACAGAAACGCCAACTGACCCAGCCGAGGCTTGAATGGTATTTTATTTCTATTTAAATGAATTCTATGTCATAGAGGACATGCAAACACTGCTAAATATTTAGCTATATACTAACTCTACTGACTGGCTTCTCCCCTGTACAATTTCACATGAGAAATCAAACTTCTTTCCACACACTGAACTTAAAAAATATATATGTAATTTTTTGTATTTAATTTTTTATTTAATAAATCAGTTTCACTTTCATTTAGCAAAACTTCATTTATGCCCCCGTGACTCACTCTGAGCTACTGGATGCGATCATGCGAATGTGAAGTAAGGACTGATAGGAGAGAGTTGTTTTAATGGAGTTTGATACCGCACGCCAATGAAAAAATAAAAAATAACGTGATGATGATGTGATGATGAGTCTCCAGGAGATCATTCAGTGAGTGTGTGTGTTTGTTTGCGCGCTTAGAGATGTGTGTGTCTGTGGTGCCTTACTGACTCGCTAGGTGTGTATGTCCTGTCGCAAAATGCGGCTATAAGTCCTGCAAGGTGTTAGTTTGACTACAGCGTTTTCATATCTGCACTTCAATAATGCGACTAAAGTAGGAATACTCCACGTCTTAATTCTCTTTGTGTTTACGACGATTATGACTTTCATCATATCTGAAGTGCTATTCCATTGCATGGATACGAACCATAATGTGTGAGGCTGCATTTGGACACGGCACCCGCTGATCTCCGGTGAAAAAAGCGGTTATGTCACACCCGCCCGCCCAACCGAGTGACAAGCGCAACGCCGTCAAGCTTTTTTAGCATGGAATTTGATTTACAAACACAATTTTTCACCACACCGTTACTTTATTTGGAATAATAAGGACATTTTATATAAACAAAAATCTTTTTGCTAAGATTAAATATTTAGTTTTTTTTGCTAACTGGTTTCGTAATAACATTTTATTGGTAGACCAGTTATTTAATTCAGATGGTCTTCTCTTTACATAGAAGGAATTCTTAACAAAATATAATTTTCCCATACCACCAAAGGAATTTACAATGGTTTTTGGTGCAATCTCTCCTAAAATATGTATGTTGTATAAACAACAAAGCAGATTGGATTATCAGCTTTTGCCACAATTTTCCCCCAGTGACTCTTCAATAGGTAAAATATGCTTTTCCTATAATTGTAAGAATAATAACAGATCAATAAAAGCCCTTTTCCAGAAGGATGCTGCATCAAAACCAAATGCAATAGCATATTGGAATAAATTTATGAGTGATGTTGATTGGAAAAAAGTTTGGGTTCTGTCTAATCGCTATCTTTTAACAAACAAGGTTAAAGAGATTTCATTTAAACTTCACAGAATATATCCTGCCAAACATTATTTATCTAAATTTAAAAAGGATATAGATGTAAGGTGTAGCCAGAGGCCAGAGAGTGCTGTTCATTTATTTTGGTATTGCTCCTATGTGTCATTTTTTTGGCGAAATGTAATTGACTTTATTGCTGTCAATATTGATGAAAATATTAGTTTACACTGGAAAGATGTTCTTTTAGGAATTTTTGAAAACTCTAGAGACAAAAAGACCCATACATTTTTTATTAATTTCTTTATTTTAATGGCCAAATTTCATATTCATAAATGTAAATTTTCAGTTAAGTGAAGCATTATATTGAGTCCATATTACCCTCAAAAAATCTAAAAGCTATGCACATTGTACAAGTCTGTATATCATTTAATGTATTCCTGTGATATTGTTCATATCTCCTCCTAGCCTTTGAAATTTTCTTTGCATTTGTGACTTGACATAGCTTGACGTTATTAAAAAAAAAAAAAAACACAAGCGCAACTCCGAGGCCAGCCTGGGTTGCCAGGTGTGTGCAAAGCACTTGATTTGCAGATCAAATCCAATCCTGCCTCCAATCTTCAATGCTAATTTCACCCTCACGCTCCATCATAACATCACAACTCACGAGACAACTTTTCACCTCGACGAGAAATCTCGTCGCAATTTAATCTCGCGAGATCTCATCATACGAGATCTTGTCACACCCCTACCTGTTTATAATGCTTTTTCCACAACTGCTAACCTTTAACTAATTAAGCACCAATTGGTGTCGAATAATCACAAGTGTGATTTCATTTGATTGAATGTTTTTAACAAATAAATGATTTAATAAATAAAGACTTTCCAAAAAAAACACACAAATCCATTGTTTATAAGCCGATATGAGCTAATATATACCATCATTATGTTTCATATGTTTCATCATTTCTTTATAATACTTCATAATACACTCTTTATCACTAAGAGTTTTGCACAAGAGTTATTGTAAGCTGTGCAAACATTAAACTTTGCACTACACAGGACATGTTCTGTTAACTCGAGTAAACTAGAAACTAAAAATATTAAAACTAAATTTAAATTTAGATTTGATTTCAGGCTGTAAGACAAATAAAGTAATTAATTTTTAAAGGGGTATGATGATTTTTCCATAGGCACTGTAGTTACTATATGATAATAACTATAATAATAACTTTGGTACAGGGGAAACAAAGAGCTAAAGTGGTTTCTAAGCTAGCAGGAATTATCATTTTTATTATTCATCTACCACACCAGTTTCCAAGTAAGTGCTATTTTTATTCTCTTGAACAAATGGAATGGAAACAGTGTTTTATTTGCTAATGTTTTATGCAATATAAGTAAATTCTCAGCTTTGGGTGGAAACATAGCTTTTAACAGTGCTTATATCAGCAAGCACCATTAATTAACATGCCAAATGAAGTGCAGAGCTCTCGGTGCAGAGGTGTGTGGGACAGAAGTGCTGACCTGTGTGAGAGATGAGCGGGTGTTCAGCTCTGTGGCAAGAGGACTCCAGGGCCCGTATGGCCCCCCGGCAGGGCACTCCTCTGGGCATCAGCAGCAGCAGCAGGCTGTGCAGCAGGACGAGGCCGCAGGCCAGGGGCCTTCCCTCCGCCATGGGGGTCGACGGGACACTGCTCAGTACTGCTGGGACAGGGGCATAGGGCACTGGGCATCTGCCACGCAAATCTGATGAGAGAATAATTGAAAAGAAGAAAGCGATTGAAGAGTGTGATAAGGTTTGATTGATTTCTCTGGTAAAACATTAGAATAACTTCTGTAACCTTCATTAATGAGTCATTTGAAAATCCTATTATGGAACAGATGATTATTTAAAGGACCCGAAGATAAGAACTGGCTGACTGTGCTGTATATGATACTGATTATTACAAGGCTTACCAGCAGTTACTCTAAGTGATAAAAAATGGACATAAAATACTTTGATACATTGATATTATTTTATAAAGTGAGAAGGGATGTAAAACCACCACATTATTAGAAATTATACAGTTTATGGGTCTTTAGGATAAAAAAAAACACAAATAAATAAATTAATAAATAGGACGGTACGGTGGCTCAGTGGTTAGCACTGTTGCCTCACAGCAAGAAGGTCGCTGGTTCAAGCCCCAGCTAGGTCAAGCCCCGGCTAGGTCAGTTGGCGTTTCTGTGTGGAGTTTGCAAGTTCTCCCCGTGTTTGTGTGGGTTTCCTCCGGGTGCTCCGGTTTTCCCCACAGTCCAAAGACATGTGCTATAGGTGAATTGAATCAGCTAAATTGGCCATAGTGTATGAGTGTGAGAATGAGAGTGTATGGGTGTTTCCCAGTACTGGGTTGCAGCTGGAAAGGCATCCGCTGTGTAAAACATATGCAGGATAAGTTGGCAGTTCATTTCGATGTGGCGACAACTGATAAATAAAGGGACTAAGGAAAATGAATGAATGAATAAATAGGCTGCAAACAATATTGGAAAAATCTAACATTGTGATATTTTGTTATTCTGCGATATACATTGCTATATGAATACAATTTCAATTTGGAAAGAGTTTATCTATTTAGATTGACTGGGATGATTCTGTAGGGGAGTGCATCTGCATAAAATCTAATAAACAACCTACAAGCACACATTTAAAAATTATTTTTGTTGCTTGTCCAAACTAATTTAAAATGAGCAATTCTTGAGATTTTTTTGGCACAACTTTATTGTTTTATATTCAATCCACTTAAATTTGTTAAGTTATCTTAATCGATTTGTGTTGGGATAACATGAATAAATTGTGTGGAACCCAGAATTTTTACAGTGTAGATAAAAACAGTAAAGAAAAAGATACACTTGAAATAAACAGTGCTTTATCATTTTCCGAGTCTAACTGTATTCAGGTACAGTAATTGAATAATAAAAATAAAAATTATTCAATAAAATTCATTGCTGTTTAAGTTATAAAATGGCAAAAATTCTTATGCCGTAATGCTTTTAAAATTACTATAAAGGCCTCAACAACACATGCAAATGATAAATTATAATACATCATTGACTATTGCGAATGATCACATTGTGATATCGATGCTGAAACAATATATTGTGCAGCTCTAGCGCACATATTATATTTGTTAAAACATATCAATGCTGAAAAAGAAAAGCAAATGTTATTATTATAATAATTATTAAATTCGATAAATGAAAGGACGAAGAGTTGAAGACAGGTTTATATCAAGACAGAGTAAAAAGAGTGTGTCAGAGCCAGCGTGCAGCCAGATAAAGAAAATGCAGCTGTTGAGGGCGTCACATTCATCTCCCAAACCTTCTGCGCTCTCATCTCTGACCTCCGGCCTCACTTCCACAAATCAACACAGGGGACTGAACTCCATCTCCTATGAACAGCACACACACACACACGCACACACATGCACACGCGCACGCGCACACGCAAAAACACTGCACAAGGCCTCACACTGCTCACACTGAGCCAGAAAATCTCACAGGCTCAAGAGCTACAACTGATATCTGGCCACAAAGAACAATCTATAAATAGCACAAGCTGCTTCTTCTTTTTTTTTTTTATAGTTACATACTTCTGATTAAAATGTTAAAGTTCGTCATGGACTTATTAGTTATACCAGTGTTATTTTAGTATCACTGAGACCTTTTTTTTGAAGTGTTATTTTTGTTTTCGTTTTCATTTTAATTATATACAGAGGAAAAAACACATCAGAATTACAAGATGTTCACTCATAATTCTAAGGAAAAATGTGCTGAATTGTGAGATATAGCATAAACTGCACATATCATTTTTATTTTTTTTGGGAATTGCCATACAGAATGAACACTGACTGGCTGTTCATGTTGATTGCTATTTGTGTACACTTGTATTTGTCTGTTTTCTTGTTTGTATTTACCTTATGTAAAGTGGCCTTGGGTGTTTGAAAGGAGCTACATAAATAAAACATATAATAATAATAATAATAATAATAATAATAATAATAATAATAATAATAATAATTAATATTATTATTATTATTACTATTATTTTTATTGTTTTTTTTATATATTAAATCTGATTTGTTTATTTTTTGCATTTTTCATTTTATTTAACTTGATGTACTAATCTAAAACCGAAATCAATTTTATTTAACATTATATTAAATAATTAAACAAATATTTAGACATGTTTAACACTCAAATGTATGGATGATTCTGACATCTTGACATCAGTTTATAGTTTAAGATTTCAGTTATGATATAAATAAAAGTGTCTTGTGAGATATAAACAATACGCAACTGCAAGAAAAAAGTCATAGATGGGTAAACTAATATAAGATATAAACTTTTGTTTGCAATTATGACTTTCACAATTCTGACTTTTTTTCTCAGTTTATACTTAGACATTTGAAGTCTGACTTAAAACATTTCTCAGTTTATATCTTGACAT
This sequence comes from Danio jaintianensis, assembly GCA_903798115.1. Classification (NCBI taxonomy): domain Eukaryota; kingdom Metazoa; phylum Chordata; class Actinopteri; order Cypriniformes; family Danionidae; genus Danio; species Danio jaintianensis. Next base: position 17,769,451 of record CAIGQV010000641.1, read on the forward strand.
TTAAAGTCTGACTTAGAAAAGACTTAAACATTTATTACAACTGACTTCATGCTGTCATGAAATTCTGACTTAATTTATTGCAATTCTAGCTTTATATCTCACAATTCTGTGTTTTATCTCACAATTCTGTGATTTCTGAATTAATATAAACTTGCAATTATAAGGAAAAAACAATGTGTTGTGACATAAATTAACAATTAGCAAAAAAATAAATAATTATGAGAGAAACAGTTGCAATTATCTTTTAAAATTCTGTTTGATTGATTGATTGATTGATTGATTCAATCTTAAGTCAGATTTGACTGACTGACTTACTGTATTCTGAAAAAGTTTCAAAAGGGAATTGATTGTGAGAGAAAATCTAACAAAATGGTTTGTAGGTTCAGTAGATAGCTGTGGCTCCGCACTGCCCAGCATCTACTAACAGAAATCTGTTCAGCAAGACAAGGGGATGTAAAACCCCATTTCCATGCTCTACAGACACGAGTCTCCAGGCCCATCAACAGGCCATTCAGATCTGCAGTGTGTCAGTTATTGAGTCCCTGTGGTCCCTGTTGATGAGAGCAACTTTGGCGTAATCGAGTTTTGTACTGACTGACTCAATTTCATCTGTACTGACATAGTGTATAGAGGAAATCCTATGGAATGGAAAGATGGAGGGATTTTGATTGACAGAACATGCATTGCAGTGGTACAAGCTCTTGGCTTTAACGTGGTGCTGTAAAGTCCATCCAACAGACCAGGAAATAGATCTTATAGAACATGGACGTACATTTTGCTAACCTGAAGAGATCCACTAATATAACCTGGAGGTACCCATTATTTCCACAAAATTAGGACTTTCTCAGAATTCAGAATGGCAAAAAATAGTTACAATTCTGAGGAAAAAGTCTTTGTAACATATTAACACAAAATCATGAAACATAAGCTCAGAATTATGAGAAATAACATTTGGATTTGCAAGAAAAAGTTTGGATAGACATTTATATTTGACCCTGGAGCACAAAATCAAGTCTTAAGTTGCTTGGTTGTGTTTGTAGGTAAAGCCAAAAACACAATGTATGCATCAAAATAATAGGTTTTTCTTTTTGGCAGAAATCATTAGAATACTAAGTAAAGACATTTAGTAAATTTCTACCATAAAATATCAAAACTTAATTGTAATTTGTAATATGCATGGCTAAGAACTTAATGTGAATAAGTTTAAAGGCAATTTTCTCAGTAATTATATTTTTTAAACCCTCAGATTCCAGATTTTCTAAAAGTTGTATCCCAGCCAAATATTGTCCTATAACATAACAAATCATATATCAATAGAAAATGTATTTATTCAGATTTCAGGTGATGGATACATCAACAAACTGACCTACAACAAACCTGTATTTTGACTTTATGTGATATAAAAATCTTGAATTTATCTTAATATAAAATCAGTTTAAATTTCACAGTTTTTGAGTGTCTGTTCTGACTTTTTTCTCAAATTAGCTCAAGAAAAAATAAATAAATATGCAATTCTAAAAAAATCTAATCAAATCATAGCTATGAACTTGGGCGACACGGTGGTGCAATGGGTAGCGCTGTTGCTTCACAGCAAGAAGGTCGCTGGTTTGAGTCCTGGCTGGGTCAGTTGGCATTTCTGTGTGGAGTTTGCATGTTCTCCCCGTGTTTGCGTGGGTGTGTGCTATAGGTGAATTGAATAAGCTAAATTGACCGTAGTGTATGATTGTGTGAATGAGTGTGTATGGGTGCTTCCCAGTGCTGGGTTGCGGCTGGAAGGGCATCCACTGCGTAAAACATATGCTGGATAAGTTGGTGGTTCATTCTGCTGTGGCAACCCCTGATGAATAAAGGGACTAAGCCGAAAAGAAAATGAATGAATGAATGAATGAGCTATGAACTTAAAATTGTGAGACAAACTCAGAATTATAAGATATACACTTTGGAACAGCAGGAATAAAAAATAAATCTAAATTTGGATCTCAGTATATGAAAGTCAGTATATATCTTGTAATTCTGACATTTGTTTTCTTAGATAACTTAAAAATGTAAAGCCAGAGTTCACATCTCAAAGTCTATCTTTAATGTAAAGACCACAGTTCTGAGTTTATACAGCCGATTTGAATGTTATCACTCGATTGAATGGGAGTTATCAGTGGTTATCAGCAGATAGATATGGGCCAGTAGGGGACTTCTGTGCCTACTAGTAGGCTCAGAAGGCTGTTATCATTCATCCACATGGTTAATCAGCTATAGATCACATCCAGCTGCGGACGGAAGTTAACAATAATTATTTACATTATTTATTAAATTTCCCATTAATTGTATTTTATTAACGTCTACCCCTACCCCAACCCTAAACCCAACCATCACAGTAATGTAAAAACAGATCTGGATCTGGAGTCTTCTCTATTAGTATAGCTGATTAACCATGTGAATGAATGATAACAGCCTTCTGAGCCAACTAGAAGGCACAGAAGGCCCCTACTGACCCATATCTATCAGCTGATAACCACTGATAACACCCATTCAATCGAGTGATAACATTCCAAGCGGGTGGTTTTTGTATCCTGAACTTTAACTCAGATGAACTCAGAATTGCGACCTCAATTGATAAAAAGAGAGATAAACTAAGAATTACGAAAATCATATCTCATAGTTAATCTCTTTTTATAAAGTATATATTTCAGCTTATACTTATGTCTCTCAATTGTGACTCTTTTCTCAAATAACCTAAAAAATGTGAAGGAAAATTGTAAAAAGTTTCAGACATAAGCTCAGAATTCATCTTTCATTCAGTTTCACTTTTTCCATAAGGCTTCCAAAATTCCAAGTTCACACACACACATACATGCAGGCACGCACGCACACACGCACACGCACTCACGCTCACACGCTCACACACGTTTGTTTTTGTGAAAAGTGAGTGCATTACATAGGTTTCCATTGATTTTATACTGTACAAACCGTATTTAGTATTGCCCTAACCCCATCCCACCCCTAAACCCAACCATCACAGGAAACAGTGTGCAGCTTTACTCCCTGAAATAAACTCATTCTGTGTGATTTGTAAGCTTTTTGAGAAATGAGGACGTCAGCAATGTCCTCATATTTAAACTCCTTTTTGTAATACCTGTGTCATACCTATGTCATTATACAGATTTGTCTCCTGACATGTCACAAAAACACGTACACACACACACACACACACACACACACACACACACACACA
>CAIGQV010000641.1:17772779-17790663 GCA_903798115.1 Danio jaintianensis
ACACACACACACACACACACACACACACACACACACACACACACACACACACACACACACACACACACACACACACACACACACACACACACACACACACACACACACACACACACACACACACACACACACACACACTGAATCCCAAAATACAAATTAGAGTACAGGGATTTGATTTATTTCCCTGTGTGAATGGCAAACATTTGCAGTACAACAAATGTGCAGAACATTAAACCCATATTTCTTTTGAACATTACTGATGCGGACAATAACTGCATTACATAAGAATTTGCATAACTTGTTGCTTTGCTTAAATACTGTTTCACCTCATCATTCAAGCAGACAGACACACAAAACAGCATAGAAATGCTAAGAATCACATTAGCGTGAATGACCAACTCGGTAGTTGATTAGAGAAAAAAAAAGTGCAAACGTCCATTTGAGGCATTTGATGTAAGCTCATTTGCTTTATGTTTTAAAAAAATAATGTACAAAATCTGATACATAAAGTTAAGGTGCTCCTGTAGACATTTTGAGTTACAATCCATGAGTTAAATATCCACGATGTTACTATTTCCCAGAATAAAAAGCAGAAAAATAACACCTGCAAGCTTAACCAATTCCCGCCATGACAACATAATGGCTGGTTGTTAGTCAGGGTGTAATAAACAAGATTACAGTTTACTTTAATCATAGCTGCACATGACAACATGACATATTCCTGCTGCGGTCCGATGTCCGTCATGGAGAAAAATATCAATATATGTAACAGCGGTAGAACAGGCTAAGAGTTGCTTCCTGCTAAAAACCAGTTAAACTGTCCTCCTTTAACACAGGAGAAGTAATGGGAGAGAAGAGTGGCCCAATATGAGCTCATTATTTCTACAAGAAAAACGGGGATACTCTACATATTACTGTCTGCCGCTTTCTGTGCTGAATCATCTTTGGCAATAAAACCGAATCTGGTTATGTCTTGAACTGAATTTAAGGGAGAAATAGAAGAGATAGTACAGCCAAATAATGAAAACTCATGTCCTCATTTACTCAATCTCATGTCATTCCTTCTGGAGCTGAAGAAAACTGTTAAATAATGTACTAGATTTAGAACTAGGGTGAAGAAGAACCATTAAAGTAAGCTGAAATTGGAAGTATCTGAAGTAATGTGATACAGTAGATTTGATATGATGATAGACTATAATCTGCATTGCTAAGTGCAGCAGAAAGATTACTGAGTCAGTGAATTACTTAACTCTTGATTTGTGAATTAACCATTTTCTGAACAAGATTCATTTAAAAGATCTGACTCAAAAAAAAAGATTCATTCATGAACTCTCTCATGGACTACTATGGCATCAAGTCATTCATTCAGTAATGAGCTGTTAATGCAAATTAACTGTTATTATTAAAAAAGCTGTCAATAACAATTTATTTACACCAACAGCTCATCAGACTGTATTTTTATTGACTTCTGTCCATGTTTTGCAACAGTTGTATTATATGCATTTGAAACTAGTTTTTGGTTTCAGATTCAGATTCAGTACATATTTATTTCCATTATTTCCATTGTTTTTTTTCATTTATATTCATAGTTTATATCAGCCTTATTCCAAGATAAATATTATTAAAAATAAATCAGTTAATCAATCAATAATAGTAAAAACATGAATATAGATTTATTACATGTATATTATTATTAATACTACGTTTTAATTTAAGAGTTATTCAATGAAAAAAAATTTTGGTTACAAAAATTGAGCATGTATGATACATACAGCGGGGAAAATCTGTATTGAACACATCCTGTTTTTTTCCTGGGAATAATATTTCTAAAGGAGCTGTTGACATAGAATTGAACCAGATTTTGGTAAAAACCCAAACAATACAAACATAAAAATAAAACAAAACAAAAAAATCTGAAAAATGTAATATGTGTAATAACAATGAAACAACACAAGGAGAAAGTACTGAACTACTAAAATGTATTTAATACTTTATATAAAAAGCCTTTTTAATAATGGCAGCTTAAAGACACCTCATATGGAGAATGAAGTCACATGCATTGCTCAGGTGTTTTCTTTTCAACAGAGTGCAAAAATCTTGATGGTTCTGTGGGTCTTGTCTATCAAATCTGATCTTTATTTTGTATTTTCTATTGGTTTCAAGTTAGGTGAGTGGCTGGGCCATTCTACAGCTTGATTTTATTTCTCTGAAAGCATTTGAGAGTCTCCTTGGCTGTGTTTTGGATCATTGTCTTGCTGAAATGTCCACCCTGGTTTCATCTTCATCATCCTGGTAATGTAGATGTTCTTATTTTCCCTTCTGTATATAATTTTTGTTACACTGTAAGGTGTTGCTTTATAAAGATTATAGGATTCTAGAATATATTTGATAAAGAATATATCTGGTCTCAAGTACAAAAATGAATAAAAATAAAATGAAATCAACTGAAAGCTCACAGAATCTACCTAATTACATTCATATACACTGATAAAATGTAATCTTTTTGGGTTAAATAAAAGGTAAAAATCTCTTTAAAGCAACAACTGCAGATTACCAAGTTTTAACACTGCATTCAATTGAGTAAATGAAACCAATTTAATTGTATGTTTTATTTTTCATTTGAACCATCTCTTTAAGGTAGAATGAATAGCTATAATAAAAAGGAAAAATGAAAGAGCAGATTTCAAACCAGTTTGAAGGTCGAGCAAATACAAATCTTAAACTATTACTAAACACTCTGGGTGTCGTTCAATTTATTCAACAGACTCTGCACCCTCAAGGTCACTGACTAGCACAGCTATCATTCAAAGCCACAACCAGGAGCTTATAATTATACACTTTAAATGAACAAACTGTGCGGAAGACCAAAGTATGAGCTCTTTTCTTCACATCCATGTTGCACTGTTCTCTGTGTTTGCACAGATGTCTTCTAACTGTGAAGTTCAAACCCACTTGTGGAAAAAGAAGACACATATTGCACCATCTCAAAGATGTTTCTTCTCCTTACAGAACGGACAAGACACGAGACCGTAAAAACACCAGACTTTACCCGGAGAAAAGCCAATAATGGGACAAGATGGGAAATAGCGGTTTCCTACACTCTAGATCGACAGCAAGGAAACACAAACCAGTGCAGACAGTCACAGGCAGCTTTTATTTCCACTGCCGATCAATTCCAATCTTTCCCATCTCCGTCTTTCACTCTGACGTCTCCACTAAAATGGATATTTCTACCAAAACCCCTGAGGCGACTGGATTGAGGAGGCATTAGCAGCATCTGGTCTGGAAAAAGGCAAAAGCGCAGGGTCGTTTGGTTCAGGCCGCCTCTGGGCATACAAACACACAAAGCATAAATAAAGGGCATTTTCATACAAGCTCCGGAGGATTGAACAAGGCTCAGTCGTGCCTGAATCAGACCTCTCCATCTGGAAGAAGATCCTAATTGGACGTCGGTGTTAAAACTGACATCCTCAAACAGTAAATGATGGAAAATGTACATCCATTCGCTGTGACAGGTGATTTTATGAGCTGGTTATTTTCAATGTGCTAGACTTTTGACATTTAGCATACTTATTCTTCCAAAAAACACTAGACTTTGTGAATGGACTGTTTGCTGAAGCGTTTGATTTATAGTAAATATTTAGATGTTATAGTAAATATTCAGATTCAGATGTTCAGATTTCTTTGCACAGACCAATTATTTCACTGACCTCAATATATTGTCAGGACTCATGGTTATTAGTTAAGTTTTGCCTCTATCTTTTTTTGACTCTCAAGTACCTGTAGTCGATTACTTGCATTTTATGAATCACAAAGGAACACAGTTTCAGCTAAAAAAAATCTTTAAAGGTGCTGTATGTAACTTTTTGGCTCTTCAAAATCATTTAAATGCCATAATATGTTTGTAGATATTTAGGAAACATGCTAAGTGAACATTTGTTTTTGAAAAAACAATGCTAAAGTCAGTTATTCTGCTTTAAAAATGTGCATTATTGTCAGAATGTCTGTGTTTGTTTTTGTCTGTATAACCTGCCCACTGCCAGTTTACCCAATTATATTTCAGCATCCTGGTTTTCTTTAAGGAATATTTAATTAATGTTTTAAACATAAGTACTATAATTGTACTATAAAATTATGTAACATCTTCTAAACTTCCCTAGTCCAAAAACATCTTTCAATGAAGCCAAGCTGCTGAAATTATGCATTTTATAAAGTAATGCACAAGTGACTTCAAAACCCAAAACATAGAGATTTTTCATAATGAGTTTTTTCCAACTCATATCTAGGCTTTGTTGAAGGATGAATACCTTGTTTTGATTTTTGATTTTGATTTTTGTTTTTCGACTACCGTTTCATGATAGATAGATTTCTTGTTTAGAAGTCATCATATGTGGACAAGCTCAAATATTTTAGACTCTGTTTACATCTATATTTAGTTCCATCCAGTTGTGATCAGACAGAAATGTTGGATGATTCTTTTCACCTGTGTCTTTTAAAATTAATAAATCTGAATACAGATATTTTTTTCTTGACAAATTGTACAATAAAGAAAATAAATGAAAATGTTTTTTTTTATTGCAAGCACATTTCACATATACCGAAACTGCACACATTTGAACACATTCAAATATAAAATTTTACATGTTGAAATAGTATTGTCATGTGAAACAAATTTTAATAAAAATAATTTTTACAAACGACAAAAATAAATATTAGCTTCACTGCAAAGGCAGTTATTTCATTATAAAATACTGTTAGAAAAGAAAGAAAGAAAGAAAGAAAGAAAGAAAGAAAGAAAGAAAGAAAGAAAGAAAGAAAGAAAAGAAGGAAAGAAATCTGTAACTGATAATAAAAAACCAGAGGCAAAACTGAACATTAAAGAAGAACTCATTGAAGTTATAGCTGGTTGAGCAAATAACTATCACGGCAGTTTCCCAGGTGCAGCCTGTGCATGTCAGTCAGTAAACATTTACTGTTTTTCAAAGCAAGAAAGGAATTTTCCGCTAGCAACCTCTTTATCCTCAACAGATATTTTTTCTCAGCCAGACAGAACCATTTCCATCTCGAATCTAATACTGCTTCTGGGTCCAGTGCGCTCTCAATCTGTTAAACCAACACCGTTTTAACAGATTGCACATCTGAGCACACAACATCTGTCAAGTATCAGACAACAGCCAAGTGCTAATCTTCAAATCTTACACGCTGATCTGCTGAAGTCCATATTACTTGAAAAAGAAAGAAAATAAGCAATCTACACACACGCACACACACACACGCACGCACACACACACGCACGCATGCACGCACACGCACACACACACACACACAAACGCTCTTCTTTCTCCCATACTTTGACAGCCAACAACTGGGTGAAATTGATGGAGGGCTTGTCTGGAACGGGATTCAACTTGAGCCACAATTGCAGGCTAGTTACGAAAACAATACTACTTAAAGACTGACATATTGAGGGTTATGTTCAATGCAATAGCTTTGGAGCTGTTAAAGAGTAGTTTTGGGACGGTTGGCCACATACAAAGTCAGATTTAAATCTGGGACAGCAAACCCAGTAATTTCAGCCCGTCACACCCTGACTCTCCCGAGGTATCCAGCCTTTATTTTTAACTGTCTGTTTCTCTACGCGGCCTCTGATGGAACTGGAGCTGACTATCCTTGGGTATATAATAGACGAAGAGTTCTTAATGCTGAAAGCGAGCCGTGGCTGTGTAGTTTTGTGGCTCTCTTTAAGAGTAACAGCCCGTAATCACAAGGTCACTGAAACAATCACACTGAAGCCTTTTCAAAGCCATTGAGAATAGCCTGAGGTTCATACACAATGAAACAAAACTATTTGTTAAGATGCATTTAACCTGTGCCTTGAAAAAACAACTACAGGTCAATGTTGAATTTTCGCCAGGTCACAGAACTATAGGCTATTAAGAAGTCATTAAAAAGGCATTTTTCAGATAAAAATGTAAATGTGCTGTTAATTTGTTCACCTTCAGGTCAGCCAATGTGTAGGTGACTTTTTTAAATATTAAAGATAATCCTTGAAGATTTTAATCTTTGAGAGATTAAAAAAACATACAGTACAAATACAGTCAAAAATGTTATACTGGATCACACACAAGACAAGACACAAGGTTTAAATGCAATAATGTAGTAAATACTGGTGGTGAATAATGTGCAAAGCACTTTGAGTGTCCAGAAAAGCGATATACAAATGTAAAGAATTATAAATAATGTTCAGATTTTTGCATAGACTAATTGTTTCACTTCATAAGAAATCAATGTATTATCAGGAGTCATGGTTATTAGTTTAGTTTTGCATGCATATGTATTTTTTTCTCTCAGAGTGCCCTTAGACATTGAGTTTGAGATTTTATGAATCACCAAGGACAACATGTTTGGCAAAATAAAAAATATTAAATTCTACTGAACAATAAAAACACATGATCTGACGGTGAGGAAATTAACAGTAAATTTTCCTTTTTGTGTGAACTATTTATATGGGTCATTAAATGAAATCTTAACTCTTCTTAAAGATTTTGACATTGTAGTGTATAATCATGTAGCATCCTTAAAACACTTTTAGTCTGAAAAGATCTTTAATTGAAACCAAGCCAAAATGGCACATTTTACAAAGTGATGTCAAAACACAAAATAACCCCTGATCCCATTGAAATTTTTCACTGGGTTTTTATAATGAGGTTTTTCTGACTCAATACTAAAATAAGTCGACTTTTGATGTCGATTTTTTTGTAGTGACATCGTTTTATATTGACAAACTGTACATTTTCTAGGTTTTATATATATATATACATACACACACACACACACACACACACACTTTTTTAAGTGTATAGACTTTTTGCTAAACAACTACTAAGCAAAAGTTACCATGTTACATTTTTTAAAGTTGTTAAAGTGCACATAATTTGAAACCCAATTGTAGCCCAGTTTGAAAATGTAAATAAAATGAAAAAAAAAAAAACATCAATGAATCACAAGGCATCCCGGTCTGTATTTTGCACTGTCAATTTATTTGCACTGTCTGCATTTTGTACTGTCTGGAGCCAGCACCTAAGCTTTTCACTCATCATAGCACACGTGCTGCTGATGATGTGACAATAAAAGTGATTTGATTTGATTTGACGGTGGCGCAGTGGGTAGCACGATCGCCTCACAGCAAGAAGGTCGCTGGTTCGAGCCCCGGCTGGGTCAGTTGGCATTTCTGTGTGGAGTTTGCATGTTCTCCCCGTGTTTGCGTGGGTTTACACTGGGTGCTCCGGTTTCCCCCACAGTCCAAAGACATGTGGTATAGGTGAATTGAATAAGCTAAATTGGCCGTAGTGTATGAGTGTGAGAATGAGTGTGTATGGGTGTTTCCCAGTGTTGGGTTGTGGCTGGAAGGGCATCCGCTGCGTAAAACATATGCTGGATAATTTGGCGGTACATTCTGCTGCGGCGACCCCTGATGAATAAAGGGACTAAGCCGAAAAGAAAATGTATGAATGAATGAATCACAAATAGAAGTAAATGTTAACTAACCAATATTATAATTTACAGATTACATTATACTGGATCCAGCAATAATGTTGCAGCACACTAAGGCTGAATGTGTTGTCAAGAACGTGTAATGTCAAGAATGTGTAATACTGTTCTTCACTGTTGCTTTGTCTGCTACTGAATGATTTATTATTCAGTAGCAGACACGATATTTACTGTATACGTTTTTAACAGACATACCCAATATTGATTTCACAGTGGGATCTATTATTATAAGTCTTGAAAGTGTCACATCTATCAAAACTGTTTCAAAGAACAGGACAGAAACCAGCCTATTACTTCGAAAGAATGATTCTGATGTAAAAATCTTGATGACACCATAAGCAGACCTTGGAGAGCATCATAAAATAAAGGCAGTTCATGACCCCTTTAACTGAGACAGTGCAGACAACACTCAACAATCTGTTTTATATCAGATGTCTACATCCCCCATGATTAAAAAGATAAATCACTAGTATATTCGACATATGAAGCTTTCAAGAGCAATACCAGCACACTAGCCAAGATCAAGGCTCCCAGGGCGCACTACTGTCTCCCCCTTACTATACGTTTATCACCTCACGAAACCATCACTGTCGGATAAAGTAGTCATCCTGCGCTGCTGAATCCCCATCAGAGGAGAACACGAGCGCTTTTGCCAAACAGGAGGAACAGCATCCAACTCTCACTGTCAAGATACAGGAGGTGAAAAGAAGTCCAATATGCCTGTATCAGAAATAAAAGTCTAAATAACCAAGCCACTGACAAAAATCAATAGCCACTGAGTAAGTCAAAAAACGTATGACTATTATAGAAGGCTTAAAGTGTTGGAATTATTTATTTATTAATTAAATTTTTGTAAATCCTAAGTAATCTAGGTCTAGTTCTCTAAAAATATTCAAAAATGACTTATTTTCAAATTTGATTTACCAGTTAAAGTCAAACAAGTGCCAATTTCATATCTGTCAAAACTACAACAGACAGACGTCATATCCATAACAAAAACGTTTTCCTCATAAATGCAAAAATGTCAAATAAAATGAAATAAATTTGTTCTACTGAGAGTTTAATTCACATAATTTCTATACTGCAAACTCGCGATTTAATTAAATGTGAAATTAAACAACCTAATACTAACAAAATTGATATTAAAAACACTAAACACAGTGCTATTCTTAATCAGTATTTTGAACACAACATTGTTATATATACATTGCACTGGTGTTGATCTTAAAAGTAGAGTGTTCAAAATAACACTAAGTGAACACTAACACTGGTGTAGTGAATTGATGCAGTAATTAACACTGTGAGATTTGAATTTACACTCATTGAGTGTAAAAGATTTAACACAAACAGAAGTGTAACTTTTACACTCTATAATGTGGACACATACACTTTACCGGTGTTAAATTTGACACCATGGGTGTGATTTGAACATCTGCAATTTTGCTGTGTACTTGTTTTGGTCACATCTATAACACACGTTTATTCCCCTCAATTAAAATATTAAACATCATTTACAGATTGCTATTTGTATTTAGCGCTGTGACGGTGACAATTTTTTACTACCGCGGTGGGAAGTCACCAACAACCGCCGGTGTTGCGGTGGTGGTGGGGGGTTGGGTCAATTATGCTGTAAAATAATCTGTGACAGAAGTTCACTCAAAAGTGAAAATTCCTTCTGTCGTTAATTACTAACACTTCTGTCATTCCAACCTTCAGAACACAAATTTAGATATTTTATAATATGAAAAAGCAATTAAATTATGAAAATTGTGAAATTAAAGCAATAGTCCAGAGATCTGGTCCCCGCATTAGGTCAGGGTTTGCCTGTATATAGCCTTTAAAACGCGCACGCGGCGGCGGAGGCGCACTCTAAACTCACACGGGAGAAAACTGCACTAGGATGACATGAAGGCGAGCAGCCTAATTCATTTCATGTTTTGGTTGACTAATTCTTTAAATACAACTCTTTTGAGCTTTAAAGGGTAAAAAACGCTAAAGAAATTAGCCGTTAAATTAATGTTAGCAGAGACGCAGCTGCCAGTCATTTTCACATTAGTTTTTTAGTAGGGGATTAATATTAGAGTACCCTACTAAAAATGTTTAATTGGACACTGCACAGTCCTACCGAAGTCTACAATATAATAATATTATAATTTATTATAATTAATATTTTTAAAACTAAGCTATAAAATTGACAAAACGCAAAACCCTTTTTAATGTTTGCTTTCATTTTGACATGGCTAAAGCGCAGTTTTACAGTTGTGAAAAGAAACATCCCATTATGCAGCAGCATTCTCAAGTTAGGACACTTAATAAATGCCTTTTGAGTTTAAAGATGATCGGCCTGCGAAGTCAGGTTTACAGTGTTATAAATGAAATAGGTATATAGTGCATTGAGTGAGTGGATTTGCCGCGGATCAACCTCTCACATGCGCTGCAGGTAGGCTGAATGATCATCTAGGGTAGACAGGCTCTCTGTTTTGCTACACTAATGCCCGAAAATGTAACTAAGTAACACATTTAGCTACTATTTTTTTAAATGACATTGAATTGTAACATGTAGCTTTTTTCTAACACTGATATTGGTTGGGTAATGAAGCGTGATGACTCGGTTATGATTTATTTACCGGTAGTGGGAAGTGAAAGTGGGTTAGCTTGCATGTGTGGGCCTAGTTTGACTTCTTTACCTAAAACTTTAAACATTCACGTTGTTTGAAATAAAACGGAAATAAATAAGGAGAATAAAATATAATTTAAACCACTCGTCTGGCGCTGAAGCCATGCTTCGTCTGCGTTAATAAACGGTATCGTTGCATAACCTTCACTGATAAAATCAGTAATAGCGAAACTTCATAATATTATTATTATTACTACTATAAAAAGTATATTACTGGACTAAGTCAGTATAACTTAGGCAGTAATGCAAAGTAACAAATAAGTGAATAAATAGCCTAAATGAAAGGAACAAGAGGGACCAAAATCGTCAATGTCTTCCATTTATCACTTTCTCTTTTTTATCTGGCCATTTTTGGAAAGGCCTCTGCGATACCTGGCTGACTAGCTGCGCGTTTGCGTTCAGAAGACAGGAGTTGATTATACGTGGCTGGGTGACATGACCGGAGATGGCTGTGGAGATTCGACGTGTTTGCCCATTTAACACTTTTTTTTTAAAACAAACCCTACAAATAGCTTCTTTTATTTATTGGTTCACCTTTCTCGTTCAGCACGAATCCAAAATGTTCCCAGATCGGCGATGTAACATTTGGTTTTCCAACCAGATTCATGGCTGAACTTGAACTTGCTGAATCGCGCCTAACGTTATATTCTAACAGAAATGCAATACTTTGCAACATAACGGAAATTTCAGTGCGTGAGGTCACGTACTACCGCCGGTGGCATGGACAACCGCGGTGGCAAATGACCACCGCGGTGACGCGGTTGTCTCGGTGACCGTCACAGCCCTATTTGTATTATCCATTAAATTTGTGGTTAGTGTTTTTTTGGAAAATATAAACAGATGTTTCAATATGGGTGGCACGGTGGCTCAGTGGTTAGCACTGTCACCTCACAGCAAGAAGGTCGCTGGTTCGAGTCCTGGCTGGGCCAGTTGGCATTTCTGTGTGGAGTTTTCATGTTCTCCCCATGTTCGTGTGGGTTTTTTCTGGATGCTCTGGTTTCAACCATAGTCCAAAGACATGCGCTATTAGTGAATTGGGTAAAAAAAATTGGTTGTAGTGTATGAGTGCGTGTGTGAATATGAGAGTGTGTGGATGTTTCCCAGTATTGGAAGGGCATCCGCTGCGTAAAACATATGTCAGAATAGTTGACTCATTCCACTGTGGCGACCTCTGATAAATAAGGGACTAAGCCGGAGGAAAATGAGTGAATGAATGAATGAATGAATGAATGTTTCAATATATTGTTAACATATACATTCTCTGTGCGTTTCAAGTTCTACTGCAAATGTCACATCCATAATGCTGAATGAACACAGGTGCAAGGCCAAGGTGGGTAAACTAATTTCATGTTTTTGAAAGACCTTGGTATCATCAATGCTGCGTTTATACAATTAAGAATACTGTAAAAATACAGCATATTTCAATATACCTTAATATATTTATATACTAATAATGTATTTTAAAATGTAATTTATGCCTGTGATGGTAAGGTTGCATTTTCATCACCATTACTCTTCTGTGTCACATGATCCTACAGAAATCATTCTGATATCCTGATTTGGTGCTCATTATGAATAAATTCAACAGTTCTGTATACATCATTTTTTAATTATTATTATTCAGCAATTAAACTAATTAAAGATGACAAACCTATAGAAAAGTTTTCAAACGTTTAAAAAGTAATTTAATTATTAATAGTTGTACTCAGTAAGGATGTATTAAACTAATGCTGCTGCTACTACTACTACTGCTAGTAATAATAATAATAATAATAATAATAATAATAATAACAACAGTTAAATTACTTTTCCACTGAAAAAAGTAAATTACTACTGAATACTGTTACTTTTATGTCATTTAATTAGTTACTTATAATGAAATTCTCTTAAATAAAATAAAGGTAACACTTTAGAATAATGTTCCATTAGTTAATGTTAGTTCATGTATTTACTAACATTAACAAAGTATGAATGATCTTGTAAATCATTTATTAATCATAGTTCAACATTAACTAATGCATTATTAAAATATAAAGTTGTTCTTGTTAACATTAGTTAATGCACAGTGAGTTAACATGAACTAACATTAACACTGACAATAACAAAGATGAATAAATGTTTATAGTTTAATATAAAAATATAATAATTGAATAATAAATATAATATAATATAAATTTAATATGGCGACGCGGTGGCGCAGTGGGTAGCACGTTCGCCTCACAGCAAGAAGGTCGCTGGTTCGAGCCTCGGCTGGGTCAGTTGGCATTTCTGTGTGGAGTTTGCATGTTCTCCCCGTGTTCGCGTGGGTTTCCTCCGGGTGCTCCGGTTTCCCCCACAAGTCCAAAGACATGCGGTATAGGTGAATTGGGTAAGCTAAAATTGTCCGTAGTGTATGTGTGTGAATGAATGTTTCCCAGTGATGGGTTGTGGCTGGAAGGGCATCCGCTGCGTAAAACATATGCTGGATAAGTTGGCGGTTCATCCCGCTGTGGCGACCCCAGATTAATAAAGGGACTAAGCCGAAAAGAAAATGAATGAATGAATAAATTTAATATAATAAATATAATAATTTAATATAATTTGCAGAATAATTCAAATTTTCACCTTAAGAAGGTTACGTCAGTCAGACAATTGCACATGCTGAATTTTGTTTGCTAATTAAATAATTTTATTTTGTAAACAAAAAGCTTAAGCATTAATAAATGAATAATGCTAATACAGGTCATGACTCAAGACTTCTAATTTCTATAGCCTTTGCATTGAGCTTTATGTGGAATTTAAGCAGAATTGAGTCAAGTAATTAAATTCCTAATTTTGCAACTAAATTACTCTTCAGACAAAGTAATTAGAAAAGTAATTCAAAAACAATTTTAGCAATGTAATTTGTAATAAATTTTTTTTTTTTTAAATAACTTACCCAATACTGCTAGTAACGATGAAAAAGTTCTCCCTATTGTGTTTACATGGGTTAAAGGTTAAATCACAATATTGCAGTAATTCCATTACAATCGCATTATGAGGATGCATGTACTGTAAAACTCAAAACTTGAACCAATTATAGTATTGAGATATTTATATTTCACATGCTCAACAAAGCTTTGGTTTTTCAGGACATTTAAATGCCAGAGCATGACACGAGGAATGAGCCTCGTGCACATCACCAGACACAAACCTTCACAAGCTCTCAAAAGAGATGACAAGACAAATCAAATGTTTTCCTAAGTTGTACGAATCTCTTTAAACCATGCATTGAAACACACAGAGTGAGTGACATTTCAGGTGCCCATTATTGATGGCAGTTTTTACCTGCTTTAGGTGACACAAAACTCCCCCTGAGAGGCGCACGCTTCAGATTAACCCGTCATATACCACAAATACACACACCCCTGGAGGTGCGGTGATAAGAGCCATAATGCCTGTCGCTCTGAACATTTGACATTTTTAGAGGTTTAACTACACGCTTGGCATCAAAGAGCAGAGTGAATCCTACTGCACTATCCACAGCTGCATGTAAGCATTGTAAGTACTGAAGCCCTTCAGCAGCTCAATGTGCTCAACTTTATGAATAAATAGGGTTCATGCTTATGAGTGAAGCATAAATGTGTGTCTATTCTGGGTTCACTTACAAGAAGGATTGGTATTTGGGTGGGTCTCTGAAAACGGATGGGTGCTATTGGTTAATATAATATTTACATTGATTGCTACAAATTGTTCACAAGTTTATTTAGTAAATTAAGTAATTTTTTGTTATTGTTAGATTGTTAAATGAACACATTAAAAATTAAACTTGTCAAAAACAACATCATAAAAAGCAAAAAAAAAAAAAAAAGGTATGGTTCAAGATTAATAATTTAGGTTATTAACAGTAATTGTATTGTATTTTGTAAAGCAGTTGTATTTAGTAAAGATGTATTAAACTAATAAAAGTGGCAATGTCTTTTATTATAAAAGTTTCAAAAAGTTCCAATAAAGTTAAGATTTCCTTTTAACTTATGCCATAAAATAATCAAATAGACAAAAATATTTTTATTACCAAATTAAATAATAATAATAATGATAATAATTAGTATTATTATTATAGTGCTGCATGGTGGCAGAGTGGGTAGCACGTTCGCCTCACAGCAAGAAGGTCGCTGGTTCGAGCCTCGGCTGGGTCAGCTGGCGTTTTTGTGTGGAGTTTGCATGTTCTCCCCGTGTTTGCGTGGGTTTCCTCCAGGTGCTCAGATTTCCCCCACAAGTCCAAAGACATGTGGTATAGGAGAATTGGGTAGGCTAAATTGTCCGCAGTGGATGAGTGTGTATGGATGTTTCCCAGTGATGGGTTGCAGCTGGAAGGGCATCCGCTGCGTAAAACATATGCTGGATAAGTTGGCAGTTCATTCCGCTGTGGCGACCCCAGATTAATAAAGGGACTAAGCCAAAAAGAAAATGAATGAATGAATGAATGAATTAATTATTATTATTACGGGCGACACAGTGGCTCAGTAGCTCAGTGGTTAGCACTGTTGCCTCACAGCAAAAAGGTTGCAGGTTTGAGCCCCGGCTGGGTCAGTTGGCACTTCTGTGTGGAGTTTGCATGTTCACGTGTTTGCGTGGGTTTCCTCCGGGTTTCCCCACAGTCCAAAGACATGCGATATAGGTGAATTGAATAAACTAAATTGGCCGTAGTGTTTGTGTGTAAATGAGTGTGTATGGGTGATTCCCAGTACTGGGTTGCAGCTGGAAGGGTGTAAAACATATGCTGGATAAGTTGACGGTTCATTCCGCTGTGGCGACCCCTGATGAATAAAGGGACTAAGCTGAAGGAAAATGAATGAATGAATGAATTATTATTATTATTATTATTATTATTAAAAGCACAAACCTGAAAACAATGTTATAGTTTTCATGAAAAAGTTACACTTCTTTAAAACCAATGCATCTATGTGATCACAAATGTAATAAATTAAGTGTATTAACAATATTATGAAATATAAATGCAATTAAAAATATGTATAATTTAACATTAAAATGTAGCATTTTACCAAAAATAGAAGAAAATAGAAGAAATAACCTTCAGAGAAATATGTCCATAAAATAACAGAAAAAGAACTGGCAGTTTATTAGCATGTTTTGTACCGAACACAATACAGACAATAAATCACTTCAAACTATTAGTCAATAAAAGTCAGGCATCAAAAACTGCTAGAGGAAAGATAAAAGTCTGATAATGCAAAAAACATAAATAAACAAGAAATAAAATGAATGAATAAGTACAGAAAACTACACCGGTAGTATACAAATTCACCTTTAGATAGACAACTTCAGTAAAAGTTACCACTGCTAAAATTCGATTTATCAAAAACACACACACGTCCAGACTAGAAAAGCCAAGGTGGCAGTGAGTGTGCAAGTGTAAATCAGGTTAGAAATACATGCTGTCAAAGCACAAAGATAATAACAAGAGAACTACTTCATCTGCCATATAATTAAACTCCAAAACAACAACTTCAGTGAAAAGATACTGGTGCCGACTCTCTCTCTCTCACTCTTTTTTATATGGAGTTCTCAGATATGCAAAGGGCGGCAATGTAAATAATTACTCGGCTCCACTGGAACCAATTAATCACATGTGCAGGGTGTAATTTGTCCCATAAAAAGAAGAAAGAGGAGATGCAAGCAGACACAATGTCGCACGAGTCGGTGCTAATGAGAGAATGAGTGAGAAAGAATGGGAGGAAGACAAAGCGACGCAGCACAGCTCTGAATGACGGGACGTTTTGACAGGATTGAGCACGTCGCGCAGCTGCAGGCGTAGCTGAACTAGCATTGAGGCAGATAGATTATAGACAGTTCCTCACAGGCCGTCTAGAGCTGCTAGACTCTCACAGCACTGACAGCACACAAAAAAACAACACGCTTTTGTCATCCAACAAGCAATTTGCTGATCATATTTTAACACCTGTATGAAGACAGACATCAGCACATCAACAACTGGAAAGGGAAGAAACAGTGAGAGTTTATCCACTTGAATATTACAAGTGTTGTTGCAAATGACTGTATACTTTATAGAAAATATGTTTTTACCAAACATTGCAATGAAAATAACATCCAGATGTGGTTTTGAACTTCAATGAGTTTCATTGTACACTTTAAAATGTACAGTTGAAGGCCAAATTATTAGTACTACTGTGAAATTTTTATTATTATTTTTTTTTTTTTTCTTAAGTGATGTTTAGCAGAGCAAGGACATTTTCGCAGTATTTCATTAAATATTTTTTTTCTTCCAGAGAAAGTCTTGACTGGAATAAAAGCAGTTTTTATTTTTATTTTAGAAAGCATTTTTTAAGGTCAATATTATTATTGCCTAATCAACCTAAGTTGTAACCTAATTAATCTAGTAAAACACTTAAATTGCACTTTAAGATCAATACTAATATCTTGCAAAATAACTAGAAAAATATTACGCATCATGGCAAAGACAAAATAAATTAGTTTTTATAAATTAGATATTAAAACTATTATGTTTAAAGATTTGTTGAAAACATCTTGCATCTGTTAAGCACTCTGGAAAAAAAAATTCTAAATAATAAAAATTTGACAGGAGGGCTATTAAATTTGACTTCAGCTGTATATATTTAAAAAAAGATATGAAAAAAACATGGTGTGTTTTACGGGAAAACACAACTTCAGTTTTTCTATTTCCAAATAGTTAAGGTGTTCTACCATCTGAAACGTGTCGTGTCATATTTCAAAGCAATGTATACAGGTCTGAAGAAAATAGGAGATCACTTCAAAGTTATTATGGGTTGTGTGATAATAGTCTTATCTGAAATTTTGAAAGTGTGTTATCAGTAGTTTAAACAAGTAAGCATTTTACTCAAAATCTCAGATCTCAGAAGTGATTTCTTTTTTCCTGAGGTAATCATACAATTAAAAACATCAATCATTTCATTTCAATCAAACATTTAAATTTCAATTGTGAATGTTTCAGTTATTCAGGGCTATCTATTTGACATTATATATGAATAAAATTTTAAAATAGCTAACGTGGATTTTTAAATAGCTTACGTGCTTTCTTTATCCTTTGGTGGTGCATGGTCATGGACATGGACATGGTGCAACTTATTGTTAAATAGTTGTAACTATTTTACATATTGACTGAAAAGTTAATTTGAACTCAAACAATTTAATTTGCAAAAATGAGTTTTTAAAAGGAGGGCTCAAAAACGCCACTCCTAAACCTAACTGTCATTGATGGATGAGCAAATCATATTAAACTGTACAAATGAGATCAATCATGTTTTGGCTGTTCATTCATTCATTCATTTTGAGTCAGTGTTGGACAAGCTACTTGGACAATATGAGCTAAGCTAGTTACTCTACCTAAAATGGGAAATGTAGCAAACTAAGCTAAAAGCTACATGGCAAAAGAAGCTTAGCTTAACATTTCTTTTAAACTGAACCAAGTTCATTCCAAGTCAATTCTATCTTAGTGATCAATAAAGCTATTAATGAAACATGAGGCATAATTGTCCAGTTTACTGTACTTAACAGCTGTTCCAAAACATAGAAACAAATTATACCAAATATGAAAAGAAAAACCACAATAAAACCAGGTGTTGCACATTAATAATAATAATAATAATAATAATAATAATAATAATAATAATAATA
>CAIGQV010000641.1:17798936-17812457 GCA_903798115.1 Danio jaintianensis
GAGCTCTATTGTCTAACTGCATCTCTGTTTAATGTTTGTCGTATTTTTTTTTTTTTTTTCCTCATATTTATTTTGTGTTGTCACTTGTCACTTTATGTACACTGGAAGCTTCTGTAACCAAAACAAATTCCTTGTGTGTGTAAGCAATAAAACCGATTCTGATTCTGATTCTGATTCTATGGCACTCAAGGTTGGTGTAGAGCATAGGTAATGCTCATTACGACTTCTGACACCAGCTTCCTCTTGCTTTTCTCTGTTGTCACTCTTCCTCTTCTCCTTCCAGAGCTCCTCAGTAGAACTTAAGACTGGTGTCAATACCACGCTCATGGGGATGCTCATTACCACTGCCCCAACCAGCCTAGCTGTCAGCCTCGTCCCACCAGCCTAGGCTCTCAGCCTACCAAACAGTCAAATATACTGCTCACAGGCCAAAGAATACCTTTGGGACTGTGCTTTACTCATTCTCCAGTGAGTGGAGGGAATTCCTCCATACCTTCGCAGTTACCTTTAATCCAAAGCGACGTACAAGTGGCTGAAATTAGCTTCCTTGGAGGATGGCATGGCTCACTTTTAGAGATAGGGTGAGGAGCTTTCTCACCCAGGAGGAACTCAGAATAGAGCCACTGCTCCTCCACATCGAGAGAAGCCACTTGAGGTGGCTCAGGTATCTGTTTCAGATGTCTACCTATGGAGGTGTCCAGCTTGGTTTCAGCGAAAGGAGACCCAGGGCATGACCCAGGATGCTCTAGAGCACAGGTGTCATACTCAATTCCCGGAGAGCCATAGCTCTGCAATGTTTAGTTCCAACATTAATTAAACATACCTGATCAAACTAATTGAGTGCTTTAGGCTTGTTTGATATCTACAGATAGGTGTGTTGAAGCAGGGCTGAAAATAAACTCTGCAGAGCTGCGGCTCTCCAGGAATTAGGTTTGACACCCCTGCTCTAGAGGGACTATACCACTTGCCTGGAAACACCTTGGTATCCCCTCGTATGTGCTGGAGAAGGTGTCTTGGGAGAGAGAATTCTGCGGTTCCCTGCTGAGACTGCGACCCGGCCACAGATCAGTGACAGACGATTGATGGATGGATGGATGGATGGATATACAATGAGGAAAGGATCAATCGATTCATTGTAAAGAGACTATACTCACATTAAGTGCTACAGATACAAAGCTTCTGCAGTTTCTATGGGATTGGGGAGATTCTTCCACCAGCAACAGAGATTTTTCCCCTAATGGATGGCAGCTGTCTCTCTATACTGTGGCAGGTGGAGGTGAGTCTACTCGTCCCCCTGGCAGCTCTTCCAGCGGCAGCTTGGTGCAAGTGTCAAGTGTCCATGAGGTGGCACACTTTGCTACATCTTAAGCCCCATTCACACTGTCAGTATGGCTCTTGGTTGCCAGTTGCTGACAGTTAGATCGTAAGCTGGCATTCCCACTACTGGATGCCTAATTATGTTTGTGGAACACCAGTCTGTCTGGGTTCATGAAACCATTCAGTACCAGCGGATAGTACAGGAGCAGCAGCTAAATGAAGCTGCCATCACTCCACTACAGCAGATCAATCACGTGCACTCTACTGACTTCACTCTGAAATCATTTCTATCGCTTGTGATTTACTATTGGGAAGTAACTTCTCATATGCAAAACAAAAGTAAGCAGCAGAAAAGAGAATGAAAGAGAGACTATTGGTGTCTAATGTCAGTTCTTCTCTCTTTTTGGGGTTTATGGTGACAAGGCAGCCAATACAAACATTGGGGTTTCAATAGCCATTGTATGTTTCTGCTTTTGTTTCCATAAGTTAGTTGCTACTTTCCTACTTTTAATGACATCACATGTTGTCAAAGACTGCAAATGAGGATTGGTCAAGAATGTACATCAAGACATGTAATCGAACACATTTCTTGTCCACTACACAACAACAAATGTAGAATTTATCCTTATTTACTTAATCTCATGTTATTTATAAAACAGAACATATTAAAGAATGTATAATATTTTAAGAGTGATATTTTGAAGAAAGTTTATTCATTAAATTAAAGTAAATAGACCCAGATGACTTACATTGCATAAAAATTTTGAAAAGTATAACAATGAATATAAAGTAGTTATATATAACAATACTGGCTAGAATTATTCATGAGATCTTACAATGCATCACAAGGTATAATTAATGCATTAAAATATTTTAATGCAACAATGTATATACTTTTTTATGGATATAATACATTAAATGAAACAAAAACAAAGTCTTAAAATGCATTAGATGTTATTCTTTTTAACTTTCTATTCTTTGAAGAATCGTGAACAAAAATCATAGTTTCAGAAAACTATTGATAATAATCAGAAAAGTCTCTAAAGCACCAAATCATCACATTAGATTTCTGAAGGATCATGTGACACTGAAGATTTTAAAATATATTAGAATAGAAAATAGTTATCTTAAACTCTAATAACAGTTCACACACATTACTGTTTTTACTCTATTTTTTAATCAAATAAATGCACCATTGGTGCGCATAAGACACTATTACCAACCCCTAAACAGTAGTAGCATATAATTACGCAGCGTCCAAACTAATAAAACATTCTTGCATGTGAAACAACAATCTCTTCATAATGGTTCTGTATTATTGAATGTTACCACAGGGTCATAAGAATTCAACCAAGATAGGTGATTTAGACCTCATTAAAAAAAACAAAAAAACCTAAATGAGTCTGATCATTTGTCAGGCTGCCTCACTTCAGTTTTATTTAGCAAATCATTTACTGAGACAAAGAGGAGTTTTTCCCCTGAAATAATAAAAAAAATAATAAAAAAAAAAGCCTACAAATATGTAAAAGTAATGCCAGGAACAATTCTAACCCTCACCATCTGCTAAACACTGCAAGGGCAGATTTGACCACTTCAGGAAATCACCTTCTACAGAGTTGCCAGCTTCCTGTGGCCTTTCACCCAGACAGATGGGGCAAAACACCACCACACCAGAGAGGACTCTTGTTTTGCCTGGAGTTTTTGACTGAAGAAAGAAAACAAGCATTTGGGAAGTGAAGGACTAGTGGGTGCTGCAGCTGGAAAAGCAAAAGCTGCATGAACTGTGGTGGATAAAGAGTCAGACTGATGCTGCTTCTGAATGTGGTTCAAATTAGCAGACCAGTAATGGGTAAATCTAACCCTTCAGTAACTATTATTTATTTTGTATTACTGATACTAATTTATTACTTATTTAAAGTAATAAATAAAATGATAGATCTTTTATACCTCCCAAGATGCATGCTGTCAAATTACGCATAATCACATAATCTTAGCTCAGGCATGTGATCAGCCAAGGACAAAAAAGGAAGAAGAGACCCCCCTTCTACCCATATATATTTGTCTGTGTGTGTGTTTAAATAATAATAGAAATAATAATTCTAAAAATATATAACTAATATTCTTTATATAAATATTTGATATTGGCCACACAATTTAAGTTAATTTTGTTTGTTTTATCAGTTTAAATGTTTAGCAGTTTAAAAGTCAACTAAATAATGTTTAATATTTTTATAATTGTTCCTCAATGACGGGACGCGTTGTTGGCGCCACTAACTCGGTTAGTTCTCGTGCCCAAAGAATATACTTTTCCCTGTAATTTAGTCAAGTCTTTATTCCACGTGATAAATAAACTTCTAGTCAGTCAACTGTAAAAATATTAAAAATATTAAGTTCAAATGAATTGAGCAGCCTAATATGCTTTAACATTCCACCCTGAAAAATATATCATGCATTGCTAAAAAGAGTTTATCACTTTCACTTTCCCTTTCCTTTGGCGTAGTCCCTGCTTTTTAATAGGTTTAATTAATTATAAAATATATTTTTTATAAATTGGTATTATCATCTAAACAATTTCATGACAATTTCAGGTATTACATTTCAGGTGCTAGGCTGTAGCACTGAATAAATGAAGACATCAGTACAGATGACTTGCAGAGGATAATAACAAAATTGCGTCCTGGCTTTATTATTAATGTACAGCGCACGTGGTCGTGACATGCAAATGTGAGCGCAGAAAAAGTGCACAGCCGCGCACGCATTTAATGCGATTTCATAATCTTGCATATTGTCAGCGGCTTCGTCATACGCGCACATTATATATATCCGGAATAAAGCAGTTAAGGCTCCTTCTTGTGCACAATGATGAACAATGAAGGTGCAAACCATCAATCAGGTCTTCTGCTTTTTTGACGATGAACCTCACTGAGTACCTCACAAAATATTAAAGAGCCCCTGTTATGCACTATAAAAGGTTACATTTTGTTTTTTGTGGTCTCCAACAGGCTGATATGCATATAAGACAATGAATGTGTTTTTCACCTTGCATGCACATCAGCCTGTTGTTGGAGACCACAAAACCCAAAATGTAACCTTTTATAATGCATAATAGGGGCTCTTTAATATTTAAAATGCATTGCAAAAGAAACCAGAGTACAGAGTATACAATGAGTATACAGTGAGCCCAATGCAGGAATGCATTAAAGCAATGCTGTTAAACACCAGCGTATTGCTATATTCTTAACCATAACCCCAAGTAATAACAATGACATACCATACATTCAGTATTAATTGACACAGTGACGAAAGTTGACCTATTTTGAACATTGACTGGGCCATGAGCACAAACTCATCTGAGGTATGTTCTGGTCAGCGTGGCTCAAACTATTGACATAAATTAAGAGTAAGAGCTACATTAAGAGTAAACCAGTGAGATTACAGCTAAGAAAAATAGCCACAAGGGGCGATTAACGGTGACACTTATGCTGTTAAGGTCTATAACAACCCACATTTTAGGCTGACACTAAAACAAATCCATGATAAAATGTAATAACTGGAAAAAATATAATGTGTAAATAAATTACTGAAGTGGTAAGCTGAGACTAAATTAGATTTAATGCAATAACAGTGTTTATACCAGGTCAAGATGTGATTCAGAATGATCTAAGCCGCAATTTCAGTGACTTTAAACTCTAAGAATAAAAAAACAAAGGTCTACAAATGCAATGACCAAACAATATGTGATCTTGTGTGTGGTGAGGGGGCGGGGGCGGGGCCGAGAGCCGTGGGAACGGTTGAGGCCGGCGCGTAAGTGGATACACCTGTGGCCTCGAATCCCACGGAAGGAGCTCTGGACTGTAAGAGGAGGAACTATGGCAGAGGAAACGGAGAGAGGTCCAGGCCTGGACACTTATGTTTTACTTTTACTTTCAGTTTGACGGCAGTCTCCGTGAGGAGCTGCCGTCACTTTTATTAATAAATTACTTTTTAAGTTTCGTCGGTTCTCCGCCTCCTTCTTCCCGATGGCCAGGCGGCCATCAAACATTATTACATTGTGCTGCTATCTAGTGGCTAATATAGTAGTTGAGAATTAAAAGTTTCTGTTTTAGTGTCTACTATTTTGCACGCTACACAAAACAAGGAGACAACCATTTTAATCACACTTACAGATTGCGATCCAGAGGAAGAAGAAACTTGTCCATATGAACTGTGTACTGACAAAGTCCCTGTCAAGGTCTGACAAAGACTCATACATAAATAGTCTTTGGTTCAGATCCTTCCTTTAACAAACGATAGGCAAATCCCGCGTTGCAGTGTAGGTTATTGTAATGATCACCAGAAAAATGACCGTTTTTGTTTTTTTGAAAATCAACAGTTCTAAACAGTGCACTTTCAGATGTAACCTCAGCTGGATGATTTCATTCACTTAGAGTTGTGTTACACACTGCATGGAAGGGAATTTTCAAAAACTCATAATAGGGGCTCTTTAAATATGTTTAATGAATTAAGGATTCAGATTACTTTTAATCATGAATTTAAATATAAATAAACATACCTGTTTAATCATTTACATGCATTAAAATACATTTTAGTAATACTCATCATTGTACATCTAATCTAATTATCTAAACATTTAACCTTTTACTGTTTTTGTGTTCATAAAAACAAGTGTACTTCATAAAAAAACATATTTTAAAGTCCTCCAGTCAGATAAACAACACAGAGGCAGAACATTCATAAACCTTTCATGGCGAGCTCTCATAACCTGTCAACATTTAAATTTAAGCACAAGCGAGTTCATTCCCCCGAACAATCCATAAACAAACACCAACAGAAACAGGTGCTAACAAGATGGAGAATTTTCCACTCTCGGCTGCATTGGGAGCAGTTCGGCCTCACACCCCAACTTCTCTTTTTAATGATGGGCGTCTCAGGAAGCACAACAATAAGTTATTCTTCTCTCAGCTCAACATGCCCTTACCGAGCACTGTGGTGGCGATAAAATATCACAGCTCACATAAATAATGTTTTAATGAGCCCCCTCACCCTTCACTTTAATGACGACTGTAGTTTTTTTTTCCAGTCTGCCGCCACATGTGGCCTGCAGGTGGGCCAGTCAGACACACACACACACACCAAATTATTCCAAACACCCTCGATTCCTAAATCATCCAGGACTACCGGTGAACATGCCTTCTAGTGTTTTCTTTCACCTCTGTTACTCACTGTTCACCTACAGAAATCATTCTCGCTCGCTCTCTATTTCCCTTCCCTCAGACAAAATATTGAGGCAGGAATTGGCGATATGAACTTAAAAGTATATATCTATATTTTCTGGTATTTATTGTGATAATGATAACTGTGACAATAATTTGTTTAATTTATTTTTAGATATAAATGTTATTGTTCCTATTTTTTTTTTTTTTTTTTTTTTTTTTACAAAATAGGGTTTTGTGAGTGCATACTGTATGTAATGTACACTGCAAAAATGGCTGTGATTTTAACTGTGAAAATCTGTTACCTGGTTAACAGTAAGTTTCTTTGAATAACCATACAAAAAATAAAGATTTTCAGAAATCCTTGACACTTCATTATATGTTTTTTTTATGGTTCTTTTTAGTGTTTTTTTCTTCATCAGTTATATATATTAGAGTTTTTGTTTATAAATAATGTTTATTGCATTACTTTAGTATCATGTGTGATCAGTGGCACAGTGTAACAAAGATACAATTTGTAGACTTTAGTACTAAAGGACAAAACATTGCTGTATAATACTGGTGTGAACCTACACTGGTCTCACAATTTGATTCGGTAAGGATTATCATGTCATCTATTCGGTTCAAGATGAATCCCAATCCATTGACGATTCACTACATCCTCAATTTTCAGTTTTACTTCATGTGTACAATTTTGTCATTTAATAACAAGCGGTCGGAAAAATGAACAAAACCTTTCATTTTTCATGCTGAAAAAAAAAAAACAAGCTTCTTGAATGAACATCAAATAGCGATAATGACATGTTCAGCATTGTGTTCTGCTGCTTAGCGAGTGGAAGAGATGGAGCTTTTTACAGTGTGCCATTAGCAGTGACAGAGGAGATCTTGGGTTTGACTGTATCTTCAGTGTCAATGAAAGAATGTCCTAGCAAATTCACAAGCAGTGAAATGTGCCAAGATCATGTAGGCTGGAGCATTTTTAATTATTCGCATGCACGTCTTGCCTCTCTTGCTGTTCACAAAAAATAACATTATTAAACGAATAAACCATCAGTACTTCATAACCGGATAGGGTCTATTACTAAACCGATACTGTAATTATTCTCATCTTCATTAAGATGCACTGGTAAAATGATTTAATTTGACACCTCTAGTGTATTAATACTTTATTGCCACGTTATAAATGAATGAAATACAGTGGTTTGCTGTAAATTTAGCAATTTTAATGGTTTCTACCATATTTTTAACTGTAAAAAACTAGAGCCAATTTTATTGTAAATGTTGTCAAATACTTTTACTGTGTAATATGTTTTTCATTCATACTGATACTGAGTGAAAAGTAGGTTTAGCTTTGTGTGTATTATTTTTCTTCATCAAAATAACTTCAGTAAATTACAGTAGTGTAATTGACATCAGGGCTTGATGAATAAGAGAACAATAAACAATAGCCCAGAAGACACAATCGGGGAGCAATTGTAAATAGACACGCCTCCTAGTGTTTTAAACTAAAACTACATTTTCAGTGTTTTTTCCACACGAAAACCTCAAAACATGCAATTCTGAGTGTGCCTCACACAGGTGAGTGGGCTTGACAAACCACCTGTAGAAAACACACCCTTTCACCTCTCTGTCATTTGAACCAGTTTTGCACATTTGCACCAAACACTTTCTTATAATCACTCAATAGCTTATAAAAAACATGTGCATTTACCACCTGCAGAAACACTGTTCTCTCTCTCTAAAAAAAGAAAGAAAAAAAAACCACTCTGCCCTCCTAACTCTAGCACTTAATTCCCTGAACACAAACAGTAATTAGCACTTTTTGCGTGTATTGCCTCTTCTTGTTGAATCGCTGAATCTCTCCTCAATGGTAAGTCGCTTTGGACAAAAGTGTCTGCTAAATTACTAAATGTAAATGTAAATGCTAGAAATGTAAATGTTTTCAAAAGACTCCTTTTAATTGTTTGAAGATGCCAGAGTAGTGTGGTGACATAGTAGTAGAAATATTCATTCATTCATTCATTTTCTTTTCGGCTTAGTCCCTTTATTAATCTGGGGTTGCCACAGCGGAATGAACCACCAACTTATCCAGCATTTGTTTTACGCAGCGGATGCCCTTCCAGCTGCAACCCATCACTGGGAAACATCCATACACACTTATTCACACATATACACGGACAATTCACCTATACCACATGTCTTTGGACTGTGGGGGAAACCGGAGCACCCGGAGGAAACCCACGCCAATACGAGGAGAACATGCAAACTCCACACAGAAACGCCAACTGGCCCAGCCGGGGCTCGAACCAGCGACCTTCTTGCTGTGAGGCGATTGTGCTACCCACTGCGCCACTATGCAGCCCCTAGTAGAAATATGTGCATTTTAAAATTAAAACTATAGTTTTAAACACAGTAATGTGTAAAAAGAAGACATCAATGATGTTAAATGTCAATGACAATGGCAATGCATGGTTCTCCTTGGATGGATGGTTATTCTAAATAAGAATGGATATTCGAAGTATTATGAGCATTTTTATAAAAATATTTATTTTTTAATGCAATGCTAATCGACATCATACATTGTACAAATCGTGCCTTTATCCCTGTACAGAACACCATAAAATAGTACAGTGTTTTCCTCAATCTGTGATATGAAACCATGTCTGGACACTAAAAAAGGGGCTCATACACATAAAAAAACTGTAGAGCACATTTAATCATTGCTCAGACAGATTTGTTGCACTGCACAGAACTGACCAAACCACTTCCAGACTGCAGAGGCAGATTCCAGATTCCAGGTTTTATCGTTATTATCGCGGGAAGACGAATTCTTATTGTGAGGAGAATATATCACCCATCCCCAGTGTGTGATGAGCAGTCATGGCAAACTGAAGCTGATTCTGAGGGCAGGAATAACAGGATGTGTTACACTAATTGTTTCCAAAGCACACTGATCCCTTATAAGCATGCAAGTGAAATCCTAGTGCACATAATCCTCATTATCCCTCTCCAATTCTAATTAACATGAAATTTACCAATGCTGAAAGGTCCATACAGAGCAGGTTATGCGACACGGCTAACAAGTGTCTGCTGTTTAAATACACTGTAGAAGAAAGAATAATTATTTCATGTTGATTTGCATTCAAAATTACTTTACAATCCAGACAACTTTTTGCTAGCTTCTGCAGTGGTTTTGATGTTAGTTTTTAAGTTATGCGAATTTTAACTATTTAAAAGTTTGAGGTCAGTCAGATTTTTTTGTAATGTTTCATAAGTCTTTTATGCTCACAGAGACTGTACTGATTTAATAAAAAATACATTAAATATTAAACAGTTTTTAAAGAGTATTTAATGACCATTCAGAAATCATTCTAATATGCTGTTTAAACCAATGTTGAATACAATTGTGCTGCTTGTGAAAACCATAAAACATTCATTTTCAGGATATTTTGAAATAAAATGATTGTAACACGTTTTCACAAACGGCTTCACTTTTGATAACTTTAATACATTCCTGCTGAATAAAAGTATTAATATTATTATTTTATATATAAATGTAATACATTTCAGTCCAGCTTTGGTTATAGCAATGATTGGAATCAGTAATTTTCGGCATTTGAAACCATATTAGCATTTATTTCTACAACAACTGATTGATTGATTGATTGATTGATTGATTGATTGATTGATTGATTGACAGTTGCATGCAATTACAATGCTGTGAAAACAGATTTGTGAAAACGACCATGTGCGTTCCATGACAGAAGTTGCCAACGTGTCTAATAAATAAATTAATAATTAACTGTATTTAACTAATAAATAAATAATACTTGCACATGCTTATAAACTGTACACTAGACAAGGGGTTTTCAACCTGTGGGGTGCGCCAACACCTATTAAGGGGGGGAGCGAGAATTTGAGGCGTGCACTCGAGTAAATTATGATGACGATTTTTATGCGTTCACTAGAGTGAATCTGATTAACGTTAGTTCCACAACTATCAGGCACCTGTAGAGTTAATGCGTTCGAGTAAAATATATACAAATAAAATGGACCAGGTGCTTTTTTAAATTAATGACGGTGAATGAAAGTAAAACCGGTGAGCCGTCTGACAAAAAAGTGCCCTTCTGAATCAAATCAGCAGGATACCCTTCTGGATCTTTCACTTACTTTGAAGACACTACTGACTATGTTTACATGGACATCAGTAATCTAGTTATTTGCCTTAATCTGAATAAGACAATAATGTAATTAAGGTGCTTACGTGAAGTGCTTTTTGAATGTTGCGTCACCAGGCTATCCACGTTTCCTGCAGAGTTTCATGTAATTTTGGGTGTTTCATCTTTAAATTTTCGACTTTAACTGCAGTTCGGCAGTTTCACTTTTACTCATGAACATTTCATTCATGCCCCTGTGACAAACTGGGGTATTGGACGCGAGTATGGTAAGGACTGGTGGAAGAGTGTTGTTTTAATGGAATTTAATACAGCACTCCGAATGGAAAGAAAAAAAACTTTGTGTGTGTGCGGTCCTTTACTGACAGCCGTGTGTGTGGATTTTGGCGCAAAATGCGGCGAAAAGTCCTTTACTTCAATAATGCCACTTATATATGCATACTCCACATGTCTTAATTCCATTTCTGTTTAGTTCAATTATGACTTTAGTCATATTAAGATAATCAAAAATCGCTGTTTACATGGTGGACTCTTAATCAGAGTATTGGTGTCCATGTAAACGTACTCAATGTTCGACTCAACCACACCATCAGGGCTCTGCGAACTTGGCTTTGCGAAGCAGAATTTTTTGTATGTGCGTACATCAAAAGCAAGTAGGCTATGGCTCACGCTTTCTTCAGTGGAAGATGATTTGCGGTTAGTCGTGTCAGGAATCCAACCATGGATTAGCCAGTTGTCCTCACAGAAACAGGCTCAGCTATCACACTAAATCAGGTAAATCAGGCATGTGTCCTAAAAGGTTGAAAACCCCTGCACTAGACAGAACACAGTTTTGATGAAATGAGGTTTAAGCATGCCCTTATGTTAAGTTAATTTTTTCATTTACTTTTAAATTGCACAGTTTATAGGTTTGTTATATGAAAATAATCATGATTGTATTCATTAAAAGACTCTTACTATACCTTTTACAAGTCTTTGGTGTCTCTATGTCACTGTATTATTTCAGCTCAAAAAACTCACATATCCTTAATTATACACTCTAAAGAATGTTAGCTTATATTTGATCATATGAATTTAATTGGAAAAAATAACCCAGCGGTTGTTTTTGTCCATATTTTCCCCAATAATGTGTTAAAATAACCCCTCTTTTTTTGTACAATATACAATGTGTGTACAATATTGTAAATACCTTTTTGGGTGGAAGCAGAATGCCAATTTACACAATACCAACATGCCAACAAGACAGGATCGGGCACTTTGCTGAGTTTTGTCAGACCAGTATGTTACCCCTGTCAGTATCTGTTGGAGCTCGGTTGAAAATGCCAAATTGGTGCTTGTTGTATTATAGAATATCTGATGAATAAGTGATGTGCTGTAATCTGGTGATTGTCCGTGTTTCTCTGTGCCTGTCTGCATGGTAGTCAACTGTGCTAAAAAAAAAGTGTGTCTCTTTAAATGCAAATGAGCTGCTGCTCCCCGACCCATTTCCAGAAGAGGGTGAAGCCTTTACATTTCTCAGTGATTCTGGAAACAACAAACCAAGCATCTGTATGCATTTTAAATCCTTGTCAGTTCAAACTCCTGACATACAGCACAAACACGAAGCACAGACTACACACTGCGTAAATATTCTTTCACATCAATGGTCAAATACACACAAGTACGGGTCAAAAAGTTTACTCATACTGTCAATTGCGTACGTCTGTGGATTTAAACAGTGCATATGAATGTATATGTTCCTGAAGAAAATATCAAGAGTACAATCTAGGCCTTTGAAGGAATTTTGAAATGATATAGAAAGTAATTTCTGATATACCGATATGGAAACTTCATTATGAGTGATTTATGCTTTATAACTTTGAAGATCTTTTTCATGCTCGAGCAGCAAAATTAAGCACTAAAGCAAGCTGAAAGTGTTAAAAGCATAAAAAGATCATTCTTAACAACAGCTAAACACCTTAGGCCCTTTTGCATTTATATAATTAGAAAATTACACAGAACAAGGCAAAGGCTCAGAATCTTAAAACACAGTTTCAAATGTGTTAATTATCTGCTATACTTAATGTTTTTGAGATAATGTGATACTTTAAAGTTGCTTGAGAGTGCACATTTACAACTATGGAAAAGAAAGTAACAGATAAGCATTTTCTAATGGCTGATATAAAGTCTATAGCTCTGTTTCAAAACCTAGTGTATACAATACAAATGTGAATAAAATAAAAAAAGAAATGTATAAAATAGTCAGTCCAATATATAATATAGTCCAATATATAATCATCAAAATTAGGGCTGCATGATATTGGAAAAACTGACATTGCAATATTTTGTATTTCTGCTCAACACATACGTACACCCCTCACAAATCTCTCATATAAATTATTTTCTATAAGATGCTTAACAATATTATATTTGTGCATATACATTAGATTAGTCAGTACTGAAGCCAAAAATTTGGAGCTAATCTAATAAAATAACTTATGATAACTGTACAAAATTAGTATACCCAAATTTATATGTTGGGGAAAATATTAAATAAAAAATAAAAAAAGAGCAAAATTCAAGCGAAACTAAAATTTATCAAATTTTGTTGAAATTTTGTAGTTTGTATTTTGTTTCCAATATTTTGCATGAATTTAAAATGACATATTTCTATTTTAGGGTGGTGCGGTGGCACAATGGGTAGCGATGTCGCCTCACAGCAAGAAGGTCGCTGGTTGGAGCCTCGGCTGGGTCAGTTGGCATTTCTGTGTGGAGTTTGCATGTATGCTGGATAAGTTGGCGGTTAATTCCGCTGTGGACCTTAGATTAATAAAGGG
>CAIGQV010000641.1:17833790-17857356 GCA_903798115.1 Danio jaintianensis
TTATTATTATTATTATTATTATTATTATTATTATTATTATTATTATTATTATCTATTATATGCATTTTTATATTTGTTTTATTAAAAACAAGCTTAGATTTGTCCACCTGTCAGGTTTAGGACCATATTGCTGGAAATTAGAACTGAATTTAGAAATAGTTTTAAAACAAATCTTTGCGCTTAACAAATGAAATTAAATATGTAGGCTAATGTATGTCTTCAGTGAAGTGCATACCACACTGTTTCCTTATCCACGAAAGAGAGAAAGAAAAAGTAAAGAGGCCGTTTGGAGGAGGCTCGTTCTTTATCCTCGCGCTGCAGATGGTCTGTTTAACTGTTTTTTTCACTAGTGAAGCCTTAAGTTTTTTCATTTACAAAGTTCGCCATGTAAATAGCAAAATGCACCATGGCGTGACGCAAATGACTCTTAAAGGGAATGTGAGATGAGACTCTGATTGGTTTATTCTCAAAACACACCCATAACTCATTAAGAGAATAAGCACAACCCTGTTAGATCATGCGCCGTGGTGCAAACCGTATTTTTCCATCCTTAAAATAGCAAAAGTGGATTCGGACACGCCCTTAATGCTTTTGCGCCATGCGCTTTAGACTTTGCACCTAGACTGTTAAAATAGAGCCTGAGGAGAACATGCAAACTCTACATAGAAATGCCAACTGGCCCAGCCGAGACTCAAACCAGCGACCATCTTGCTGTGAGGCGACAGTGCTAACCACTGAGCCACCGTGTTGCCTATTTATTTTTTATTTATTTTTTGTTATTTATTTATTTTTATTTACTTTATTTTTTTTAGTGCTGTAGGCACAACTGTCCCCAGTGAAAATGCCTCCTGGAAGTTTTAATAACATAAAACCTAAATCAGTCACAAAACAAGTTCTTTTTATTGTAAAATGTTGTCAAATTTTTTATGGAGACTTTTATCTTCATGGAGACTTATGAGACTTTATGAAGACCCATAGACATAATAATTTTTGTATTGTACAAACTGTATATTCTATTCCCATACGCCCAAACAAAACATCACAGAAAACATTAGACAAACAGAACAATCTAAACACTGAATTGCCTTTAAAGTTGCCTAAATAAAGTGCTTAGCAATGCACATTACTAATCAAAAATTGAGTTTTAATATATTTACAGTAGGAAATTCACAAAAAAAAAAAAAAAAAAAAAAAAAAAGATCTTTACTTAATATTCTAATGATTTTTGCCAAAAGGAAAAAAAAAAACAATAATTCTGACCAATACAATGTGCTTTTCACTACTGCCAAAACTATATCCATGCAACATAAGGCTGGTTTGAGCTGAATTATGATTTCAGAACGTGAAATGGTCTTGTTCAATAAAGTCTGCATCATTGATTTAGTTATTCTGCCATTTAATACAGTGAAGTGGCTTTGAAATAATCTGCACTCTATAAACAAAGTTGTCTTGACTTGACTTGCTAATTGCAAAGTGCTGCAAACACATCAGTCCAACCTCAGCTCAGCCTGTCCTGACATCATAACTCATGTTTTAGTCCAACATTGTTATCTAATCTTCGACGTCAATAAACTTTTACGGGTGACAATTATGCCTTAAGCTGCACTGGCTCCTCCATTGTCGTCTGATCTGCCATCAAGGTTGAGTTGCGAGTAACCAAAGCAACCCTTTAGCATCTAGCAGAGTGAATTAGTTACCGCGTCATTAGCACTGACCCATCTGATCATTAGACCAGCTGTTTCCTCAAGTCTGACTTGCTCTACAAGGGTAATAAAGTGGCAGCCATTGTTGCGTTCTCTCCTCTCAACTCGGCCAAACTGTTCTGTGATCAGTACCAGAGCTGAAGATGTGGCGGGCTAAATATAGTGAAGGGACAAACCGCTAGTAAACAATGGGGGGAAAAAAGTTCATGGCAGTGAAATGGAAAGTGTGTGAGAGACCATGATGAATGGAATTATATGATTTAAAGGCACGGTTCATCAAAAAAGTCGCATTCTGTCATCATAATTTACTTGCCTTTATGTTATTTGAAATGTTTATGTGTTTTCTTGACCAAAAAGGAGGTTATTTAATCTGTTTTTGGACATAAAATGAAATTCAAAAGGGTGTAAAAGAACATTACATATTATATTACAACCACACACTATATATTTTTTATTTATTTATATAAGACATTTCTTGCGCTCACCAAGGCTACATTTCATCAAAATACATTTCTTTATATGATTTTTATTCATGTGATAGAAAAGCTGAATATAGTCAGTGCTCTTTCAGAAATAATTCTAATGTGTTTATTTGCTGCTCAGTTAATATCAATTATTAATGTTGCTCAATTATTAATAACATGTCTTTTTTTCAAGGTTTTTGCTAGTTATTTTTTTGTGAAAGCAAAATTCATCTTCAAAAAAAATGTCAAAATTCAGCATTTATTTGAAATAGGAATGTTTTGTAATATGTTAAAAAGTTTAACTG
The DNA here is from genome assembly GCA_903798115.1 of Danio jaintianensis. Taxonomy (NCBI): domain Eukaryota; kingdom Metazoa; phylum Chordata; class Actinopteri; order Cypriniformes; family Danionidae; genus Danio; species Danio jaintianensis. The sequence goes on from CAIGQV010000641.1 coordinate 17,836,263, forward strand.
TTACTTTTGACCAATTTAGTACAATTTAGTACAGAACAAAATTATTATTTTTTATATTTTATTATATAAAGATAGACAGAATGTTTGGAATGACATGAGGGCTGAGTAAAAGGTTTTACATAAATTTCGGTTGAACTGTCCTATTAAAATCCTTTGGCATTTTGAATAAATCCTGATTATGTTAATAGGAATGTGAAAAGGCAGTGGAACAACGTCAAGTAGTGCAGGTGTTACTGACGGCATACAAACAACTTCCCAATAGCAGCTGATGATTTAGAAACACATGCGGGTCAGTGGCAGACTAATATCTTGGGTTACAAATAAGAATAAAGTCAGTCTTCATATTACTAAAGCCTCCGCAGGGCGTTCTGAATTAAAAACACCTTCAGTGAATGGCACAATACCTGACAAATAAGTACAGACGAGAACTATAAACTCAATGAACTCATGTTGACTAAATGAACAATAACAGCGCAGAACAAAATTAAGTGGAACAAATACATGTGTTGATTGATTGCTCTTTAAATTTTAGGAGACAATCAACTGTAGCAGTCATTAATAACTGCCAGTCATTAATATAAACCCATAAGAGTCTCAGACATTTTCAAATGTCTTCATTTGTCTTCTGCTATCGATCTTATTCTGTAATGCGGATGTAAGCTCTTTTCTGCAATTGTTTTAGGATTTCCGATTCACTCACTTTAGTGGAAATGACTAGGAATAACAAACGTCAATAAATGATCAAACTACTTGCACTACAAAAAGTTAGTTTCTTACATAAAAAAAAGAAATAATATAACAAGAAAATACCAGTTTGCGACATCAAAGAGCATGACCAGCTGCTTTTTTACAGCTTTAAAATGAATGGAAGTAAACGACAATTAGGTTCCAATGGCTGAGCCTGCTCTTACGTGAAAGAATAAAGTCAAAAGAAGAACCATTTGTGGTTCCATAAAGAACAACTCAGTGAAGATTCCTAAATTGACATTCAAATTGATAACACTGTGCACAGTGCTAAATCACACCAGGGATGTTTCAGAAGCGTAGTGACCGTGAAACCACGTGATTAGACTGTCAGACTGTCAGTTTGTGATTTTATCATGGTTAAGTTGGCTAAATGTTTACTGGTTTGTTCAAATTAACTGTGTTTCTTGTTGTGTATATTATGTTCTAATTTGCTGTTTTGTAGCCTATAGTTACTACAATTTAATACACTTTTTAAAATATATAAATTACATATATAAATATTTGTTGATGTGTTTTAGTCATTTAAAAGACATCCTTAACTTCAAGTATATTGAATATTATTTAATCTATCTTGAATTCGATGTTTATTTTTGAGTTGAATTTGTATTTTACCTGTGCAGCTTGCATGCCGCATCTGTCAAAAATAGACCAGACACCTATCTTTAATGAAATGCCGCAGAAAGTTTCTGGGATGCTTCTGAAATGTGCCTGGTGTAAACACAAGCATTGGCTAAATTGGCCGTGATCAGCTCTGGTGGCCATGTTGGAGTCAAAACATGCCACACACGTGTGCAGTGGGAATCTGGGGTAAGTGTGAAGAACATTTTAAACATCTACAAAATAGTTTTTCAACATTCAAAAATAAATTTATAATATAATGTTTTTTTCATAAACCACATAGGCTAATAAAGAACCTTATTTACTTGAATGAAGGCAGTCTTCACATTACTAAACTCCCATGAGCAATTTTGGAGTGAAAACACCTTCCCTGTACGACACAATACCTGACATCTGTGATAAGTACAGATGAGAACCATAAACTCCATGAACTCATGTTGACTAGATTATCGCTTTAGGACAATAACAGTGTTAAAGAGTATAGAGTTTGGGGAAAAAAAAAAATCAATGACCCGGAGGCTTTCTCTTTTTTTTCTGTTTTTACACGTCCACAGAGATTCAATGTTGAATCTGTGCTGTAATTTGAACCCCTCTCGTTGCCCAAAGGTATCTCATAATACTCTTCCAGAATTCTGCGTTTTTCCCTTTACATTCCCAAGCCACTTTGTCCTACGGGACCTCAACGACCGTGTCTTTGCAGGCGAATGAACTTAAAGGACTTGAACTGCTATGATCTAAAAGTAACTTAAGCATCTGGACCAGGGTCACGTTTTTCCAGAAGCCTTCTGGTGGTGATACACTATACACATGCACTATATAGAGCCTAAGCTTAGAGTATCCTATGCTGAAGTGCAAGTAAAAGCAAGTAAAGAAAAACTGAAGGAAACCTGGACGTCTTCCAGAACTGGAATGTCATCATATATTCAGAACGAGTAAAATACATAATGGTGGAGATCAATGGAGCAGGAAAGCCTGATTTCAGGAATGCCAAACGTGTTCAGAGTCATTAAGCAAATGCATCTGCTTCCCAAACTACTTCAAATGGTCAATTCCATTTCCAGATTTCATACCAGTGAGTGGTTAAAAAAAGAGAGAGAGATCACATTGGCAACTTATGCACCACTGAGCAAATGTCCAGATTTGATGCTATTATGGTTAGTGACCTGACACATTCTCTATTAAATGAAATGAGATATGTTTGCCGATAACAGAAGCGTGGTGATACACTTTTGTAAAAAGTACAATGCTGCAAAAAAAATCTAATACAGAAGTTTATGTAGTATAAATGACAAATTAATGAAATTAATGAACTTGATCAGTTATGGTTCAAAACATCAATCAAAACATCAGTGATTATTAATAACTGCCGCTCATTAATATAAACACACAATGAGTCTTTGGCCTTTTGAAAATGGCTTAATTTGTCCTAAGCACTCTTTCAAATAAAGGTTCATGGCAGTGGCAAATATAGAAGAACCGTTTGTGACCATGGACAACAAAATAAGAGTCATAAGAGTCTTTTCCTTCAATTGAAATAAGCTTTGCATTGCACATTACTTATCAAAAATTTTGTTTTGATATATTTACAGTCAGAAATTTACAAAACATCTTCATGGAACACAATCTTTCCTTAATATTTGTATTATTTTTGTCACAAAAGAGAAGTCATTAATTTTGACACAATGTATTTTTGATTGTATGCTTATGTTACCAGTACAACCTGAGACAAGTAAAAAAAATAAGTTCCGTGGTCCTGCATTACATTTTTGGTTTAACCAAAGAATAGTGAAAAGTTCTTAAAAGAACAATTTCTTCATAAGTCTGTATAGTGTGAAGAACATTTACAGAAATGTTTTCCAACATTATGAACTTTCTGTGGAATGGAAAGTTTCCATAGATTTTAAATGGTCTTCATGGATCCACAAAAAAAAAAAAAAAAAAAAAAAAAAGAGTGTTTAATTACTTAATCAGTCATGACTGTTCAGCATGACTGTTAATATCAAATAAAGTGGAACAAATTCATTTCATGACTGATTATTCTTTAAATATAAGGAGACAATCAAACGTAGCTGTCATTAATAACTGTCAGTCATTAATATAACCCACAAGAGTCTTTGTCATTTTGGCAATGTCTTCATTTGTCTTAAACACTTTATAAAGTCTCTTTAGGAGCATGCTGGGTTCCTCAAAGAACCCTTTAGCGAAATGTTCTAAAATAACAAAATGTGTTCACATTAGCAGGTTTAGTTCAACTTTAACAAATACCGGCGTGATTTTTCTATTAATGTGGTTCATTTGAATAAGTGTCTACATTGCCATCTCAATCTTGGTGCAATCCAAACAAGCAGACCAATAGCACTGGAAAGATGAGACTCAGCCCACTTCCAAATGGCAACACAAACCAAAGACATCTAAACAAACCATAAGATGCAAAACTGGTCAAATGCTCAAGCATACCTGTCCTTTCTCAATATAGTTGCAATGTTACCCATCAAAAAGGTCAATACATGTATCAGAAATCTGTACCATAGATCAGAGGAATTCCTGGTGCTGTTTTGTCTCATTTTACATATTTATGAACTCCTTATGAGTTCTCAATTGAATAAAATACCATCACGTTTTAACACATTCAACAAGCATGTTCAGACCACCACACAGCATTATTTTGGATGTTTAGTAAGTTCAAACATTTTTCAGGTCTTAATAATGACAGTGTGAACGCTATGCACACCAGGACTACATGTGTAATTTTTGTTTTTAGTCGAGACTAAATGTCACTGACATTTCAAAAAAACATTTTTAAAATTCCAAAATAAACTTTTTTAACCATAAAGAAGCTTGTGTTGTATGGAAAGGTTATTAAAAGTTGTTCATGGAACCACATACTGTATGACAATATATTTCAGCATAGTGAAATAAACCAGCCGATCACAACAAAAACAAAACAGCCCATCAGCAAACGAGAATGCTTCTGTTAAACTATAAAGAACATAGACCATGCAATAGGTTTTAAATGATTACATGCATACAGAACTACTATATCTTGCAAAACTGCAAACAGATATGTTACTACATTTATAGATCAAAGTCTATATATGAGTTTCTTTCTTTCTTTTTTTATGCATGCCATTTAATTTTCTACATAATTAGCTAAAAATATGCTTTTCATAACTCTTTTGTGGTGATTAAGTGATTACATTTTAAACAGTTTTAATTTAAAACCGAAGACTTTAAATTATCTACATGATGTGGAAATGTATTTAATTAAAAATCACTATTTAGCTCCAGATTAAATCTGGCTGAGAAATTTACATTATTAATTTATTATTTTGGCTAATGCTAATTTAAACATTTACTAATACACTATTAAAGTTGTATTTGCTTATATTACTGGTAACACTTTACACTAATTAAGGAACATATAATTAACACACTGCTTAATAGCGTTTCAAGCAAAATGGCTGTTTATTACAAGTTAGAGCACATGCATTCCTTAGTCTGCATTAACAATGCTTAATGCTCATAATATTAATGTTTTCATGCTGTTTATGCATGCATACTATTTATAGAGAAGTCCCTTGAACTAGCTTAAAAATCGGCCACATTAAAAAAATATGATTTTTTTATAATTAATGTTACATTTATTTTAATCATTTTTTATTTATATAAATATTGGTTTTAATGGAGAAAATGGACAATTTCGATATTGACAACTTTTAGACTAATAGTAAAGTGTCGTTATATTCTCTCTCTGCGCACAATCAGGGTGTGAAGTGATGCAAGAAACGGTATTAAGACGTTATGCTGTTTTATAACTGTCAAAAGCTTCATCCCAGTCGGACTGTAAAACACTCTGAGGCAGCACCACCATGCGGCAAATATCAAATCTTGAGCAAAAGTTCCTCAAAACAGACACGAAAGCTTATATACGCTCTGCTAAAAATGACTTCGGCAGTGTTAATGAGAAAAGTGACATAATGAAAAAAAAAGCGGGCAGGCTTAAAGAAGTTGGGATGTTTGATTATTTTTAGCAACTGCACGCGAAATAGGCTGTTTTTATAATAACCTAAGCATAAGCTACACTTGATCTTATACATTAATGCATTAAAAGAGATCGTCAGAAACGGTATTTGTATTTACCTAACAATAACATTATAAAAAATAACGCGCATAATTTGGAACAAAGCATATGTGCGACTTACCAAATGAAGTGCCTCAATATTCCTCCTGATCATGTAGGTGAGAAGCCGCGAAGAGTCAGTGAGTTCTGTGAAATATGTGACGTGTAATAATCCCAATATCTCTAGAGTCCGCTACGGGGGAAATAGTCCGTGTGAGCGCGTACGCAAATAAGAGCCAGTGACTTGCACTACTTTCCCGGTCGGCAGTAAGAGCGGAGCGGTGAAGGAGGTGCAACCGAGCCGCGGAGTGCGTCCAACTCACTGGGCAGTTTGTGTGAAGCGCTCTGGTCCGAGAGCGACAGAATGAAGCGCGCCGTCAGCGTCAGCAGCGCCCCCGCGTCTCTGCAGTGACTGACTGAGCGGTGCGACGCAACAAGAGCAGCGCGTCCCATTCAACCTACCAGCCTGTCTGCACCAGAGAGAGCCTGGACAGCTTCATTGATGATAATGACGGGGGCGTTAGTTTCCACAACACAGCTCTCTCGAAGAACGACAACAAAAACATCATTTGAATTTACAATGAATCTGAAAAGTTTAGTATCCTGTTTAAGGAAATGTTTATAGCTTAAGATACCCAGCAGAGGTCACATTTTAATGCCCATAATATTGTGAAATTACAATGAATGTTTTTTTTTTACTACTGTACCAATTTACACATTACTGTACCAAGCACCAATTGTGCTTGTTACACGGCCACTGACCAAACAAATATTGCAGGCTATATTTAAAAAGTAAAATAATGATTAGATATATAGCTGCAATTAGTCTATCTTAAGTATCTCACTACTTAAAATAACTGAAATTAAGAAAAATAGCAGACCTGTGAATGTCATCATACAGTTACAATACAATACAATGTTTTCATCATTATTAAATATAGCATACAATGGCTACTTTGTTGGTTGGATTCTCTTTGGCTGTGAGTAGTGTCCATCCATTTTTTTTAAATTTTTTATTTATTTATTTTTTTTTTTACGCAGGATGAATTCTGACTGGCTGTCAATATTTTAATCATTTATCAGTTAAACGAAAATAGACCTTCCATTGCGTTTTTGTAGCTAAGCACAACATCATGGTTACAACTAACGATACTTACATCGTTCACATGAGCAGATGATGTTGTTTATTATAAATGTGAGTTGAAGTTTGTTCACCTGTTTCTTTAAATGCTAAAGCTCGTTAGGATGGATTCTGATTGGCTGTCATCATTTTAATCATATTTAGCTGAAATAGTTTTTGATTCTATCAATATTATTTCTTTATGTCGTTTTTGTTATAGCTAACAGCGACAGAATTACTATCTGCTCACATTATAAACAGTATAATGATAACTACATTAGTGTCCACATGAGTAGATGATATCATTCTGGTTATTATAAACATGATAAACCCAGTCAGTGTTAAAGTTTTGAAAACCCATTATTTTGTGTCAGTTTCATTGTCTTGGAATTAATACAATCACACCAACAGTGTAAATATATAAACTAACTATATTAGTATCTGCACCAGCAGACAATGTAGCTTTTTAAAAATTATTATAGTCATGCAATGCAGTTTTGTCCACTGTCACTTTAAATGCATTTAATATCTTTAATGCAGGATGAATTCCGATTGGCTGTCAATGTTTTTATTATAAACATTAGATGCAGTGGGGTCACTTGTCACTTTAAATGCAGCACTTTAATGCAGGATGGATTCTGATTGGCTATTAATTCTTTATCATTCACTGACTTGAAAAGCATCATTCTTAAAATGGTTCCATCATGTTATATCTTTGTGTGTTTTTTGTTAGCACTAATTCTCATAAAATCAAGGCTTGTTCACACTAAGAACAATAACTATAATGCTAATAAAAGTAAAACTAACTAGTGGTTAAAAAAACACTTATATCAGCAGACATTAGACTTTGTTTAAATGATATTTTTATCAAAATCATTTTGTAGTTTAGTTGGTTATCCCTTTTTCTGCTTGAGCTCTTTGGTTTTTAATTGGCTGACAATGTTAGTATTATTCATAAAAACAAGACTCTAACAAAAAAAAAAAATTCTGTGTAGGTTAGGACGATTTTTAAATAAGATCATAATCATCATAGTTACTGTTCTTGGAATGAATGAGCCTTAGGAACAATTATTAAAAGCACAGTTACATATATCATTCATTCATTAAATGTCCTTCGGTTTAGTCCCTTTATTCATCAGGGGTCGCCACAGCGGAATGAACCACCAACTTATCCAGCATATGTTTTACACAGCGGATGCCCTTCCAGCTGCAACCCAGTACTGGAAAACAACACTCATCCACGCACATACACTATGGCCAATTTAGTTTATTCAATTCACATATACCACATGCCTTTGGACTGCAGGGGAAACCGGAGCACCCGGAGGAAACCCACGCGAACACGGGGAGAACATGCAAATTCAACACAGAAACGCCAACTGACCCAGCCGGGGCTCGAGCCAACGACCTTCTTGCTGTGCGAGACAGTGCTAAACACTGAGCCACCGTGTCACCCCACATTTATCATTACATTCTAAATAACAGCACTAAATAATTCAACATTAATGAACATGATAATATTAGCATTCACTGCAGTCTAAATTGTGTGGTGGTTTCTGATTGGTTGTCAAACAATTTATTCATCAGTTGTTAAAAAAAAAAAAAAAAAGTGCTCAAAACTGCTCAATATTTTAAACAGTTCAACAGAGGCAAAATCCTTCATTAATAAAACAAGAATTTAAACTAGATCTTTATCTCAATACTCGGAATGCATCATTTTCCACTTGCTACAATAAATGTCATATTAATAGGCTACATTTAAATATTCCAATAAACTTCCAACACAGCAAACAAGGAGTTTGAGAGTTATTTACAGCTATACAGAGTGAAGGATTTAATTGTACTTGCCAGGATGCAATGCTGTTGGGAGAAGGCCTGTTTTTCAGTATCAGAAAGTATAATCACTTGGATATAATGCTCTACTTGTAATAGAGGATTGCAATGAAGCCAGAAAAGGGAGAGCAGTGAAAAAAAAAAAAGATTGAGCGGCTTGTCCAATATTACATACAATTGCCTACATAAAAGCATGTGTATTAAATTCCATGAATGATATACCGCGTCTGTGACTCAACTCAAACATCACAGGGAAGTTCAAAATGTGCTGCAATACAACATTTACATTTGGATAATGCGCAGTGTTCTTGAAAAGCGAGGAGATTAAAATCGTTATCAAGTTTAAATGCAGACTAAAACTTTAATCCTGTGACAATCTTATTTGCTGTGTTCATTAGCCAGAAATCAGTGCCAAAAAAGCAATCAAATATTTTCCAGCCTGAAGGCAAGCGCGATGATCTGCTATTATTGTGCCCATAAAAAAAGGATATAGAAGCTTCTGAGGACTCACAAATCAAAGAGCATCCTGTATCGCTTGACAACTGTGTTTAACAATACATTATTCCAGACCTCTGATGAAAGCTTTGAAGACGGGCTAATGATTAAGTTGCCAGGCAACCGTCTGCTAAAGTTAAGACCCTTCACCTGGCTCTTTTCTCAACGTGTTTTAACAGAACAGAGAGATCATTGACTACATTGAAATAAAAGAAAGGTTGAGAACTATTTTTCTTCAACTATTTTTCTAAACTATTTTTACTTAGAAATTGCTAGTAAAGTTTACAATTATGAAGAAATGGTTGAATACATTTTACTTTCAACCACATTTTTCTCTATTTATTTTGCAATGCACTTAAAAAATGGTGAAAGTAGAAACAATTCAATTTACGAAACCATTTTCACTCAGTCGCTGGTATATTTCACAACACACACACACACACACAAACAACCAGTAACAATAAATGAAACATGAAATTTTGAAGGTGAGAAACTGACAGTACTTCCATGTAAAATATACTAATACTACTAATAATATTTGTTTTATTTATAACTTAAAAAAAAAAAAAAAAAAAACTTTGTAAAAATAATTTTCACTGAGGTTGCAATTTTTTCAACTGCAAAGAAATGCCACATAGAACACTGAATTAACAAAAACAAGTATTAAAATGTACTAGAATCTTTCTTGACTTACAACTTAAACAATTTGAGTGGAAAATACACAGAAAAAAAGTAAACAAAATCTTTAAATTGTATTTCAAAATATTATTTTCAAAACAATAACAATCACAAAGAAACTCCATGTAAAAATTATGCAATGTAAATTCAATGTATATTAACATATCAGTGCACAGACAAAATCTGGCGTAGAAGCAATTGCTTGATTATTTAAAAAATACTAATATAATGTATATGTCAATACATGCAGCATAAAGCCTTGCCAAATCCAATCACCACTTTTGCCAAAAAATAAAATAAAATAAACTACAAGTACCAATAATAAAACATGACAGTTTAAAAGTAGAAAGAAATACTATGTTTTCTTGTAAAATGTACTGCAGTAATCTCTATTATTGATGACTTTTTTACAGTGTACTGTAAACAAATGTAAAAAAAAAAAAATTAAACAGTAATGTACTATTTAAAACAAGTAACAGTGCATGTGTCAATACACAGAGCATAATACCTCATGCCGTCACCACCATTTTATTTATTTATTTATTTTTACCATGGGACCATGTCGTCCAGCCTTGTGCTACACAACCTCCATCCATCACCAAACAACCGCTTGCCAAGTTTGTTCCCCCACTGGGAGCATTAAAACAAAAGGAAAGCAAGGAGCTAAACAACTACCTCAGCGGCGATTCCATCATAACTGACAGCGGTCCCAAGGGCCACTCAGGGTACCATGAAGGAGGATGTCAAGCTGCCCAATGAAGTCCATCAGACATCATTCACCTCTACATACCTGCGTGCGGCTCGCTGGGGCGTAGTGAATAGTCCCTCGGTCAGGTGATTTTTCGGCTATTTTCCTGCTCCGGCAGGCTGGAAGTGAGTCGGCTCTATCGGAACTGTTGACCCCTGTATGAAGAAAGAAGTTCCATGGCTGAAGTGGGTTTTGTGGAGAGATGAGCAGAGAAGAAAAAAATGGATGAAGAGATGCCAACTCTCTTTTTTTTATTCTAGAATTTAAGAATTAACAATTATACTATAAAAACATCATGCATAAACTCTAAACTCTAAAAACCACAACAGTGCAAATTATAGGGGGGTTTGACCCTCCTAATTAAAGCTTGATCCCCCATGAAGGAAATAAAAATATGTGTGGGGTGTCTGCCATATAAATAGTGAGAAATAGTTTGCACTGATCTGTATCTTAAATAATAATATTAATAATAACAACTTAATATAAGGGGCGGCACGGTGACTCAGTGATTATCACTGTCACCTCACAGCAAGAAGATCACTGGTTCGAGTCCCAGCTGGGCCAGTTGGCGTTTCTGTGTGGAGTTTGCATGTTCTCCCCGTGTTCGTGTCGGTTTCCTCTGGGTGCTCCGGTTTCCCCCACAGTCCAAAGACATGCGCTATAGGTGAATTGGATGAACTAAATTGGCAGTAGTGTATGAGTGTGTGTGTGTGTGCTATTAGCAATGCTAATTTGATTTAGAATTAATAACGCGGTGATGACTTGTTGATATGAGTGGAATAATTTCAAACAACTGTCCAATATTAAAGCTGTCCTCAATATTAGTCATTCGTGGGTCAAATTGTAGACAGGAAGTGGTTTTAATGATATTAATAATATATACATACACGTACATACACACACACATATATACATGTCATTTTGTATCTACTAATACTGTATGTTTAGCTCCACCCATGCTCCACCCACCCACCAGTTTAGTCAGTAAATAACAAGGGGCAAACACATAAGCCAGGTTTCAATCGTATAATGTTAATCAAATTTGATCAAAGTTTGGAAAAAATAAAATAATTCACAGAAAACCAGATGATAAAAATGCTTTGCAGTCATGCCAAAACACATTCTTGAATTGATATCATTCTAGCAACATTAGGAAATAGTGGATTAACTTTTTAGATGAAGTATTACCCTGTCAGTGCATACTTGGTTTTTTCATATGTTTACTAACAAGCCACTATTCAACGCTGGACATTCTGAAGAACTTAATTAAAAAGACAATGTTTTAGCCACTATATTGGCTAAAACATTGGCAGTGGTTTATCACACCAGTGGGCATTTACCTACAACCTACCAGGCCTATTCAAACAGTGTGTTCTGAGTTAAAATAGGACAATGAAAAATTACTTCTAAATGATGACTTTTTATATAAAACACTTCATAACAATGACCCCAGAACAGTGCAAAATAAACAGAAAAAGACAGCAAATACCACTTTAAGTTTAGCCAGATGCAGACTGCATTTGTCACTGTCTGGCATGTTTCAGACATGATGGATTGGATAAGAACAGTTTCTTATTTTAACAGTATGACTGGGAAACCAGCAATCTAAGAGATTTTGCAGGGAACACTGAATCAAGTTCACCTTCAGCTTTAAAACCAATTTAGGTGCACAAAATTAATATGAGCTTTTTAAATGGCCATACAAGTATTAAAAAAATCAGTTCACGCTGAAATAAAGCTGAGGCTCAAATTTCTGGGGATATTAAGAATGATTAAGTTACATTATTTTACTCGACGTGAGGCCCATAAAATAGATCCTTAATCAGTTCCACGGCAAGAGACGGAACCAATATATTACATTAACTGAATTTTTACTCCCATCAGATGCTTTATTTTTTCTCTCCTCATATGGAGAACAGGGAGATGTGGAGATCTCATGTTTCAGGGGAACTTCCCTTTCTTTCTATGATACACTGAGGCCTTTCACTGGAGGTTAAAATGCCACAGCCCACAGTCACAACCTTCTCACCCCAAACCCAAATAGACCAAAGGCTAAAGCTTGCCATTATAGGAATTACAGGTCAGCTGCTTTTGCACCAAGCATTTTAGGATAATGACAACTCAGATTTGTGTATATTCTGCATGGAACTTCCCACATACAGGGTATGAAATAAGGATTTTATTTCTTATTTGCAAACCTGTCAGGAAACTTCAATCCTTTAAGTGCTTAAAATTTAAAATTAAAAAGATGGGATCAAAAGTTATTAAAATAGTAATAACTAAATACATATTTTGTAAAAGAAATGATGCACTAAATGACAATATTTTTATTTGAAATGAAGAATTGTGTTTTCTCAAATCATTTCACAAAAAGAGTCTAGATTAGATAACACTAACATTATTTATATTGAATAAAGCTAATTTAAATATTTACTAATACATCAAATAACTCAAACATTGTTTTTTTATGGACCACATGAAATAACAATGAACAGTTGCATTTTTGTAACCTAAAATAACATCTAATAATAAACACTGTAACATCAATCAGCAATGCATTCATTTAAGCTTTACTGTAAAGCATTTTCCTTAAATTCTGGAATTCTTGTAAAAATGGACAATTTTTGGATCTTAATCTTATATATACACAGGGTGGGTGAAAAGTAAATATGCATTATAATTTTATAACATAAATCCATGTGTCTAAAACTGCCTTTTGAGGCCCATGCCTATATCGACATGGGAGAATCCTTTTTAAAGACAGCTTACATCATTACTGAAACAATTTCTATAGCCGTTTAAAAAATAATAATAATAATAATTAATTAAAAAAAGAAAATACACAAAGCACAGAGATTGCACCATATTGACCAGGATGTCATTAAAGTTAAATGTAAAGGCCAACACAGCCCAGGGCTACATTTTTGAGAACTGAGAAATTTGTGCCCCAGGGTACATAATGGCAGCATTTTGTGTAAAAACAAATGCTATGGGGCAGTACCACTGACTGCTTACCTCAGTATGGACTATTTTTCCGCTCGGTAGCTTGCCATGAATGGCACCAGACTTGGGAGCTGGAGCAGAAAAAAAACAAACAAAAAAAAAGCACTGTGTTACCGTGGTAAAAGCATGCAGCTGCGATGGGGTTTTTCTTCTAATTTGCTTCTGAAAACATCATCAGTTGAGTTTAGAGAAAGGGTGGGTGGGTCAGTCGATATCAAGCCAATATATTATGCATGACAAGCTGACCGGCCTCTCTTATGGATGAGCAGAAGAAGCACATTGAGATGGGCAGAAATGTACACAGCGGCATCTGGTGGATTTACAAGAAATGGCATGTATGAGAAAATGTGCCCTGGTAAATAAAACAGATGTCCCAAAGCTTTTGGCAATATGGTGATTATTATTATTATTATTATTATTATTATTATTATTATTATTATTGTATAGCACATTTTAGCTTCTAGCTTCTTATTAGAACTGAATATGATAAACAGTGAATAAATGACTTAAGATTTGTTATTTAACTTATCAAGAAACTTATACCAAGATGCCCTCAATGACTCTCCTGATCCAGCACATTCATTATTATCATTACAGTGTGTTTGATCATGCTGTCGTGCTGTTCGCTAATCGAAATGTTGCAATTAAGTCGAGCTTCAAATCATGATTCGCCCACCTCAATGCAGGTAAACATCCATCATCTCTCACTCCCCCAGAAGAGGCCACTGCATCTTAACAAGCTGCCCAAAAACACTCACATGAAAACGCTTTGTTGACAAGCAAGTTTACATTGGGCTAATTGGTTTCAGGCACACACCAGACAAGTTAATTAATTTTAATTACTCACAGTGAATGGCAGAGGTCAGGCAAAAGGAGCAGACGGGGGGGTGGGAGAAGTTTAGTTTGCCACAGAGTTGGAAAAAATAGCACAAAGTTTGAGACAGAAGGAGGGCGGTGTCGCTGTTTGCTTCACAATTTCAATAGCTTATCATAAATTTACTTGAGAAATGGGGGAAATTACACCAAAATGACGATAAGGCAGCAAAAATATCAGTTCACAATTAAGCTTAATCTATTATGTCAGCTTCAGTTATTAGCTTTTGCATAACTTGTGCTAGGCTAACATCATATTTTGTCTGTGTAGCCACAATATGACTAAACACTAATATCTTCACACTGTAAAAAGATGACAAAAAGTTATCTGTTTTTATGTTACTTTAACTTTTATTTAGTTAATCAGGTTTCAACTAAATTGAAATTATACAACGTTTAACTTAATATTTTTCATCAGTTTTATCAATGTACGTTGAGTTGACTAGGTTGAGTTGAGTTGACTAAAGTTCATTTGACTCAACCCAAAAATTAAAGGCAGCTAGAATTGTTTTATGTTGTTTTTAGGGAGATTGATTACAATTTGTATATTCATAGTTTTACTACAAATAAACTATGCACTGTTAACAATTTCCTGTAACATCTACAGTAATTTACCGACAACAGTTTGCCAGTAACTTACTGTAAATCAATTACAGAGAGAAAATACTGTATTTGTCAGGTTCTGTGTTTTCCCATGCCCCAGTGTTCCATGTGCTTCTGTTGTCGTCATGTGATCCCTTTGTTCTATTTTCCCGCCATTTCTTGAGGTGTTCCTCCCCTCTGTGTAATCAGTTGCATTAGTCCTTGTTTATTTATACGCCTTAGTTTAGTTTAGTCCCTTGTCCGATAGTGATCGTCATTCCTGAGTATTGTCTTCCTATGTGTGACTCCTGTGTTCCAGTTGTGAGTGTTCTATTTGTAATAAATCTACGTGTTTTGATAAACTCCTGCGATCCTGTGCCTTTCTGAGAGAGCAGGCATAACAGTATTTACATATTCAGCATTTATCTTGCTCTATGTAACTACAGAATTGTATTTATATCTTTACTGTAAAATATACAGTAATTTTCACAATGTAACTTTAAAATACAGTAACATACTGCATAACTGTCCTACATTAAAATAGTTCATATTACAGTTAAATACTGTGTAATTTACAAAAATCATTAACAGTGTGTTTTTATGGAATATTAAACTGTTTACTGTGGTAAAACACAAACCTTTTTTTTTTTTTTTTTTTTTACAGAAAAACCATGGTTCATGTCATATTGTAGCTTCACCCTATTTTTTTTTTTCTCTCAATTGCTATTTAAATTTTGTACATTAAACATTTGTTAGTAATATTACATTGAACATTCTATTTGAAGTAATCAGATAAAATTACAAATTTGACTAAAGCTAACCAGGGTCCATTTAATAACTTGGCTATAAAAAAAAAGCCCTTACTAAGATAAAATATCCATTGCAAGCAATTCTGAGGACCAAATATTTACCCTTAATGGAAAGTTCATTTTTGCCCCTACTGTACATCATGATTTCAGTACATTACAATTCTCTTTTCATACTAATAAGATATGTTATGATGCTACAAATCATGAGCTTTATGGCCTCTTATTAAAAACTGCAAAAAAAGCTCATTGGAATTTCTTTTTTATAATGAAAGGCAGAGAAGACTCCAACAAGACGTAGAAATGAGAAATACCATGATATACCACCCTTTGTTAGGCCAAAGTGATCATTAATTACCTACATGGTCCACTTACTTCCTAGAAATTGGATTGTGTGGAAGATGGTAAACCAGTTTGAGCAGTGAGTGTAATTTCGTGCAGTGATAGCAAAAGAGCAGTGATAACTGAGCAGATTGTAAACTGACAATGATCACCTCAGGTACACCTCATGTGCTTTATTCAGTGTTAAATGCTAATAATGTGAGTTTGAATGCCATTTTACATGACATTTATTGCCATACTACTGAAAGCAGCAGCAGATGATCACCTCAGATCTTGAAAATAAAATAAACTGTTTGAAATTAAACTTTAGAACTGTGACTCCAACACATAGTGACTCAGCATATACATTTAATAATGTTAAAGAGGTTTAATATGTATTATTTAGATTATAAACCTTACCATTTCGTGAGTGAGTGCATATTCTGTGTTTCTGAATGGCTGTATTTAAATTTCTGTCATGTTTCATCTGGTGCAAACAGCCAAATTGCTTGTCACTGCAAATCTCGTCACACAGGGTTACAATGTAACCTGCTCACCTAATGTTTACACTTGTGTGGAACTCTGAATCTGCGTCTCATTTCGGAGTCTGCTACCGGAGGTTGTATTTCGGTCACGGACGCATGCTTTGAGAGCCTTTCTGAATGAATGAATGAAATATGCTGTTTTCCAACAAGGCAACCCGGGGTGCTGAAATATAATTGGCTAAACTGGCATTGGGCTGGTTAAAAGAACCAAAACAAAGACAAATGTTCCAGCACAGAACGCCCATTTTTCAAAGCAGAATATCTGACTTTAGCATTGTTTTTCCTAAACAAGAATGTTCACTTGGCATGTTTCTTAAATATCTGCAAACATATTATGGTATTTTTATGCTTTAGAAGAGTCAAAAACGTACATACAGCACCTTTAATGACCAAATGTTATTCAGTGTAACTATAGATCAAGAAGTCATTTGAAAATCATTTTAAAAAAGACTGTCTGTGACAGTTAGTTTATTACTTTTAAATATTTGATCATAATTAACATTGTATGGTAAATAAAATAAAATAAAATCTGTAATGTTGTTACATTTTTGTTTTTTAACATCATGACATAGGCGGCCATTAAAAAATAAAATAAAAAATAATTCAGGTGAATGTTTTTGTCGCTGTGTAATTGTTAAATTATGTACAATCATATAGAAATCAATATGAAGCTTGTGTTTCATGTCGTGAGCATGATTAAGACTGTTTGCAGGGACTGTTAATTAAAGGTAATAATGTTGTAAATAACCTTTCAGTGGCGACGCGGTGGCGCAGTGGGTAGCACATTCGCCTCACAACAAGAAGGTCGCTGGTTCGAGCCTCGGCTGGGTCAGTTGGCATTTCTGTGTGGAGTTTGCATGTTCTCCCCGTGTTCGCGTGGGTTTCCTCCGGGTGCTCCGGTTTCCCCCACAAGTCCAAAGACATGCGGTATAGGTGAATTGGGTAAGCTAAAATTGTCCGTAGTGTGTGTGTGTGACTGAGTGTGTATGAATGTTTCCCAGTGATGGGTTGCAGCTGGAAGGGCATCCGCTGCGTAAAACATATGCTGGATAAGTTGGCGGTTCATCCCGCTGTGGCGACCCCAGATTAATAAAGGGACTAAGCCGAAAATGAATGAATGAATGAATAACCTTTCAGTTTCTTGCACAGATGAATAGTTTCATTTTATAAGATTTTAATGTATCATCAGCAACCAAAGGTATAATTTGCTTTTCTTTCTTTGTTTAATCTTTTTTGTTTTGTTTTACTCAACTTGGCAGTAGCCATTGATCTGCACTGTTTGAATCACCAGTGAACATGAATTTAGCTAAAATCTTCAACTTCAAAAAATAGTAATTTACATTTAATGGTCTGAGAGTGAATAATATTTTGGGGTGAATTGTCACTTTAAAAATACCGCTCAACAATTGTCCTGCTGTTGGTTGCAATGCCAAATCTCAGTGATTTATGTAAAATATATATATTGATGTATTTTAGCAAAGAAACGAATCCAACAGCTAATCCAAAGACAACAGATTGATCCCTATTGTGATCTGTTTCAGATGAAAGAACAGGGTTTTTTTTTTTTTTTTCCAGATCATGACTATTATCTAGAATCGGAGGATTTGTGTCAACGGTCCCATTCCATCCTGTGGTCTATCAGCTATGAAGCATGGGATTGAATTTGGCTTGTAATCGAACAAATCATATTGTCTCAGTCCAGTGAGAGAGATAAGAGTCCTAATGTTGCCTTTTCAAGCAGTTGAAGAATCTGTTCCACAAAGCAATTCTCAAAGGAGGAAAACAACTCTGACTTTATCCGCCTTTCTTTACGGTTTGTTAGAGCATCGTAATGGAGTCCGTTCGTGAGGTAACTGCCATACCTCAGGAAGAATGAAATAAAGTAAATATGCCTTTTGCAAAAAGTTTGGACACAAAACATGGCGATCAAATTAGTTGCCGTTCCAACCTAACTAATTCCTTGGGGCTCTATGATAATTTCTATAAAACTTGGACCCCTATTTTAATTTTATTTTACTTTTTGAAGTTTCTGTTTAGGTTAATCTGGGGTAAATTTGTCCTTTTCTTTAACATTATTATTATTATTATTATTATTATTATTATTATTATTATTATTATGCTTTTTAATATTTAATTATATTTACTTTATTCCTCTACTTATTATTATTATTATTATTATTACTTTTATTTACTATTTCCCCACAAGTCCAAAGACATGCGCTATAGGTGAATTGGTTAAGCTAAATTGTCCATAGTGTGTGTGTGGATGGGTGTGTATGGATGTTTCCCAGTGATGGGTTGCGGCTGGAAGGGCATCCGCTGCGTAAAACATATGCTGGATAAGTTTTTTTATTAACTAATGTATTTAGTTATTTTTATTACACTTATTTAATTATATACTTTAATAAATATTTTAATTGATTATTCTGTTTATCTCTATTATTTTTTTCCATTTCTTCTAATTCCATTGGCTTTACAGGCGGGAGTGGTTATCTAATGCTGGCGTAGTTCTAGTTCGAACTTTTAGATGAAAAAAAATGCAATGTTTCCACATACTATTCTTCTTTTTTGTTTTTTAATATTTTACATGCATGTGTAATAAAACATAATCAAAGTAAAAAAAAATGGGACAATATTCAACAAGTGCAAATTTAGAGTGTTTTATTAGCGTTTGGGTTTGTTTCATCTGCACACAAAAAAACAACCTAGTTTATTTAGGAGCATTTTTATTGTGTTTTATTCCTCCATCAGGAATTTTAATTAAACTGCTGCGTAATCTCTGGAGTCCATTTTTCTTTCCGTCTCACGTACATTTCGCTCCTGTTCTCGTGAATACTGTCGAACGAACACAGCCACACTAATGCCTAATTAATTTTTATCAGCCATGCCACAATGGCTTCTAGAGCAAAAACAGCATCTTTCAAAATGACAAGCAAGAATCTCTTTTTTTTTTATGGAGGGCTGATGTCGCGTTCTCATTTTCATAGAGCGTTCATTTGAAGCCCTGCCACATTAAGAAAGCTGACACTCGCAATGGATATTAGGTGAAGTAGTCATCCTGAAAAATAATGCTCATGGCACAGGATGAAATTGTGTTCCCTTGTGCAAGATATCCCTCTGTATATATTCTATTATTGCTTTATATCAATATATTATTCCAATATATCAAATAAATTTGATTACATGACAATTTAAAGGACTAAAATCGCACAGAAAACATTTGTATTAGAAAATGAAAGGGAGAAAATGAGAAAGAGAAAGACAATAGTTGCTGCTGACCATTGAGAGAGATTGCTAGACCAGGCAGCACAATTTCCTTTGCCCTCAGCCATCAATAATGAGGCTCAATGTTTGGAAAAAATGACTAATGTTTATCTCTTGCAGTGCCTACAGAGAGCTCAACATGGGCAACTGCCAAGCAAATGAGGAAGCATCTTCTAGTGGTTTGCTTCGTTGCTATGAGAAGCGAAATAGTAACAGGTATGTTGCAAGAGGAGATGGACTCTCCACATTTACAAAAACATGTACAATAATACAAAATAAAATAATATTACAAAAATCAACACAACAAAAACATTTCATCATATACATCGTCACAAAATTGGAATAAGCTTTTTATACTGTATATATATATATATATATATATTGGTGTGTGTGTGTGCGTGTGTGTACATTTAAAATATAAAATATAAAAAATACATTATAAATATTGTATTATAATATATTATGTCAGATATTGGATTCATTAATATTATCAGCTTGTTTCCTTTCAATTAGGACAGGATTTGTGCGTGCGTGTGTGTGCGCGTGCGTGCATGTGTGTGTGTGTTTTAAAACAATGTATTATTATAGGTTTCATTGGCCTGAGTAAATACATCTAATTACTTCAAGAAAATTACTATCTTGTGTAAAAATTTTTTTATTTTTTTTTACAGTTGAAGACAAAATTATTAGCTTAACATGCCGAAATTAATTTAAAGCTTAACTAAGTTAATTATGTTAACTAGGTTAGGTTAATTAGGCAAGTCATTGGACAACAGTGGTTTGTTCTGTAGCCAATCGTCAATCTTACGTGGGCTAACAATATTGACCTAGTTTTTAATAGATTTATTTGTTTTATATTACAGCCAAACTAAAAGAAGTAAGAATTTCTTCGAAATAAAAAAATATATAATATGAAACTATATGAAACGCTGTGAAAAATTGCCTTGCTCTTTTAAACATCACTTGAGGAATATATGCATATATATATATATATATATATATATATATATGCGCAGTTGAAATCAAAATGATTAAACCCCCTTTGAATTTATTTTCTTTTTTAAATATTTCCCAACTGATGTTTTAACAGAGCAAAGACATTTTCACAGTGTGTCTGGTAATATTTCTTCTTCTGGAGAAAGCCTTATTTGTTTTATTTCGGTTAGAATAAAAGCAGTTTAAAAAATTAAAAAAAACATTTTAAGGTCAAAATTATTAGCCCCTTTAAGCTATATTTTTTTCAATAGTCTATACAGAACAAACCATCACTTGCCTAATTACTCTATCCTGCCTAGTTAACCTAATTAACCTAGTTAAGCCTTTAAATGTCACTTTAAGCTG
>CAIGQV010000641.1:17862356-17912791 GCA_903798115.1 Danio jaintianensis
TATATATATATATATATATATATATATATATATATGTATATATATGTATATATATATATATATGTATATATATGTATATATATGTATATATATATATGTATATATATGTATATATATGTATATATGTATATATATATATATATATATATATATATGTTCATTCATTCATTTTCTTTTCGGCTTAGTCCCTTTATTAATCTGGGGTCGCCACAGCGAAATGAACCGCCAACTTATCCAGCATATGTTTTACGCAGCGGATGCCCTTCCAGCTGCAACCCTTCACAGGGAAACATCCATACACTCTCCTTCACACTCATACTCTATGGCCAATTTAGCTTACCCTATTCACCTGTACCGCATGTCTTTGGACTTGTGGGGGAAACCGGAGCACCGGGAGGAAACCCACGCGAACACGGGGAGAACATGCAAACTCCACACAGAAACGCCAACTGACACAGCCGAGGCTTGAACCAGTGACCTTCTTGCTGTGAGGCGAACGTGCTACCCACTGCGCCACCGTGCAGCCCATATATATATATATAAATATTTAAAAAAGAAAATAAATTCAAAGGGGGTTTAATCATTTTGATTTCAACTGCATATATATATTTATCAAGTGATGTTTAAAAGAGCGAGGCAATTTTTCACAGCGTTTTAGTAGTTTTTATTATATATTTTGTTCTTTTGAAGAAAGTCTTACTTTTAGTTTAGCTGTAATATAAAACAAAAAAAATCTATCTATCTATCTATCTATCTATCTATCTATCTATCTATCTATCTATCTATCTATCTATCTATACACACACACACACACATACAGTGCTCAGCATAATCGAGTACATCACATTTTGAAAATGAATATTTTTATCCATTTTTCAGTAATCATAGGTAATATATGTTGGTGCATTTGAACAAAACAGATATATTAAACAGATATATTTATTAAAATAATGTTTTAGTCATCGAACATCTTTAGAAATAGACAGATAATACATTTAAATTGATGCCAAATATTACAAAAAATAAATAAATAGTACAAACTACAAATTTCAACAAAATTGTATATATGTTTTGTTTCTCCTGATTTTTACTAATTTTACTTAATATTGTTCTCTAACATAAATTTGGGCTACTAATTTTTGGACCGTTATTGTAAGTTATTTTGTTAGATTAGCTCCAGATTTGGCTTCAGTACTGACTAATCTAATGTGTATGCACAAATATAATATTGTAAAGCATCCTGTAAAAAATATTAATTTTAATGGATATGTGCTGAGCACTGTATAACAAAATATAATTCATTCATTCATTCATTTTCCTTTGGCTTAGTCCCTTATTTTTCAGGGGTTGCCACAGTGGAATGAACCGTCAACTATTCCAGCATATGTTTCACGCAGCATATGTTTTACCACCACCCGTTATTGGGAAACACTCATACCATCTCGCATTCACACACATACACTACGCCCAATTTTGTTTACCCAATTCACCTATAGCGCATGTCTTTGGACTGTGGAGGAAACCGGAGCAGCCGGAGGAAACCCAAACACAGGCAGAACATGCAAACTCCACACAGAAATGCCAATTGGACTCGAACCTGCGACCTTCTTGCTGTGAGGTGACAGTGCTAACCACTGAGCAACCGTGCCGTCCATGTAATAAATAATTAAAAATAACTTTATCTTTAACTTTATGTGCTAAACCTGTTCAAAATAGTACATGCAGCAGTCATGAAATGTGCTGTGCATGCTCATCTCCTGCAACTTCAATGAAAAAGTATTTTACATTCCAGAACTACAGTACATGAGACCTGATGCGCTTAAGTCCATAGTAATATTCCATAGTAAAACACGCTTTGCTTGTAAAGACTCCCATCTCGCCCTGAGGAAGTTATAATTCCAGCAACAAATAAGTGCTGCGTCAAGTGTTGTAGGTAATCTTGTGTGGAGTATAGTATCATTAGAGCTTTCTCTCATCAGCACTGCTGCCAAGGTGCAGATCAAACACTTCTAATAGCTGTGGCTTCATCACAAGTGTAGAAAGAGGCTGTGTGTAAATGAACTGTGAGAACACTCTCCATCACAGATGCTTTCCGCAATGTATATATGCAGCCTGCGGGCTCAAACCGAATTCTCCAGAGCCACAGTTTCTGGCCATAAACATTTCTTTTTGCAACATAGCTAATGGGAGACTTTCTGACTGCGCACAGCCTCAGAGAATGAGCTTTTAACATCTCACACCTGCCACCTTTAAGTACAGGCAGATGGCCATTGCAATTCAATTAAAACAAAAATCTTGCTCAATTAATGTGCTGGAACAAAGGATTTTCAGCTGGTAACAAGAATCTGGGGGTCGGAGGCTGTGTAGATGAGGCAGACAATGGATTAACGTGGCATGCATACACAGACAGACAGACAAGCACATACATGAGCATGAAGTCATCAGAGCCAATGAGATCTCAGACACTTACATAGACAAATCAGATGATGAGTTACATGTCACTTGTGCCTTACTAGAGGTTAGTGCAATGCTGTTGGTCTTCACAAGAAAATGAAAACATGAACAAAAATTTTATTTTTAATAATTAAATATGAATTAATAAATGGACTGGATAGCCATTGTTGCATCAAAAAGAACAAATTAATTCAAAATAAAAAAACTAACCAATATACACAAACAAATACACAGAAAGTGATTTAAAGGTTTATTATATTTAAAGGAGTTGGTAGGTAGGGAAATGTAAATAAATAAACCGACAAACAAATAATGCATTTAATATGTTTTACTATTTTAACTTTTTTTTAAAGTTATTTTTAGTAATGGTTGTTTGTCAGAACAAAATGAAAACACACTAAATAAAATAAAATAAGCAAACAAATATTAAATGAATGAATAATATATACATATTTTATAAGTTAAAAGGAAAATATTTTAATGTTTATTATTCCTAGAGATAAAGTTGTTTCTTTGTTCTTTAAAATCATATATATATATTATAATGTATTAATTTATTTGTAATTTTTCATGGTCTATTTTCATGAGAAAGCTACACTAAAATAAAAATTAAAAAGAAACAATAAATATATTTAAGACCCCTTTAGATTAAAAACCATATGGAGGAAATAACTCATTAAGTCAGAATATATAAAATATTATATAAAATATGGATTGGATAGTCGGCAAAGAAATTAACAAAAAGTGAAAACCAAAAATAAACAATCAAACTAATAAAGTGAAAACAATTTGAATATTATTTTCATCTATTATTCGAAAAGAGGTTCCATGAGGATTTGACAGTCACTAGTAACTGTAACTGTCTGCCTCTTAAACGGGATCTGCATTACATTTGTGGTTTGGCATCCAGTTTTGCCTAAATCTGAACTTTCAGAGCTGAAGAATTATTTATTAGCGCCTCTGTACTGCAACCCATTAAAACAGCATGACATCACCACATGTCTTTGCCATAAATTAAGAAATCCTCTTATTGAAATGACAATTTTCCATTTGTGAAAACCCATCTATTCATTTGTGTTGAATTATTTACTCAATATCAATTCAACGCAACAATAAATCAGCACTGCAGCAGGCAAACTTTGCCTTTACACTGTTGTGTGTCTTAATGCTTGAGGTGCCCCTGACCTTTAATGACTTTGTTGTCCTGTTTTGAATGCATAATTAAAAAAAGACAAGATTAATGGTGTCAGTATTTATAAAGTAAAACTGCCTGGCAGGAAGTTGAAGCAAGTTTTGGAGCATCTCTGGCACAAAGCTCTTC
Source organism: Danio jaintianensis (assembly GCA_903798115.1). NCBI lineage: Eukaryota > Metazoa > Chordata > Actinopteri > Cypriniformes > Danionidae > Danio > Danio jaintianensis. Next base: position 17,866,132 of record CAIGQV010000641.1, read on the forward strand.
ATCTGCTGAAAGTGAAGGCCAATATTTTCATGCCTGTCATCCAATAACCAGCCTCATCTACAAGTTATTTTGTTATCAACAGTGGAATCGCCCACGGTAAATGACGCTGTGTCATTGCTTAAAACACACAATGGCACCAAAGTCATTCTGTGCAAAATATTCAGCCTAAAAAATAATCATCATCATCACCAGGTCTCCACACAGCAGACAGCACTCGCCCACAGCACATTTAGCTTGGAATGAATCATAATTGAGAGTCTTATGAAGCATTTTCCCATACAAAAAAAAAACCCATCACCATGAAGACAAGGGCACATTTTTTGCAAGCTAATTAAACTGAAATTCATTGATTCATTTTCTTTTCGGCTTAGTCCCTTTATTAATCTGGGGTCGCCACAGCGGAATGAACCGCCAACTTATCCAGCATATGTTTTACGCAGCGGATGCCCTTCCAGCCACAACCCATCTCTGGGAAACATCCATACACACCCATTCACACTCATACACTACTGACAATTTAGCTTACCCAATTTACCTATAGCGCATGTCTTTGGACTTGTGGGGGAAACCGGAGCACCCGGAGGAAACCCACGCCAACACGGGGAGAACATGCAAACTCCACACAGAAATGCCAACTGACTCAGCCGAGGCTCGAACCAGCGACCTTCTTGCTGTGAGGCGATTGTGCTACCCACTGCGCCACCGTGAGGCCCTAAACTGAAATTATATATATTTTTTTATACAAATAATAATAATAATAATAAAATGCTCGATTCAGCTGGCAATTTTCATGCGCATTTTGTCAGTAAAGCCGGTTCTAAACCTCCAGCACATGCTTTCAAATGGAGTAGCTCTTGCTAAACAAAGCTATAGATCATTGATAAGCTATGCAAAAATTTATTTCAAAACCGAAAATGATTCAATCAAACAATCGTTAAATCAAGATAATTGTTCTGTGATCATGACAGCCGTTTGCGTCACTGCTTGGTGAACGATGGCTGTGTAGTAAATTCTGCACGTCATATGACCATGTTTTTACTCTAAACTCATTTCATAATTTCAGAGTGTTTGAAATAAATCCTTATGATTCTGTAGTCATGCGAGTATGAGTCATGTAGAATTAAAGAAAGCATTTAAATCTTCAGTTTATAATGAAACGCTATAAAGCTTACCTGGATTCCTAAAGGGTGTTTGGAGTTTCTGTGAAAGCACCCTCTGTCTTCGGAGGAGATTTACTACTGATCACACTGTCCTTCACTGACAAGATGTGCATAACAATCGCAGAATTGGCTCAATCGCATTTGCAATTTCACTTTGATTAATCACCCAGTATAGTCTTGGTCCATTTCCAAACAAACTCTGGTGCAGTTCGAAGTGCAACACAACTAAACAAACCAAAAACAGGACATGATGTCACGATTGACAAGTCACAGGGATTGGCTGTACATCACAGTATCCTTAACAAAAACTGATGATTAGTCGACTAGCCAAACAAAAACCCAGACAGTCAGAATGTATAAATGATCCGTTTGAAGTCACCACGAAATGGAAGTTAGGATTGCTCTTTTTCCCATAACGTAATATACAGTATAATTGAAAAAGTCATTGGGTGGCGTGGTGGCACAGTGGGTAGCGCTGTCACCTCACAGCAAGAAGGTCGCTAGTTCGAGCCTCGGCTGGGTCAGTTGGCATTTCTGTGTGGAGTTTGCATGTTCTCCCCGTGTTCGCGTGGGTTTCCTCCAGGTGCTCCGGTTTCCCCCACAAGTCCAAAGACATGCACTATAGGTGAATTAGGTAAGCTTAATTATCCGTAGTGTATGGGAGTGCATGGGTGTTTCCCGGTGATGGGTTGCAGCTGGAAGGGCATCCACTGCGTAAAACATTGCTGGATAAGTTGGCGGTTCATTCCGCTGTGGCGACCCCTAGATTAGTAAAGGGACTAAGCCAAAAAGAAAATGAATGAATGAATGAATGAAAAGGTCCTTGATTTTATCCTTTGAAAACAAAATTTGCTAACAAAATAAAAAAAAGATTGACGAATGGACAAAAGAAGAGCATACTCGCACTGACAGCCCTACCCTAAAGGCATTCCATGTGACCAGAAGTGAAGAAAAGTTGTTTTGAGGGAGAGGGAAGGTTACGATATTTGATTAAAGATTCTGAGGACAAATTAATGTTTACAAAACAATGAAGTGCACAGATACATTGTTTACAACAAAAACTACTAATTACACATATAAAAATAAGAAGAGTAGAGTACATTTTGATTGTATTCCAACTTCAAAATATACTCACAAAATCTGTAATCAAATACATAATTGAAAAATAGACGTTTCATGCGATGTGCATGGCATGATTTATGATTGACATTAAAACTTCAGAATTCACGTTCAGCATTAAGCCGTGGACTTTTCTCCCCATAGACTTCCATTCATACGCACGCGAATGCGTCAGACCGGAAATGTAAGCTCGTGCGACAAGTTTCACAGTTCGCTGCGGTGCAAAGTTCATGCTCAAAATTTGAGTGTGACCTCTGCTTTAGCCAATATAGTCACATTAAAGTTAGCATGAACCGAAAGTTGCTGAGACTTATTTCAGTTTGTTGATGTACTTCTAACTGAAATAGAATTATGAATAAGGGGAGGGGCTTTATTTTAGCTCATCATTCTCTTGTAATGGTAAGGTTAAGAATATCTTGGCTGAGGCAGTCAAACTGACACCAACAGAGAAAAAATGCCACTCAGAAGCAAATGATCAAACTTTGATTGAATATCATCTCATGCCACTCGAGACTAACAGTAGTCCATATGATAATGATAAGGATAAATATGCTGCTGTGACCAGCTAGAGAACACAGTCACATCCTGCTACTTCAGACTCAGATGATCAGATCTTAAAATCAGCCATTTATGAATATATTTTTTGTTCTGTTTATTTAGAAATGTTACATGACCAACTACTGACACTGCATGAATACAAAGTTTTTAGCCTTTTTTATGGCTCTGTGTAAAAAAGGCATCATTTAGTACATTTCTGATGTGTAAACAGCCAGTAAAAACTCTGACTTTAACAGAAAGTTAAAAAAAAATGTTTTTGTTGAAACTATAAAAAATAAATACCAATAAAGTAGCTATATCTCTTTAAAAATATTACTTCTATAACACAATGCTATTCAAAATGTTTATTTTTTGGTTACTTTTTATTGCTTTATGAAAAGTAACATTTCAAATTCACTTTATTTGTGTTTCAAAAAGAAAACTAAGCTGCAGAGATTTTTAAAGACATTTTTACGAGTGATTGTTGAAAGAATTCAGTTTTAATTTCGTTTAATAACTCTTATTAGGAATAATAATACTTAAATAACATTTCCACCTAATGTTGGTGTATTTTGCTTTGTAAAATCTATTCTAACTTTAAATGGGTTTGTTTTTTGCTTTATCCTTTAGTATTTTTACTCCTTTGTCACATTAATGTCACAGTAGCAATTAAGTACAATCTGCAACAGTTTCAGCAGTTTGGACGAGCGTTTAAATCTGGTTCATAACCTCATAAAAACTGCTCGGATAAGAATAATTCTGACATGACATTTTCTGCTCATCCGATAATCCTAATAAATACTTGATAAGCACACACTACCGACCGAGATGAGGAAAAGAGAGAGAAAAAAGGGTCATCTTTGGCATCTCAAGAGAAAATAAAATGTAGATTCGAGAGAATCAGAGGAAGCACAGACGAGTCAAAGCAATTGAATCTCCACCTGCTTGTGAAAGTTGTGATGTTTGGAATAATGTTTTCAGGTCCAAGCCTCTATTTTTTTATTGATCTGTTGCTAAGCCCCATCATCTCAGATACTATTGCTACCAAGGACAAACAAACAGTGTTGCTAACTGTCAGTGTGTTTAACTGTCAAAGCTTTGTCCTGAGATGTTTTTAATACATTTTGGACACAGAAGGACCACTACTAGTCAATGTGAAATTAAATCAATGTGTCATTTTGCCACTAGAGGGCTAGCATTAACAACAAACAAAGGCATATTTTTTGATGCTGTGGTTGAGTGTGGAATCAATGGAGTTGTCATCTTCATCATATCATATGGGACTCCTGCAGAAATCATGTTAAGGGATGAGCTAGAAGCAGAGTAAGGCTGAATGCCGTCAAAGCAAAACAAGACAGCTAAAGCAATTTCTGATAGAAGAGGAGCGTGATGCAGCACAAAAGCAGCAAAGCTTTTATTATGCCACAGTCCACCGCTTCTGGTTCATGGTGACACAGGACATGAGAAACGGAATAAAATAAATTCCATTGCCCGTCCTATCAGTGTCACAAGAACCAAATACATTGTTTTACAATTTTTGTGGCATAAAATCCATCCATCTCAAGAGAGCTTATGATTTTCAAATGTTTCTTCATGGCACTGAAACCCATCCATTGTAACTATATGAGACTTCTGATCTTATCCACTTCCATTGATTTTTAGCCACACAAAAAAGCTTGTTATGCTGTTTGATGTAGCAAACTGGTCTTTTCTTGTCATATTATTTAAAATAGATAAAAGATAAAGACAGGATTGTCAACATTGCATGGAAGGGTAGAAGGTACCACAAAAAGTGAATGTTGGCAAGCCGAGACTTAGGAAACTTGGGAGGCCCGAAAGTATTACTGTATTTTGGTGTGCTGCCCACAAGGCTATCTGCACCATTTATACTATTTTAATTTTAATCTATTGTCATAAACACGCTGATTTGTAGTGCAAGTAATCTGACTGTTTACTGCCATTTGTTGTTCCTTGTTGTCCCATTTATCCATAGCAGAAAATGAATAGGAAGTCTAACACATTCACAAAATAAGGGGGGCAGATGTCTGAGTTCCAGTACTCAACTGTCTTTGACTCATCTGCAATTGAAGGGAGGGGCTTATGATAGGTATCTTTAATAGAAAATTCTCAATAGCCAATTCTAACCACGGTTTAGTCTTTTTTTTTTTTACAAAACCATGGTGCTCAATACAGTTCCTTGATGCATCTCAGACACTAAAATTTTAATGATTTATAAATAAATGAATCAATGTCTGAGCATCTGTGATTAGGCATAGCTATAAACATTCATCAGGAACTTCAAAAGTATTACAGCAAACTGTCAGCATATATTAGCACCATTTGTTGTTCGCTTTTGGCATTTGATTAGCATTTTGGCCCAGAAACTGTGATGTGTGATGTCAGGCATATCGAGCGGATTGGCTGAGTCGTTTTTGGAGTGTGATGTGTTTCTTACGGCAGATCTGCATGGCTAACAGTGATGATGGCCACAGGTGTTCGCAGCAGCACCTCCAGTGTTCCTGCAGGCGGGCCAAAAGCAAAGCCACTCGCTTCTCTTTGAGTGCTTGTGTCTGCGGTCGAGCTTGCATTTTGTTGGTGTGATCTGTGGAAGTGAACAGCTACAATCACTGCTCATTAAACACTAAGGTTACAGTTCAGTTCATGTGTCAAAACACAGTACACTGGAGAATTAATGATGTCTGTGCATTTATTAGCAATAATAATAGTAATAATAAAAAGGAGATATGCAGTATAACAAGCCTATTTTTATTTAATTTCTAATTTTAAATATTGCATATCATGAGTAACATTGCAAATATTGTAGTATTAATATTATCTAATACTACATAATAGGCTTAAATAGAATAATGATAATACAGAATTATTAAATGATAAAGTATATTATTCAATAGTATATAAAACAATTTTATCTGACGAAAATGAAAGCATTTCATTAAAGCATTTTTATAGATTTAACAAATAACTATAACAATCACAAATATTACATTATGCCAAGTATTGTAAAATTAATTTTTAATAAGTATAATAATAATATAATATATTATCTGGTGAAACATGTAATGTTAAATTGTATAAAATAATAATAATAATAATAATTATTATTATTATTATTATATTATTATTATTATCATCATTTTTTTCATATATTATTATTATTATTATTATTATTCTTTCCTTATTGAAGTATAATAATATAAATATCTAAAATGTATTTATATATATATATATATAATATATATAACATTTAAATAATATTATTCATATATTCTAATAGCAAAAATTGGAAGGGGGAAACTATTAAAAGTAATTAGCATTATTATATATGCAATATCTAAATCTTAAATAGTTTAAAAATTAAATAGATTTATTTCAACATTATCTATCTAACATCTACATTTATATGTGTGTTTGTGCATGCAGTATTAATTTTTAAATTAATGGAAGAGTGAGAAAAATGTGTGTCACTTAGTATAATTATATACATCATCTAAAAATCAATACCTAAAGTAAAATAATGTAGCTAATATTGTATTAACGAGATCCTTTGAAGAAACAACCTACCTGTAAATATATGTATAGCCTAATACTGCATTTTCTGATTGCAGATATTATTTACATAACATTTGGGGTATGGACTACACTGTCTACTCACAGTGTATTCAAGCCATTTGAAAATGATTAGCAAATGACAGAGTATCTCTTTGAATTGGCCAACCTTATAGCTAACATATCAAAACACATTAACCCACATTACATCTCTAATTTATTTGTGATTATATGACAGATCTGTTGTAGTACAACTAGTTTAAGGCATTATGCAAAGCAAAGCTATATATTTTTCAGTCATAAAGTTAAAGTTAGAGACTGCCAGTTGCCGCCCACTTCTGACTGAGATCCATCGGCCCACACAGGAGAGTAGGAAGCAAAGCACAGAGGCCACTGGCTCCGCAGGGTTATGAATATGGAAATATGAAACACACAGCCGGCTGGTAAAAATAAAAACCATTAAGTCAAGTTACCATAAAGATGCCGAGAACTTACTAGTGTAGGAACAGTGAGGGTTAAATGGTGTACTACTGCCCCCTTGTGGTGAAAGAAAGCAGTGGACAAACTAGAGTTAGGTAGATATTAGCATAAACTACACATCATTTACATTACAGGCGTAAATAATTTATACTACTTATTCTATTTTCTATTACTAACGCATATAACAAGTGCACAGTGTATGACATACAACCATTTTGATATGAGCACTGAAAAATACCCATAGCCTATTTATAAAATGTGCAGTGAATAAAATAACTTACATTGCCAGAAAATTAACACATACCGGCGATTTTGTCCGATCTCACTTTCATTGGCTGTCAAGCTGAAGTTACTAATTCTATCAATTAAAATTCACATTTTGAAGATCAAAGTGACATATTTTAAGGTTTTGCCATCGAAGTAATTTGTTTTCAAGTGGCTTGAATATGACCGACGCTACACCTGAAGAACTTTATGAATAGCCTATGCAAGTGGCACCGAATACCAGTTATGCCTGTGCTTCAGTCTTTCAGTCAACTTTTTTGTTTTGCTAAAAATGATCCAAAATCATTTTGTGAGCAACTACATGTTAAAAACTCTCCTTACCTTGGCCTAATTTACAATGGCATACTTGTGACGATGAGATAAATCGGAAAATCCGCTTACCACCTGCGTCACGTCTGTAATTTGTAATAACGTGTAGTCTTTTCTAACAGCAACTGTAATACTTACATTTAGAAATGTCTTTGTTAAATTCACGTGATAACAATAAGAGACTGTATAGAAATGTAAATCTAAAGGTAAATCTATTTTAAATCTAAATAATTATTATTATTTTTATGTGATATGAACTAAGTGATTGTTAGATTAATCAACATTGGAAGCACAGTGTACTGTGAGTTTTTCTCAGCTGGTCAGTGGCAGCCATGCAAGTTGTTCAGGTAACATTTTCTGGAGAAAAATCTTATTTTGGTCAAACTTCCAAAACAATATCTGTGATTGCAAAGTAAAGTATAAACAGATGCAGTGACAGCCACACACACATACACCTTAAAAAACAAGTTGAAGGTTCCAAATATTCATAAATCTCTTCTACACATTTTTTTGTTATAACTAAAGGGTTCAGCAAGAGAAATTCTGTGATTGAATTCAGATGAATGTAAACACATCTGACAAATAACATCGGTTATTGCGTTTATAAATTTAAAGATATGTCTGTGATTGGCTAAAATATTAAATGGTGTGCAAACACCATGTTTTTAAGGCCAGCATTAGGGATTGTTAGTTTGTTTACAGTGTAGAAAATAGGATTTTTAAGACCATCTTTAGCCTACTGCAGTTTTAAAGTGGTGCGCATTGATGCTTATAAATATGTAAACAGCATTTAGAATTTTGATTTTCACCACAGGGAGATTTAAAAGGCGAAAAAACGGGCCATTTGACTTTTTTTAAAATACTTTTTATATACTTTTATATTTTTTAAGCAAAAGTATAATGGAGCATACACACCTTGCAGCAAGCAATTTTATTTATTTTTTTTATTAATAATTGATGAGGGATACATTAAATTGACTTCTGGAGAAATAGAGTGACAATCATGGTTTCCACAAAACAATGCACAACTTTTATTAATATCCATAAATTGAATTTTCTCAAACAGAAAATTACTATGATTTCTGAATATATGAAACGTTTCCATCAAGTTTGAAGAAAACAGCCATTTTCAAACAAGACATTTCACCAATCTTTATTTTTGAAAGTGATTGAAAGGTATTTCCATAAATACAAAAATAGCATATACAGTACTTCAGTTTAAATGAGATAATATATGTTGCAGGATTAGCATTTTAAATCAAATTGTGATTAAATGAAATTATATCGTGAAGGACCAGGGCGATCGGGAAGAAAAAGGAAAACATTACACACACACACACATTCTAAAAGCACACTTTTTTTTATACAAAAAATATATATATTTATTGATCCCATTATGTGAACCTGATATATCAACAATTGCACAGAGATGACTTCATGCGCTCACCAAAGCACACAAACATTTTCACAAGGAAGTTCTGTTCGAATTTATCCCACATTTAACGTGCGCGCACACACTTACACATACATGGAAGGTCTATTTCGGTTAGCAGAAATTGTTAATAAGGGCACCGTGATCTCAAATGCATCAGTGTATTACATTTAACCTGATAAGCGATACAACACAGAGTAGGACTGCGCACAAATACACAAGTCATAACCATTAGCCACACTATCCACACTGGCTCTGGTTGATTGGGGAATGTTGGACACTTACCAGCAGATGGGATTAAGGCAATTACAACACATTAAAAGTGCTTCAGAGGGCTTTTTTGAAATTGTCATCACAAATAAATGAGGTTATAAATAAACCTGAGGCTAGACCTCTATATTTTAAAGAGTTTAGCTGAAAGATACAATTCTGTCATCATTTACTCAGCCTTGTGTCCAAATGTCACTCTGTATGATTTGCTTTCTGATGTGGAACATGGAAGATATATCAAAAATTGCTGGTAACGAACACTCTTCATTTTGGAATAAGCAAACATTATTCAGTTAAGACAAATGGGGGGGAAAAAATAGTAACCCAAAGGTCCTTCAGGCGAAAAATTTGAAGACAATTTGCATCCAAATATTATTCAATTTGGAATTTTGAAAAGGTTGGTAACAAAACATTGCTAAATTTAGAAGAAACTTGGCATCGAAATGGTATTTGGAAGAATATTGATAACATTCTTCAATTTCTAAGGAAGCCAAAAAGCTGGTAACCAAACATCCTTGAAGAAAAACTGGAAGAAATTCTTCATATTAGACTAACATTGGTAACCAAACATTATTATGTTTGGTAAAGAGTTGAAATCCAAACACTCTTTGAAACAACCATTTAGCTTTTCAAACAATTGTGGATAACCAAATATAATTCTGTTTGGAATAAAGCTAATAATAATATATTTATATAACTTAGTTTTTGTTTAGGTTTTTTTTTTTTTGCCATTCAAACAATCTTTGGAAAAAAATAAAATGGAAGAAAGTTGGTATCCAAACATTCTTCAATTTGGAATTTTTAGAAGAAAAACATTTTGTTTTATGGAGAGAAAAAACAAAACAAAGCTGATAACACACATTATTTGATTTAGATGATCTTGTAACCAAACATTATACAGTTTGGAATTAAATTGGTAACAAAACGTTAATTTTAGGAGAAACTTGGTATCCAAACAATGGTGGTCATTCACCAAACAAGCATATAAACAAATTTTGCATGAAATGTGCCTACGGACATTTTCATCAAAAACTTCCATATTGAAATATATTCTAAATTTACAACAACTTATACCACACGTACAAAATATTAATGTATGCTCAGGGCCTTATAATCATGTATAAAGAACCCTACATATTAATAAGATACGCTATTTACAGGCTGTGTGAAAAGTAACTAGACATTAAAAAAATATAATATAGTATAATTAGAGGTGCTCATTTAGAAGACTCCAAATGCACTAACAGAAGAACGAGTTTAAGAACAAGCCCATGTGCGTACGCACATGTTGTGAATTAGGTGGAAAGTTGTGAGAAGTTCAAATGTGCCTGCAAACTTGAAAAAAGTAGGCAATTATCAGAGAAATAGACCCATTCTCTGGGGAAAAAATGGAATAAAGTAAGCAACAACCATAATGTTGGTAACCAAACATTATTCTGTTTAGAATCAAGTGGGTAACAAAACATTTTTCAATGTGGAATTTGGATGGTATGCAAACATTCTGCAAAATGTCTTTTATGACCCAGAAGAACGCCATTTAGAACAACATGAGGGTGATTAACCTGTTACTACTGACTTCCACTGTATAAACACAATGAAAAACAAAAGTTATAGAGATTTTGGACAAAAAAAAATACAATAAGCGTGAGTAAATAATGACAGAATAATGATTTGTATCCCTTTAACCTCTTCCTTTGGGACTTTAGAGGGAAAAAAAAAAAATGTGTCTACATCATTGTCTATGCAGAATGTGCTTGCCACCAATCGAGCTCCTAGCCTATTTACAGTTCCTCAAGCAAGCACACGTGATCATTAGTCTCCAACACTGCAGCAAAGAAACAATGTTTTAAAATATGGAACGGGTGGTGTGTGTGTCGTATGGCTATGCGCTGTGGTGTTGCTGGAGGAAATGAGCATAAGGCATGGGTGAACTGAAAGCACCGGTACACCAGCGTGGGCAGAGCAGTGCTCCACTCTGCTAGAACATGGCGTCAAGCCAGTCTCTTATTTTTTTTTTTTTTTTACACTGCATATTGTGCACTGTCCAAATTCTTTCATGCCGTAGGAGAACAAGCAAGATCCAACCTTTTCTCTTTGTATAATTTGCTTGAGAAGACAAAAAAAAAAAACAAGACCTAAAGGGGCTAAAGCCTTTTGCTTAGCCCTTGTTGTGTTTGTGTACTGACAGAAGTCTAACTGGACCTTCCCTCTGGCTGTGATTGGCTCTGGCTGTGGGTGTCTACTTGCTGATTGGCTGGAGAGGTGATGCTGGGCGTGTAAGGGGGCGGGGCATCACTAATTGCACTGGAATCATTGGCGTCCGGGATGGTGATGCTCAGGGATGTGTCGGTGTCATCATTTTGAGCGTATTCACTGTACGGGGGAGGCTTCAGGTCATTTGCTGCACAAAACAAAGGAGAGTGTAATGATCATGTAAAATGTTTAAAACTGTAGATTTTTTTTTATTTAAAAACACCAACATGAAATGTTTTTTTTTTTATTGTAAAATATATCAGGTTAAATTCACTTGTTCAAAGCTTAAGTTGTCAGAAATTCACTGTAAAATACTGTGACAATTTTCAGGTATGATGGGATAATGTGATGCCCCCTGTATACTTTATAACTTCATTTATTAAAAATAAATTGGCTAATACACAAAAATATAAAAAAATAAATATATAACAGGAAATGCTACAAAAACTAAACCAAAAACGGCATTATTTACAACGAGAAAAACTCTTTAAAAGGGCTGTGTATAATTAACGATTTTCATTTAAACCAAAGAAACACAATGATAAATATATATAGATATAATGACGCAGTATTGAAAACCATAAAAACTTAAGCAAAATTGTTTATATTACTATAAAAAAAAAGTGAAACAGCAATGTAACTTCAATTACCAGTCTATTGTGAATGTGCAGAGATCACATCTTCCTGAAAATATGGATATGCTGATTATTTAAGTAATTGATTGAATAGACTGATTAACAAACAGATAAAAACAGCCTTAGTTTGTTTAAATGAAGAGATCTCATATTTATATTATTCATAATTGTCTTTAGTTTTTATATATCAGCTAGTTTTATGTTTGACAACGTATAGTTCAATTCCAAAAAGAAATGTGCAGAATTTTGTCTGAAAAATAATTAACTTTTTCTTTTAAAATTGTATGAATCATATTGCACTGTGAGTTGAAGGAATCATGGAAAGTTAACTTACAAAAAATTAATAATAAAAAAAAGTCTTCAAACCTGATGTACAGGTAGCACCATTAGTGAGTTTTTTTTAAAAGGATTTTTTTTTTCCTTTTTCTGAGCTATTTCATTCTTCTGGCTTAAAAAGCAAAGTGGACCAAGGTTACAAAGTGTGAGGGACATGGGTGAAATCAGAGAAGTGATTATCAGCAGTGGCTGGAAAGCATGCGTTTACGTCAACAGTTTCTGAGCTCTACATTATTCAATACAATCACTGTAATGTGATCTGTAGTATAATTCAGCACAAAGTAAAATTCAATCATCATTCAAAAACAATCTGCTCTTTTGTTCACCTCCTCCTGTTCACATTTGCATTGTTGTACTTCAGATGCTTCCCTTTTCCAATAACACAGGTATTTTTTTCATTTTCCTACCATGCGGTCAGAGCTGGCGATTGACTACCCACACATGAAAAATATGACTGCGACCATGTTAAATAGATAACAACATGCATTTAAAAAATATTGAAATAAAAAAATATATATTATATGTGACCCTAGACTAGGGTCATAAGTGTCTCGGTCTTTTTTTTTCTTTTTCAAATTTAGATTTGATAAAAATTCTAATTAGATTAGAATCATTTGAAAGCTCAAAATTTCATTAATTTTCACTTATTTAAATGTCATTATGTGTTCTTGTGTTGATATGTATGCATGTACGTACTGTATGTATCCTGTGCTCCTAAAAAAAAATCTCATTCTGATTCCGATTTGAAAGTTGAATAAATACACTTTGTTAGGATAGGACATTTAGCCAGGATAATAAATAAATACATATAATTCAGAAAAAAAAATGCCTTTAAAATTGTGACGTGAAGTGCTAATTAAAAATGTAAAGTTGGAAATTTACAAAATGTCCTCATGGAAAATGATCTTTAAATAATGTTCTAACGATTTTTGGCATGTAAAGGATCCATTTAGTGTATTTTTTGGTAATAAACAAAGTTTTGTGGTTCAAGGTCACATATGATAGCTAGAAAACTCTCTACTTGCAGTCTAAACAACCAAACTTTTCAATGACTCAACTATTAAACGCACATTCTTAATAACAAAGTCATTTAAAAAATAACAAACAATGAAAATCTGCATAGCTTCTATTTAAGGCTACACACTAAAATTCATAGAAAACTGGTAATTTGATCTTTAACGGCAAACAAAGTCATAAACGAAAAAACAACAAAAGAAACAGGTGACAAAATGCATGCACGGCGCATTTGGAAATAGAGGGGTTTTCCATTATCACTTGAATATCAAGAAGCAGTGGAAATGACAAAAACCACATCCTGCCCTGCAGATATTATCTTTCACTCTTCTGGGTCAAAGGAAACACAGTATACGCATGTTACATCTTCAATCTCAAGTCTCACCCTTGGGGTTCTTTTAGAGACATGCAGATCTCCATGCTGAAATTCAATGTTCATAAACTCACGGGACATTGTTAGTAATAACGAGTGCACAAAAATGCAAAAAAAAAAAAAAAAAAATACAGGGAAATACAGCAATAGATCGTCCTGGTTACGTACGTAACCCATGTTAACAGACTACGGGAGTACTTCAGACGACCAATCACTCTGAAGAGTAAGAAAACGGGCCAATGAATGCCAAAATGAATTGGCAGAGCTCAGTTCCACAGCTGACAGTGATTAGCCATTAGTGCTATATAAGCTGCCAGCTGAAAGCAAGCACTACAATTTGCCTGCTGAAGAGCCGATCACTCAGCTAACATCTGGAGACTCAGCTGCTGTGGCAGTGGAGACGCACATTTCCGTTCCCTATTTGGGGAACGTGAGTTACGTACGTAACCAGGACATTCGCCTTCATATGGGAACTCCAACGTGCGTCTGTTAACAGACTATGGGAGACTGTATGGAAAACGCCACAGCAGCTAAGCCCGTCATGCTCCCAATGCGAAGTTTGCCAAGCGTAGCGTGAGCGCACAAGCATCACCAAGAGCGTAACCTTCCAACGTCCCCTAGGCCCAAAAAATTACCATTACATGGGAATAATTATAATTTAGATCAGGGGTCGTAAATGTGCTTTTACCTAGCTAATATAGTCTAGAGATTTTAGAAATACGACAGTACGTTGGGAAAGCGTGCCAGTTCCCGAAGGGGGGGGGGACGCTGCGGAGACCACCTGCTACCCAAGAGGGGACACTTGATGGCAATAAGAACATATGGACTAGCCCTATGGAGGGGGAGTGCTACATAAGATAAGCTGGTTAGCGGGTAGGGAAAACACGGGTCTGCCTGGTCAGGGGGAACACTCCGTGGCTGAAATAGGCATATGGGATCACCATCGGGGACCGCGCATAGCTGGCACCGAACCTTAGCATGTGGGTAGACCAAGAGTGGGCATACTAGACATCACACTGAGCCAGGCACCCGGCTCCTCCGCTGAGTCGGATGCTGGGGGCCTCGGAGGAATTCTCTAGGGTTCGCCAAGCGGGAAACTTACTAGCAGAATAGAAAAAGCGCACGTATCTCCGGGTTAGGGAGCATGGCGCAGCAAGCGTTTTTGACACAGAGTTTAATTTCATCCCCAATTGACCGGAGTAACCCAGTAATCGGGAGGAAACTGACTCCACTTGAGGATTATAAAATCTCGTGAATGTGTTTCTAGTTTTCATTAATGTGTTGCCCAGCCCGCAGCTCTAAATAATCTGTTAAGAGGCGCTGCGTACTCATGCCGAAAAGGAGGCACCGCTTTTTTTTTTGTGTGCTCTCTCTCCCGGGGGACACAGCTCAGCGGACAGCGAGAAACACTGCCAACAACTCCAGGCAATTGAATGCCAACGCAACTTAAGTCCGATTCATGAACCTGCAGCTGCATGCTTGATACACACAGCCCACCGGCCCGTACTGGAAGCATCCGTCAGAATGACAGCATGACTGGACACTTGTTCTAAGGGTACCCAGCCCCGTAGAAGGCAAGGTCCATCCAGGGACTGAAGGTGCGGAGACTAAGCGTGGTGATGGACACCTGGTGCGTCTCCGCGCCATTGCCCATCTGGGGACCCGATTCTGAAGCCAGCGCTGAAGTGGTCTCATATGAACAATTGAGCAGCATGATAGCGGCTACAAATGTCATATGCCCCAGGAGCCTCTGAAAAACTTGTGAGACCACTATAACTGCCGAATTAAACGGACAGGGCAGCACTAGCCCGGCGCGCTAAAAGCACACCGTGATGGAGACCGGGTCCAGCTCCAACCCCGAGATGAGAGAAGCTCTGCCCGGGGGAGAGCTTGCTCATTCTCGGTTGACCCGAAACCCCAACAGGCCGGGTGCCAGAGCACCAAGTCCTTATGCATAATGGACTAGTTTAAAGATCTGAAAAATAAATAAATAAATAAAACAGTCAATGAATAATCAAAAAATGCCGATGCGCGTGCGGCGAAGAAGAGTTTCTGCAAGAGCATCTTGATTGCCATCCTGAACAGATGACAGATCAAAACGCGCAGATAGGATTGGTATAACCCACCGCTCTCTGGGTACAATGAAGTGGGGGCGTAAACCTACTCTTCATCTTGGCTGGAGTGACCGGCTCGATTGTATCCTTCGCCAGGAGGATAAAAATCTTCTCACGCGAGAGAGTGGTGGCATAGCGATGACCGCTTAAATACACACTAGCGAACTCGGGAGGCCAACAGTGAATTGAATCGACCGAGCAGCATCACCGGAACGATCACTGACGTACCTGCGGAGGGGCAGCTTTGGGATGGGGAGTGCTCACCCCGGGAAGCAGAGCGTCCCGAGGAAGAACTGAAAATAAGAGAATGACTCTTACCGTCCTCCCAGGATCCCGCGGAGAGGCTGGAGGTGCGAGAAAGGAGCTCATCCTCTGGCGCCCTCAAAGCCTGTGGAGAAGTGCACCAAAGCTGAGAGCTGGAAGGCAGCGCGTCCCATGCTGGCAGCAATTGGAAAAGGAAAAGCCGCTCTTTTCGGATAGCTACATTCATTCGCGGGGGGGAGCCCCGGCCCTCAACCTGGGAAAGAACGGTTCTCCTCCTCTCCAAGCGGCCCGCCTCAGGTTCGCTTCGCGGTCCGATTACCGGACTTAACGGCGACCTGTAACAGTAGCGTCAACTTCCTGCGGGGGGGCTCGGCGCGTTCACTAGCCAGTGGAATGAGCTGTGACGGCGGAGCATATTGGAGCCGCGGGAAGGACGCTCTCTGCGAGGAACAGCCAGCGTGGACGGGTCCGGTGGGGGAGCAGTTTTCCGAGCGCACCAGGAGATTACCTGCTCCATTGCGCACGGCTGATCTCTCACCACCTCCTGGGTAAAGTCCCCGACGGTGTCGCCGAGTAAGCCTGCCTAGGATATGGACACGCCAAGAAAGCGTACTTTCTCGGCACAGCGCATATCTTGTTATATTATGGTGAGTAAACTGGTTTCAGTCTTGAAATCAGGTTGGCAGATAGAGTGTCTTCAGTCTCGTGAGAGGCTCTGAAAGCTAAATTCTAATGCTCGCTTCTCAGCTGGCAGCTTATATAGCACTAATGGCTAATCACTGTCAGCTGTGGAGCTGAGCTCTGCCAATTCATTTTGGCATTCATTGGCCCGTTTTCTTACTCTTCAGAGTGATTGGTGGTCTGACATACTCCCATATGTCTGGTTCCAGACACACGTTGGAGTTCCCATATGAAGGGGAACTGTTTCTATACACCTGTTTTTATGCACATTTTGCCAGATCACAAAAAAAGCTTAATGGACACAACAATATGCGCATGATTTTTGAGTTGTTGTTTTTTTAACTGAGTACAATAAACTTTTAATCCGATAAGAAAAAAATGTGCATAAACTACAATGGAAACACATTTACTGAATAAATTTGAACATGTGTCTCAAAAAAAGTTTTTTTTTTTAAATATATACTTTATATAGAATATGTGCACAAAAATGGGTATTATGAGACTGCATTAATGGACAAAACAGTGGACCAAAAACATTGTTGTTGAAATGTTGTTTGGGCCATCCTAAAAACCCTCAGCCAATGTCTGTCATCAAAGTGGTTCATTATTATCACCTCCCAGAACTTTCTTGAGCGGCTGCACTCCCAAACATTGGTCTCGTCCCTCCAAAGCTTCAGTAAATCAGGAAGTGACAATTTTGTTCTCTTGGACTCATTCACTAAATTCACTAAATTCACTAAATGTTTTATCAGGATTTTTCAGGTTTCACCAAGTCAATTTTAAGACATATGCAGGGCTAAAAACTAAGGATTTTTTCTAATGGCATGGTTGGATTTGGCTCATAGAAAGATTTGAACTTGCCTCATAGAAACAATTTTAAATTTAGTTATTTCTTAACCACATATTTTAAAATGTGTCAAATGTTATTGTAAGGAAGATAATTACACCATATTGGTAAACGGAGTCATATATTTAAATTTTGTTAAAAGTTTTATTGAGATGGATTATTGGTGATTGGTCGGCCCGATTGGGTAACCTTACATAGACAGAGGAAAATTAAGACCTGTTTAAAATGATTTAGAACCTACAACATCTTTAGACCTTTTAAGCCCTAAAATGTTGGTAAAAAGACCCCGTGGACACCCTGTTTATGCAATATTTTAGTTTTGCGCACAAGTCTAATTCACATGGAAACACAGCTACTGTTAACAATAACGAGCACACAAAAATGCAATGAAAAACAAGGGGAAATGCAGCAATGACAGAAGAATGGAGCCAAAAATCGGCTATTTGCTGCCAATCCACACAAACACCAGATTTCCTTTTCTGTCTCAAACTGAAGTAAACCCGACGCAAAGAGCTTGGATAACCAAAATCAATCCAACATTTTCCATGTCTTAATGTCAGTCGCTGGCAGCTGGTGCAAATAAACGTCCTTCTCAGTGTGTCAGTTACAAAACCTGCCAATTAAGAAGCATTGGTCTAATTTGGGATGGCTGATGTCCGCAGGCCCACTCTCCAACTGTTGTTCCCTCTTGTCATAAAACTGTCCCTGTTAACCATTTACAGAGCATACAGCAGAGTGGGTAAAAAAGCACGAGACTTTCCCTCGAGAGATGTTAATGTGACTGTGTTTTTCAAATTATGGTAAAGAGATGTGAGGTATATAACCCTAGAGGTTTGACAGTCTGCTCTCCATACCAAATATGTATATATTCTTGGTGATTTTCTTGTAAACATTTCTACCGTAGCTGTATTAGCTTCTCGTGAAGAGAATTTCTGAAGGGCTAAACGCAGACTTGTGACATGCGAGTGCAAGAGCTCAGAGTTCAACAAACATTTAATCATTTACATTCCAGCTGCATGGAGTGATGCTTGGAAATGCACTTTCAGAGATGATTTTTAAAGTGTGACACATGTATGATGTTGTTATACTGGTATTTCATATATACACAAGCAGAAAGCTAAAGAAATGGCTAAATCAAAACACTTATGTGTGGCTAGAAAATGATTAGCAGAAAACTCCTCATGTCAGTGTTTATGGTTAACTTTTCTGTAACATTCCAATGAATTCCCGAAAATCCATTACTGTATAACAGAGGAATAAAACTCCCTTCTTAAAAGCACAAAATTCAAGCTTATTCTAAAAGAAATCCAAAAAATATATATTTTACAGTGAATTATTTCACCCATATTTGTATGTTTGTTTAATTCAAAAAACTTATTTAACATGCTTTCTGTTTTTATAAAATTACTCATGTGAATTAAACATAAAATGGGATGTTCATTTACATACATAATACATACATATATATATATATATATATTAAGGTAATTCAAACAAATCAACTTCAAACAATAATAAAAACTTTCCCCTAAAGTTACTGCTTTGATTGTTTTGGAATTGCATCAAAGAATTGATTAAAAAAAGAATTCCAAGAGCATAAACAATATCACACTACATATATTTAATTATTATTATTATATTACTACCATTCATTTTAATTCAGAACTAGACTTTAACAGAATCTTACACATTTTTCTAAGTCAAATTTAAGCTTTTTCAACACTTTCCAGATGTATTTTCAAACTTTTCCAGCAATTCATAAAAAATGTGGTAAATTACATAATTATATACTTAATCATCACATTATATCACATGCTTTTTTTATAATATCCTATAGAATAGTATTCTAAGGAAACATTTTGATGGTGTGTTTGCCTCAAGTCCAAAATTACTGGCATTTTTTTAATCTAATGTACTCACATCTTAAATGTGTCAACCTTACATTTTTACATTTACATTACATTTATTGTAATTTCATCCACTGCAAACTTATGGGACAGTAATCTCCAAGTATTTTGCATTCTACCACTGTTTAAGCAAAGGGCGCAGATAAAAAAAAAACAAATAAAAAAGACACATGGACAGACTCTAGATTTTATGCAAAATAAAAAGACTTTAAATAGTTCATTATTATTATCTATTTAGTAACACATTATAATGAAAGCAACAGTTATATTTCAACTGCTCTCAAGCACTTCAAATTCTAAGCATTTTTTTCAAAAATTCAAGTATTTTCAAGGATTTCCAACAGCTGTACAAACTCTGTTAATTTAATTTAATTTAATTGTTGGACTAGCTGTGTTTAAAATGGTCAAGTAAAAGCACGTCAGTTTTTGTTGATCCTAAAGTGAATTATTTTCAGTGCAGACTGGGGTGAAGTCGAACAATGAGTCACTCTTACCTCCAGACACAGCCTCATATGGAGGAGGCATGTCCAGATGAGAAAGTGAGGATGATGGTGGCAGAGAGGCGGAGGGTTCGCCCACCGAGCCGTCGTCCTGTACTCCATACCAATTGGGCCAGATTGATGTCTGTGGAGCAGAGCAGCAGTGGGAGTTAAACACCCACAATCAGACGGAAATCAAACGCATCACAACACAAGCAGCATCTGAGGTTGACAACTTCTCTTAAACACGACTATAAGTACATGTGCCAGTGAAACCAGATCTGGTGGATGCTTGCCTGAGCACGTTTTAACATTGTAGAATTGTGCAAACTCTTGCCCAGACCTAAATATGTAGGTGTTTATTACCTACAAGGACTAGTGGAATTTGATTTGGATTGCAGACACAATGTTATCTTGGTTTCAGTAAGATCAAACCCTATTTTTGTATCAAATGCAGATTCATAATTCAAATGAATAGTTTTAGTTTTGCTCTTAATGGTCTGGTATTTCCCTTTGTGATTACACTTATGCTCAACGAAGCGCTTGATTAGCATTTAACACGTTACTGTTTAACCATTATGAGATATATCAGAACGTTCTCCTTACACTGACCTTAAAAGGCAAACTGTATTACAAACCCACAGCACGAATGACAAAACTACCGGCATGTGCATGTGTAAGCAGGGCAAAAGTTTATCATCTTTCTGAACTACTTGTCAAATTGAGGGCATTTCCTGTGTGGAGAAGCAACAGGCAACTAGGGTTTTCTAAAAATAAGCACGCATACCGTTCTCACCACGTCAAAGCAAGCAAATACAGTGAAAGTCTGACAAAGTATTGAACTTCTTTTTTGCACGTAACTGAAAAAAATATCCATTAATTAACAGTTGTCTGTATCAACGGATTCACATGCATTATAGTGATTTGAACCTTGATTTAGTTCAAAACTTTGAGGTTTAAAATTTCATTGACATTTGTAGTAGTTTGAAAAAAAGCTGAGGCAAAAATTCTGCAATTCTCAAAACGAATCACGATTCTCTCTTGAATTGATTCTGAGCTTTGTTTTTGTTCGCTCTAGGCTTTGTAAGTTTGTAACAAGAGGTAACCTCCCTCTCTCCCTCTTGGAGCTAATACGGAAGTAACTGAAACTGCAATTCATCGAAATTCCGCTAGTCCTGGCTCCATAATAGAGCACATTTATGTTGAGCCCAATGTTAAAATGGTCAACTTTACAGCAGAAAAAAAGGTGTTTACAGCCTGGCATAAAGAACAATTTTGGTTCATATAGCTAATATTACCCTGCATTGACAACTGTAAGGGGGGTGATTTTTTTTATAACTCATCTGTTTCGTTTATATTAAGTTATATTAAGTCTGCATAATTAAGGGCGTGGCCACTTGAGTGACAGCTAGGTCTTGCTGCTCGCTGTCACATCACCTCAGCTGCTTCCGGCTAATTACCCGCTGAACTCTGCATATACATCGTATTTTTGTTTTGTTTTGTTTTATGTGGCTTTACACAGTCAGTTGCTTTTTGAAATTATTTCCTACCATTATCAGATAATATGGCATGCTCTGCACTTTATTGTGCTCACAAATCATTCACGTGGCCTCCATTTCCCAGGTGAGTGCAATTCTTATATACTTATCATATCTATAAATGTATTTGTATTATTTAAGATAAATTATCATTTATAATTTTCTGTAGAACTCGAATGCACTCCAGAATCTGACAGATTAATTACCTGTAGGCTCTAGAACAGTCATCTGAAACGTTGTCAAACAGTGTTATGGCTGGATTTCATAAATAGGCTTTCATTTACTAACACTGACTATATTTGAAGTATTTGGAAGTAATTCGCGTTTTCATAAACAACAAATTGATGTCGAGACGCAAAATTCAAAGGTTTCTTTTTGTGTAGTGTGCCATAGTGCAGGACAATCAATGTCATGTCTGTGATGCTTCATGACGTCATCGCAGATGTTTAATATTACCCTGTCATCCATGACACAATCCGTCACATGGGTGGCACTGACCAATAGGAGCGCATAATCTCTTCCGTACACAGCTTTTAAAATGGCAAAAATCAAAGAGAGAGGACTGCTTCCATAAAATTGAATGAAGCTTTGTGGAGTTACACCAACAGTACACTTGTATGACATGTCATCACAGAACTACCATGATGATTACAGAAAAAAAGATAAACTTTGGCGATCAAGACACTGGAATTACCATGTAAACTAGCAAATCACATAATTACAGAGACATTTGAAATTTATGCAACTTCTTGATGACAGAAAGCGATTTGCAGATATTACGCGATGTATGATCACAAATCAATGTGTAATCTGGCATAATTGGTGCACACAACATGTAAAGATTTTATCCAGACAAAATCTTATATTCTGACACAGTGGCTGTCGTAACAGACAATAACAAATGTGTAATCTGAATGGTGCTTTAGGAATTAAGAACATAGCTGTTTGTAAACTGTTGTTTAGCTCAGAATCAATTCAAGAAAGAATAGCGGTGCATTTTGGAAAAAATAAAAATAAAAAATAAAATAAATAAATCACAGAATCAATTTCTCAGACAATTTTTCTGAAACAATATATTATATAAAAAATTGCATATATAAAAATAAATTTGTAATTTACATTACATCGTCTTTTTTGATTTCCAGTTATTTACTTACGAAACAATTTTGGGAGTATTAATACAAACATCATACATTTTGGTACACAAAAGGTGTATTTTTAATGTATCGAATTTCGCAAAATATGGTTACACTAAGGACCTTAAGAACTAAAATTTCTTTCAGTTTCCATTAATTTACCAATATTTAATACCAGAATCATAAGCCGTTTCTACATATTCACCTTTAAAACTTTTGTTTTTGCAAAGCAAGAATATTGCTATGATTGCTATGATGAGATATTAAAATCAAATGATCGGAGTTTATTTTTACCAAAACATTGAGGGAAATATTAAAATAGAAACACATCTGAATGGCAAAGCTCTTGGATTTGATATAGCCTTCAAAACTTGTGCTACAAATGGCTTACAGATGACTTTCTGAACATAAGATGCTTTCATTTAGAAACAAAGGGCTTTTTCTGAATTTAAAATGCAGCGTTCAGAGCAATTTAGAGCTACATTCTACACTTCAGACTCTTTTTAAGAACTCTCATTTATAATGCAGTCACAGATAGCATAACTTGATTGTATGAAGAATACGCTTTAGTTAAACTGCCATAAAAATACAATAACATTCCTAAAAGCTTTTGTCAGGACTGTCATGGCCCTCAGCTCTGGGTCCCGCTCTTCTGCTTCTTCAGGCTTTTTCGCAAGCACCAGCTAGTTTTGACAAGTGCTCAGCACCAACAAGGGAAACGATTTCCCTTAACAGAAAATCTCATGCATTTAGTGAATTGTGCGAATCACACAAACATGAGACCTGACACTCCTGCGCTCAGTTTGGTTTAACGAATCCCTTTGAGCTTAGAAAGTGAAACGTTTGGTGTAAAAACGCAGAGCAGCAAGGTTAAAAATGGTGTTGTGAAACCATAAAAGTGGAAGTTTATCGAAAGCCTTCCTGTAGATAAATGACAAATGCAGAACGTGCACTCACACTGAATATGTCAAAATGCTACATTTCCACTAAATGCTCACTTGCATTCAGATAAAAACCGACAAACTGAAATCCATGAGCTGTTGCATTTCCTGTGTTCAGATATCTTGAGATTCCCCTAAAAAGCCATATTAACTTTTGTGCATTAATTCTAAAACATTACACATAGGTCCATAGAAGGTACAATGTTCATGTCAAAACATTATTATTACTAGCCTCATTACTAGTTTTTATCCTGATTATAACTACCAAAAACTACAAAAATTGACAAGTTACAAGCAGTTTGTACAAAAGAAAATATGGAAAATATTTATATACTACATAGTTAAAAATATTGGGGTCTGTGAGAAAACTGTTTAAAAACTCTTGAAGATATTTTGAAGACTTTAGGAAAAAAGCAGCAATTGACATCAATAGTATGAACAAAAATACTATGGAAGTCAATGGCTGCTCCTTTCCAACATTCAAGATTTGCTTTTTTTTGGAGGGAAAAAAGAAACCCAATAGGTTCCAATAGGTTTGTAACAAGTGTAGAAAACAATGACAGAATTATCTTTTCTGTGAACTAACCCCTTTAACATAACATGATACACTTTTGTCTATCTTGTTGTACACCGAACAGGAGACCCACACTGTACGACACAGGAAGCTAAACTATGTCATGTTTTCAAAAGTGCGATTATATCAGCAGCAACTGACGCACACCCTGAAAAAAAAAAGGGATTTGATTGAACTGAGCATGTAGTTTACTCACATTTTGTCTCTCACAGATCTGATGAAGGTATGCTCGTCCTCCTACAATGACTATCTGAGCATTTCGGGGATTACTGAGGTACGCAGCGAGCTGCCTTTGCCTTGAGCGATACCAGCAGATGTAGAAGAAGATCTTAATCATAATAAATATTATGACGACTCTGAAACAAGATAAAGAGCAAGTTTAAAGTCTCGGTAACACAAGAAAGACAGATAATGTCATTATTATTATTACGGTCCTGAAATACCATACACAAAATTACTAAAATAGAAATGAAATCAATTAAAATCAAAGCTGATGCAATCTTAAAGGAAACTGCAGGTTTTAGTCGAGTAAAGTTTGATAGCTTACTGACAGCATAAATTTATTTGAACATTTATTTTAACTCTGAAAAGCTTGAAATTTAAGATGAAGTCTGCTGAAGCCAGTAAAAGATTAACTGTTTTCGGTTAGCATGTTGCTATGCTACGATGTTTTAACGTGTTGTTAACATGAACAAACATGTTAATAACTTGTTTCTAGCATGGTTAGCACATTGCTATGCTAACATAAATATTGTTAATATGTTTCTACCATGCTACCAACAAGTATAACAGGCTAGTTCTATAATTTAATGATATGTAATTACTTTTTTATATCATGGTTAATCAATTATATAGATGAATGGCTTAGTATGTTTGCACCATGTTTTAACTCATTGATAACATTTTAGCTATATGCTAACATGAGTTACCATGTTTACATGTTATATAAACATGAGTATATTAACGTATATTGCTAACATGAATTAGCATGTTGCTAAAACATTTCTAACATGCTTAACCTTTTTAAAAATGCTGTTAACGTGTTGTTGACAAATTTAACAGGCTAGTTCCACAGTATGCTGCTCCTAACATGTTTATATCATGGTTAACAAATTACTAATATGAAGAACCTGTTATTGTTTCTACCACATTTTAACTCATTACTTACATTTTATATTGGTTTAGCTATGTGCTAACATGAGTTCTAATGTTTCAACTCGTGGCAAACATAAGTATATTAACGCATATTGCAAACATAATTAGCATGTTGGTAAGACATTTCTAACAGATTTTAACATGCATAATTTAAAAAATGCTGATAACAAGTTTAATAAGCTAGTTCTACGATTTAATGACTTGCTGTTCCTAACAAGTTTATATCATGGTTAACAATTTGTATTTAACTTGTTTTAACATCTTGCTAGCATGAATTAGCATGTTTCTAACAATTATTAACATGTCCTTAGCATTGTTAAACATGTATCAAACACATTTCTAAAAAGATATTTAACACATGGCTAACAACTTTATCATCTTTCTCTTATGAGCTAATATGTTGTTCTTTGCTTAATTGTAGCTAACATGTTTTAACACTAAACTACGATTAATTAACAAATACAAACATTTTATAACCAATTTTAAAACATTTTTGTTGTCGTTTTCTTTTGTACTGTCGTTGCTATGCTTTGCTAGTGACAGATAAAGCAAAGTCAGACGGCCTTGAACTTAGTGGATGGTGGTTAAATACACTAGAGTTAATAGAGGTTAATTTTGAAATTATCTTTTTAATATAGATTGTCAGTGATTTGTTCATGTGGATTACAGAAACAGTAAATCTGATTACCTCTATATCAGAAGCATAGCAAGTCAGAACAGTCTAAATATCTGATTCACGTTTTATTATTGTAACTCGAAAACTTCAGGAGACAAATAAAAAGAAAAAAAAAAAACTGTAATCACAGTTCCCTAGAACTTACATGTACCAGTACAGCTCCATGCTTCTCACCAGTTGGTATCAATTACCATAATCAGCTTCCAAGCTGTCAAACTGAAAGAAACAATAAAAAGAGTTTGGCAAGATCTGCTTTGAGAAATGTCAAATGAGATCTAAGCAATCTTGATTTTCTCATGATTATAACAATCATCCAACCCACGTATGGATAATCCCTCAAACTGTCATCTGATCTCATGTTTAAAAACTCAAGATTCCTACAATCACGCTAGAAACAGAGACAACAAAACAGACTTTAAAACTATGAAGCAGGCCTGGGTTACTGTTATATAAACAGAAACTGTCCCGAGCACATGCGTGATTAACTTACATAAACACCACACGGGAACAACAAACAACTAAATAAATAGTGATTTATTACGGTGAATTTGATATGTAACTGTACGCTTTTCATCAAGAAAACGAACTCACCTTGTAAACGCGTTATAAGTAGCGTTATAATCCACTTTTACACAGCTTAGCGAGGCATCTGTTCTTCAAGAGGAAGTGGCTTTGCTAACGTGCTACAAAATAAATTCACCTTCATAAAATACAAACGCGGACATCTGGGTGTACTTTTTCTAGCAGATCGGTGTCTGTGGATGTCCGTAGGCCAAATGTGGCTCCTCTGTCTGTGAGTAAACGCGAATACTTGAGTCTCAAATGGTTTCCGAGAAATGTTGGGTGCTGTGTGTTTTTTCCATGAGCAAACGAAGGGGGTTTTGTTGCAGTTCTTCTGTTGTCTCGCAAGGCGTCTGTACTTCCGTGGAGTCTTGGGAGAAGAACGCCAAATTAAAAGTCCATCGTAGGTTTACAGTATAGCTTTGTAAAATTTATAGAACTAGAAGTAGGGTGGTTATTTTATCATTTATTTCAATGTTTTGTTTTCAGTATTAATAGGTCAAAATGTTGGACATTAAAGGAAATAATAATAAAAAAGATTTGAAATAAAATGCCAAATAATTATTTATTTTTCTAATTAAATGACATAAATTTGTAACTGAGAGCTATCATATATTATCAAGAAAACAGTTATTTTTTTTCCCAATTATTAAAAAATTTGCCAAAGAATGCTAATGCTATATATATATATATGTGCAAGACAAAAATCATACATTTTATATTAATATACCATAAATAAAAATTAATAATAATACAATAAATAAAATGTTTTCTTCTGTTCAGATTTATTAAAGTTATTGTAATTTAAATAAATAATCATTTTCATTTTTCAAAATTATTATTATTATTATATATTATTTTATAATAATACATTATTATTATTACTATTATAATTTTTTTTTTCCTCAGGTAAAATGTATTTCAATTGATTTTAGTTTTATGGCATTAGTTTTAATAATAGCCCTGCTAAATAACAGTACAAGTAAATAATATTTGTAACATTTTTCACAAAAAAAAAGAAAAAAAAAAGAAAAACCTTAGGTCTATCGCATTAAATGGAGAACAGACAATTTCCGATAATGGTATCAGATAGCTTTATCAATCTGTATTCCAATTACATGGTTTAAAAGGCTTTTCTATATTAATCTTTATTTCAAACCACAAATTCTACAAAAACAAACATGCAAATCTTGTCATGAATCTGAAGATCGACACATCAAAATTCAAGCATGGCAAATCCACGCTTGATTAATTAGAGCACCAGTGTAAATTCAGCTATCAGGAAAAAAATACATTATCTGCAACTGAAAATCCTTAATATGTGTTTAACACGGTTTCAAAACTCATTTCATCTGTTGTCTTCAATGACGATTGTTCTCCTCGGATATGTGTCTATGTCCACAAAAATATACCGGAATTCATACTTCCCAGTCTCAGGATTCTGTCAGGTAGAAAAAAAGTCTGTAAAAACCACATCTTTGCATGAAACAAACATATTTTCTTTTTTGTGATGTTACATTATACCTCCTTTGATTCCGAATGAACAGTTCCTCGTAATCCCGGTTCAGATCCCTCAATGTAGAATTTCAGCCGCATATACTTGAGTCCATCCTTCATGTACTCCAAATGACTAAAAACAAACATGAATGAAATGAGATATGACATTTCATCAAAGACTTTGTGTTTACCGATATTTTGTATTTTACCTGACTTGTTGCCTTCTGCCACGTCGACTAGTTTCCCCAAAGCCTTTTATAGGTTCTCCAAAAGCTCCAATTACCTTTGCATAAAGCAAATATAGATTAGATTAGTTTCAACTTTATTGTCATTACACATGTAGAGTACAGGGTAACAGTAAGTGCAGCAAGGATAAATAGTATATACATGTGTTGCAATATACAGATAGAGATAGTACTACGGTGGGTTGATAACTACTAAGGCTATACAAGCATGATAAGACATAATAACTGAGGTAAAGTTGGTTTTATAGTCGAACATTCACTCATTTTTTAACAGTGACACGATCCCTATACTATTTGCCACGCTACTTTGAATATTGGGTCTGAATTAGCATGTAAGTATGACTTTAAAACAACATTAGCACTATTCAACTGACTAAGAACAATGCTGTACTTTGATCGTCATTGGCTGCTAATATGACTTCCCTATTTAGAATTTGCAAAGAATACTTTTCTGAAATTAAATTATTAAGGAGAAAGTTTGAATGTGCTCAAATAAAACCAACTTTTCCCCAATGATATAATATGCAGGTGTACTGTACTTACTATGGACATATTATACCGTTTGAATGAGGTAATAGATGTATGTACACTACAGCAGAGGAACTATGAACATATTTTACAGATGGATATGATTAGATCAATGTGACTAGATTGAAAATGTTACAGTCAAGGTGTAAAGTAATAGTTCAAGGGGCTGAATAAAGGATTTATTCATGCATTTCAGACATTTGGTTTACACATCTGTGTTATTTATAGCTAATGAGTCAGCGTTTGCTGACCTCTGGATGAGATCTGCATCTCTCGAAAGCTTTTCCATAGATTTTGCTTGGGCTTGAAGAGGAAAACAGTTCTTGAAAGACCACATATAGCAGGCCGCCTAAGAAGATCAGAAAACATTAATCGGTTCATTTATTTATTATATTGTTGAATAATATGCATATTCAAATTGAAATAAATATCCACAGATATAGTTATAACCTGCCTGCCTGAATTGCTGGAATGTTCCACAATTTGAAATATTATGGCTACTGCTACCTATGTTATGACTATGGCTATCTATGTTAAGCTGCTTTGACACAATCTACAGTATATTGTAAAAAGCACTATAGAAATAAAGATGAATTGAATTGTATGATTATAAGATCTGGGCCATGTCTTTGTGTTATCGTTAACTAAAAAACTGAAGAATAATTTTTGGAATTTGAAATAGAGCTGAAATGAAATATAAATACTTGAATTTAGTCCTATTTTATCATCACTGAGATATTTATGTTTTTATTAATAGTTTAAGGTTAGAGTTATTAAAGATCATTATGTATCTGGAGAAAAAAATCATACATAAAATTACTAAAATAAAAATGACAACTAAAAACGTAAAAATATAAATTATTTATATAAAAAAAAAAATACTGCACAGTAGTATATAAACTATAATAATGTAGCACTGGTTTGAATTGGTTAACTTCAGTACTTTTGTTATGTTTTTTTTTTTTCTTTAAAAGTGTTTTGTTCTTGTATATTTTATATATGCTAATGTTATTTTGTTTCAAGTATTCAAATTGTATTTACCAATAATACTATAATAAAGTCGCTTTGGAGGGCCGATGTCCTGCATATTTTAGTTCCAACCCCAATTAAACACACCTGAACAAGCTAATCAAGCTCTTTCTAGATATTCTAGAACAGGGGTCACCAATCTCGGTCCTGGAGGGCCAGTGTCCCTGCAGGGTTTAGCTCCAACTTGCTTCAACACACCTGCCTGGATGTTTCAAGTATACCTAGTAAGACCTTGATTAGCTTGTTCAGGTGTGTTGAAGCAAGTTGGAGCTAAACCCTGCAGGGACACTGGCCCTCCAGGACCGAGATTGGTGACCCCTGTTCTAGAAACTTCCAGGGAGGTGAGTTGAAGGAAGTTGGAGCTAAACTATGCAGGACACCGGCCCTCCAGGAACGAGTTTGGACTCCCCTGCTTTAATCCATTGCTAGCATCATTTAACATGTTACTAATGAATGAACACATTTTACTACATAACCACGTTTTAGCATGTTGCTAACATTCAATATGTTATTAGCATGTTTGAACACTATACTATAATGAATTAGCATTTTTCTAGCATAACAAAAATGGTTAGCATGTCTAAGCTCATGTTTTACCATGTTGCTGAAATGAATTACCACGTTTTACCAATATGTTAGCAATAATGAACTGTTTGCTAATACAAAATCAAAACCAAATAAAATAGAAATAAATAGAACTATTTAGACATTCTTTTCCCAGTGGTGGGTTGCAGCTGGAAGGGCATCCGCTGTGTAAAACATATGCTGGATAAGTTGGCGGTTCATTCCGCTGTGGCGACCCCAGATTAATAAAGGGACTAAGCCGAAAAGAAAATGAATGAATGAATTTAGACATTCTGTTATCATCATTAGGAAATGCATGTTGGCGCTCTCTGTTGGTTTTCTGGCACACTAAGAGCAGAGTATGAGGCCCTGAAACATGACAGTCCACAATCCAGCCCTGGTTTACACAAAAACCTTTGATGGGTTACAAGTTAAAAAAACAAGTTACCTGTTACACCGAGTCCAATGACCACTACGATCAAATAGGTGAAATCTTTGCCAGCTTGTTTAACTGTTGAGGAAAGCAGACATCAATTTACTGAACAGCTACAATTCATTCTGCAAGTAAACTTTTTTTAGAAATATTATTTACTGCAATTTTGTAATAACAATAAAATCACAACAGCTAGATTTACTTGTGATTCTGTTTTGTAACAACCCTAAACCCCAACTAACAGTGGTGGGCAGTACCCAAGTGTTTTTTTTACTTCAATACTATACTTTTTACTTTACTATTACTTTTGGAAAAGTTTACTTTTACTTACTACTACTACATTCAAAACCAAAATGTTGTACATCTGTTATTGGGTCAACAACTCACTGACTCAAATGAGCCATTTAGAGTGAGTCTTTAGTAATAAATTGATTGCAGTTCCAAACTACTTCTAAAAATGAGCCAATGTTTCCAACATTCTTCAATATTTCTTCTTTTGTGTTCAACAGAAAAAATAAATGGTTTGGAACAAGTAATGGGTGAGTAAATTATGGCACTTTTAATTTTTGGTCGAACCCTTTAAAAGCTGAACATAATGTTACAATAACAGAAATGAAAATGCACCTTGTTTTACTGCTGAAACACATTACAGATATAAAATTGTCAGTTACATACAGTAGCATTCTTTGCACAATGTTCACACATTTCGCCCTGTTACGTTTGTACATTGTATTTTTACATTTGGCAGCACACATTGCATTGTAAAACAGCACACTGTAAAACTTGTATATTTATTGTAAAACTTGTATATTTATTGTAAAACTTGTATATTTATAACAAATCTGTACAACAATTCATCATCCAGAGCTCTATTGTCTAACTGCATCTCTGTTTAATGTTTGTCGTATTTTTTTTTATTTTTTTTATTTTATTATTATTTTTTTTCCCTCATATTTATTTTGTGTTGTCACTTGTCACTTTATGTACACTGGAAGCTTCTGTAACCAAAACAAATTCCTTGTGTGTGTAAGCACACTTGGCAATAAAACCGATTCTGATTCTGATTTATTAATTTCTGTAATACTAAGCTATAGTATGTGGTATATTTTGTTATTATTGTGCAGTGCATGTTTGCACTCTTAATACTCAATAATTATATCAAGTTTTGGAAATAAAATGAATGATTTTTATGTTAAATAAATAAACATTTATCAGCAAGTACTTTAATCCTTATTTACTTTATTTTTATTATTTTTTTAATACTTTGCACATTAAAAGTGTTTTAAACTTTATGCTAACTATTTAACCCTTGTGTATTGTTCAAATGGACTACCCATACCTTTGTTATGTTGGTGGCTGTTTTTGCCCCATTGACCTCCATTATAATGACATTTTTTATTGCAAACCTGTGACAGCATATGATCATGCATTCTTGATTGTTAGTGGTTTTCCCTGTTGGGAAAAGGTACAATTTGTCATTTTTACTGTTGATCAACAGTTGGCACCATTAACCCTTTAGATAGGCCTGTGCAAAAAAAGTTTCTGGCTTTTATATGGAGTTCTATGGAGTAAAACAACAAATTATAGTGTGCATGCATAAATACACGTACTATGTTCTGAGAGCTGAGGTGCTTATTTAGATTTTCTCAGGAGTATCAAGGTAAGTGTGGAAATGTCTCTCTCACACACTAAACTCCATATATAAATCTATATAAAAGCCAGAAAGTAAGCTTTTTTTTTTGTTGCACTGCAACGGATCATCAACAGTAAAAATTACAATTTTACCTCTTCCCAACAGGAAAAACCACCAACAATCAAGAATGCATGATTATATGATGTCATGGCTTTGCAATAAAAAATGTCATAATGGAAGTCATTGTGACAAAAACAGCTACTAACATAACGAAAGGGTAGTAAATTTGCCCAAAGTGTATAGAGTTTCTGAAAAATGTCAAAGCATTTCCCAAAATATGTGTAAAAGTAAATCCTTCCATTTGCTGAAACAGAGAAAGTTGTGGCCAATTTAAGACTCAACATCCCCAACAGCACACAAGGGTAATAGTTCTGGGTTATAATAGTAATGTATTTGTTGGAAATCAGTGAAGGGGGAATATGTTCTGTAACACACGTGACGTTACCTTTTTGTGTTGCTGACCCTCTGGGAGGAGTGTGTGGACTTCTGGAGACTGACAGCTGATCGGTGTCCTTTTGCTCATCTTTCCTACTACACAGATAACCTCCTGTATAAAGTGAGCGAGTGTGATCAAATGCCCACTTTGAACGAGGACAGTGGTTTGTCTGAAACACGGGACATTGAGTCTGTAAAGCTGTAAGTCTCGGTTGCTGTAATCTGACATGCACACGTTTTAGTATGTGCTGCACACAATTTGTCGTCCTTCCCAGTCTAAATACTAAAGAATACATCATGAGTACAAGAGTAGTTTGCTCTAAATAAACGATATAGCGTGCATAACTTTAAAGAGCATATTTTAATGACTCTCACATGTCTTATCGTTTAACCAACTGGTAGACTAGATGTCATTGTTTGTTGGCTTCACGCTTTCTGTTTCGTTTTTCATAATAAAAGTCTCGATTCACGTAAAGAGTAGTCCACGAATTTAATAGGATCGTTCATCCGAAAATTAACACCCAGGCATGCTTTTTTCAGGCAAAACTGTGGTAATTGGTGATTCATGAAATGTGAGTTAACAGCTACTGGCACTTTAAAAGTAAAAATTAAAACAAAACATACTGGCAGAACACAATTTGCTGATGATACATTGAATATTTGAATCGAAGGACGTACTGTATGAAGCAAAATGACTGCTCTGTGGAGGAAACAAAACATTATTCACTCATTTTTGTCAAACTTTCTCTCAGACGTTCAATAATACGTGTTATTTTAAAGTTATGCCCAAACATTGACATGCAGAATCCTCAAAAACATGCAATTTGAATACACGTTTTTCACTGAAATAAAAATTGTTAAGAAAATAAACATAGTATATTCTTGTAATATAGGCTAATAGATTAAAAAATATGCTAATTTAGTTTATTGAACTAGAAGGCATTTGTCGTCGACTTCACACTTACTGTTCTTTTTTTTGTTTAATTTCTTCAAAATAAAAGTCATAATTCACTAACAGAGGGGTCTCAGAATTTCATCACTGTACTTTTTCTCATTGCAGAAATATCTGTTACACAAAATGTGTTACTCATTTCAATCGAAATCTATATTTTATAAATATAACAATGTAACACGGGCGACACGGTGGCTCTGTGGTTAGCACTGTCGCCTCACAGCAAGAAGGTCGCTGGTTCGAGTCCTGACTGGGTCAGTTGGCATTTCTGTGTGGAGTTTGCATGTTCTCCCCGTGTTCAAGTGGGTTTCCTCCGGGTGCTCTGGTTTCCCCCACAGTCCAAAGACATGCGCTATAGGTGAATTGAATAAACTAAATTGGCCGTAGTGTATGTGTAAATGAGTGTGTATGGATGTTTCCCAGTACTGGGTTGCAGCTGAAAGGGCATCCGCTGCTGTATAAGTTGGCGGTTCATTCCACTGTGGTGACCCCTGATGAATAAAGAGACTAAGCCGAAGGAAAATGAATAAACAACGTAACAATTAAAACCAATACATAACTAATTTAAACTATCAATAAAATATTTATATATAGGCTTATACAAGGTGTGTATATATATATATATATATATATATATATATATATATATATATATATATATATATATATATATATATATATACCTTGTATAGGTATAGTCAATGTAGGCTGTATCACTCTAAATCTTTTTAATGCAGTATACAAAATTAACTACAAATACTTTTATACAAAATAGTCCAAAGGAGTCCACAATAGGTTTGTTTCACTTTATTTAAAATATTCAGTCAGCATCATTCAAATATATCAACTAAATACTGCATCAGATTAACAGGTTGCTCAAATCTGAATTGAAGGGAAATATTCTGATATGTGCTTGTCTTTCAGTTGATACCAATTTACTGTATCTATAAAGTTGCTCAGAACACTCATATTTTACTGTATGCATAGACATGACCATAACTGACCTTAATGTTGCACATTAAGAGAACAAGTCTTGTGAGAGATGCTAGTCAGAGACGTCTAACCAGGCAAGAGTCACAGTAAAATCACCCAGAGAATTTGAAACTAGTTTATCTGTTGGTTCAAGTATTAGACTGTATGGTTTTGTTTTAAAGGTCTTGATCTATTGTTTCTTGCAAAGTAAAAACATTATGTACCTACTCAGGACATTACAGATTGTATTGAAAAATAATCTCAGCATTACAATCATCAAATCAGAGGAAACAAAAACATGTTCATATTCCACTGAATGAAAAATGTACATCAGTTTGTTTATTCAGTTTCAGTCCAGAATCTGAAAAAGTTTGTTGTCTCCAAGAGCTTCATAGTATCTGCTACTTTCAGAACATAAACCAGTGTCAAGATATTCCCCGACAAATACTAAAAATTGACAAAAAATGTCACAATGTCACACCCCTTCCAGTTTTTTGAGGCTGTTTCCACAAGATGTCAGTCATGAGGTGGAGGGGATGATGGAATAGCCTGTAAAGAAATGAACATGTTATTCAAATTCACATCGAAAACAGATCCATAGTGGACATTCATGTTTTAAATAGAGATAAAATATCATTCAAAGCTTTTATTGACTGATTAAATAGTCTCCTGTGATTATCAAGGCTGCCCTTGTTTGATCAAAACTACAATTGCTAGTTTCTTCTGCACGCTAACATGTTTTAGCATGATTAAGCATAATGCTAGTATGCTTTTTGGGTATTGCTAACATGCTGTTAGCACATTCTAACAACATTCTGTTTCATCAAGTTGCTAGCATATAATAAATACTAATTAAACATAAATGCTAAAGGTCTTTGCCACTTTTGATTAATTTAATGCATTATTGTTAAAAAATATTAATTAATTAACAATTTATTGTATTTTGTTATTCATCTGGCAACTCATTTGGTTTTTATACCATAATATACAAGACAAACCAAGAGAACATGAAGTTTTACACACAAAAAAACAAAGTTTTTCAACTTTTCGACATTTAAAGTTGTCAAAATCTCATAATGCAATTCAAAAATGTAAATAAACAGAAAAGATAAATCACAAAATACAGGAAACTGTTTCTTAACAAACCTTTTTTATGAATGCAAACTTTTAAATAGTACAAGTGAATCAAATATAAGGTCAAACAACATTATATAAAGTATCATTATCATTTATCAGTTCTATTATTATTACTTCACAATTTACTGCACCCACTATAATGAGGCTTTTCTATTATTTTTATAATGATTAAAGCTCATCTTGTGTGTCACTCATAGAATGGCATTTCAAAACTAACAATGGCATTTAAACACAAAACATATATAACATGAATATGTATAACATTTATAAAGGTAAAAGGGTTGAAACAAACCTTTGTGCCGTCCACTTCAGATGACATTTTGTCTACATATAATAAGAAAGTGAAAATTCACCCATAATGCAAATTCATTAATCAATTCTTCAATAGCATATCATTTACTTTGCTGATAGAGTTTCAATTCTAAAACACAAATGCCATGACAATGAACACACAGACAGAAACACTGACAAACCAACTGAATTAGAGTGGCGACTACTTAAAAATAAGTACACCTTGAAAAACAAAGGACAGTTGACATACTAGAGAGAATAGGGATTTTCACACTTAATTTCAGGTAAAGAGAATCCTGGATTCCACATTTCACACTTAACATAATTTACCCAGAATTAAATGTGGCATAGATGCAACATGTGAATTTTTCTCTGATATCTACATTGCAGGTAAGTGGCTTGAGTAAGTTAAAAAAACTCCAGAAACAGTTTTACATGCTCATTTATAACCACAGAAATTACCCCTATAATAAAAAGCCTAGTTTTAACCATATTTGGAATGCGGTGAATATCAATGAGCTCTGCTCTGACGCTCCGCAGCTTGTGTCAGTGCATGCTCTCTCTCTCCCACACACAAAAATATTACAAAATACATTTTAACAAACTAAGATGCCTTGTTAACAATATTTTTCAAATGAAGTGGTAGGGAGATTTCTTTTTTAATTAGGAGGAGCGATGGAGACATCTTTAAGCCACCAGAGCAACCTAGTTTGTTTCTGAGTTGTGTTTTGTATGAAATATAGGCTAAATTATAATTATACTCCACAAAAGGGACAGACCAGAGTTGTATTTTGAAGCTTTGACAAATATGAAAATGCAGGAAGGAATTAATTTCAACGTTCATCAGCTTCCTTTCACTCACAGTAAGAGCTGAGTGATATGACACAATGCATAAATGTGCATCAAACACTAATTCAAGCACTTTACATGTGCCTGTTGCCTCATTACAAACATATATGTACAATTTCACAATATACATGTTAAACTAACAAGAGATGCCTTTTCCTTTCTGAGGTAACACTAAAATTGTTATCTGTATCCTGCATTTTGCATTCTGAAGAACTGCGAAGACTTCGTGGTCAATCTTGACGGCCTGCTTCACAAAACTGCTCCTTTTTAGTCTCCCTGCCTCTTCCATTTTCAAAATAAGAGTCCCACACACATAGTATATTTAATACAAGCTCAGATGAACTTATCTGAGAAAATATCATTGTTGTAATCTCACTAGAAAACATTGTGGCCAATCAAATGCAGCATGAGGCGTGCATATTAATGGAATGTTTTCTGATTGCCCTGTTTTTTTTTGTTTTTTTTCACTTTTTACACTCACATGATTTTCATGAAACAACACTGTAACAAATGCTGGGTTCCACACAAAGGATTTAAGTTAACTTATTAGTTTTAACATATTTAATTTGATTGAATATAAAACAATTAAGTTGTCAAAAAAACAACAACTCAAGAATTATGTCGTTTCAGTTCATTTTAAATAAGTGGCTTGAACAAACAGCAAACTTCATTTTTTGTCTGGATGGTTTCACGGATAAAAAATGGTGTTTGAGGCTCACGGTATATCATTCCCATGTACTGAACTCTTATTATTCAGCTGCCTAGGTTGGAGTATCCAGATTTTCATTTATGAACTCTCATTTTATTTTGTCCTTTCTTACAGAAAGCAACAGCCTCTACACTTACTACTCAATTTTCAGAAACGTTAGTAGTTTTTGTTTGTGCTACAATAAAGGGCTTTTGTTTTATTCCTTCAAATATTGAACAATGTGCATTACATCATTTCTGAAAAACTCGAACTAAATTGTCCTCTAGTTTTGAACTCCGCTATAGGTAGTTGCTTATTAATTGCTGCGAAAAAAATCTTTATCCAGGTTAAAAGTAGAGTCTAGAACAGGCATGGGCTAACTTGATCCTCGAGGGCCGGTGTCCCTGCAGAGTTTTGCTCCAACCCTAATCAAACACACCTAAACACCCTAATCAGTGTCTTCAAGATCACTAGAAGCTACAGGCAGGTGTGTTTGATTAGGGTTGGAGCAAAACTACGCAGGACACCGGCCCTCCAGGATCGAGTTTGCCCATCCCTGGTCTAGAACTATGATAACCCAGGGTTATCTAAACTAAAACTAAAGCTAAGTGCAGTGTGAAAAGCCCTGTTCTCATGTACAGTATTTGGGATTTCATAATGTTCTGTTGATATCACATCTGACTGCAGGTTACTGGATCACACAGAATGAAAGGTAAAGATTTATTACTACTAATTTCATAATTTATAGTAACAGTTTATTGTTCTTTGACAAAGCATAAACTCTGGTCGTATTGGAGACTGAGCTGTTCATCAAGTAAGTCTTCTACAAAAACTTGAACACAGTTAACATACAAAGTTTGTGTGCTACTAAAATGTAGCAAATGTTAACTTACTCTCACCCATCATTTTGTTCTAAACAACAGCAACTGAAAGAGTTTACAGTATTCCGAACTTAATTATGTAAAGGAAAGGTCGAATAATTGAATTTAATTATGTTATAAATTGTATGATTTTTAACATGCAGTTAGTAATTATACACTGTAAAAAGCAATTAGTTACTTTACTTAAAAGAAAATGAGTAAACCCATTGCCTTAAAAGCGGCAAGTTGACTTAACTTAAAAAAAAAAAGTGAGTAAATCTGTAACTTGGAACTGCTAAATTAACTTAACCTAATTGTTATAATTATCCACATAGTTCATTTACTTAATCATATTTAAGGCAACAGGTTTACTCACATTTTGTAAAAAGGTAAAGTCAACTAATCGCTATAAAAGCAACAGGTTTATGCACTTTTTAAAAAAGTTAAACTAATCACTTTTTACAGTGTAGCAGTAATCTATCAGGGAGGGTAAGGGCTTAGTGTCATTCAATTTCTTATAATATATATCATTTTATAATCAAATCTATATACAATAAATTAGTCTTGGGTTTGATACTGTACTTAAATGTACCGTTGCTCACTTTAAGTTGATAAAGAAAACATGCATCCAAATCTTAACATTAAAGTGTGGATAGAAAGAGCTGAAAATCACAATTATATCCCATGTTTTAAATAAAATCATTTGAACAAATAAAAAGACAACATTTGGTGGCAAAATGGCATGCACTAACAGTCCTAATTCACACCGTTTTTTAATGTCAATGAACAAACTTTCAAGTAATGCTCCGCAATCCTAAATAAGTAACCTTAAAAAAGGCAAAATGATAAAGCGGTTTCGTCCCATGTCACTTCCTTTGTGAGTGAATCCACGTCTTCCTTTACATCTGCTGGCTGTTTTTGATTAATTTGTCTTTAAAATGTCCGTGTTATTATCATGCTGGTGTATATCTCCGGTCCACATTTTCATATTTCATTGAAGCCCGTTCGTACTGATCCAGGATTGCACTATTTTCAAGAAGTCTACATGATGGAGACGATGCATGATGGGAGATGAGAAAAGAAACACACAGCATTGCACATTACACACAGTGTGATACACAGAAAATCATCTGCAAAGCGCGCACACGCACAAACACACACGCAATACACAAAGAAAATAATCATTAATTGTTTAAATATATAAAACACATTAAATTATATTACAGTAAAAATCACTTATAACGTATAAAATTGTTTTACAGCTTACACACAGTTTTGTTTCTTTTATTGAAATCTATAAAATCCTAAATTAATTATAAAATCGCCATCCAGCCAATGACAAGGTTTTGTTAATAACTGAAATTGTAATATAAATTATAATCCTAAATTTTGCTGGTTTGTTTTTATTGCTTTTTGTTTTCTTTTCTAATTTAATAGGAGAAAGAATTGAATGAAAATGGAGAAATCAGCTGAACTAAACTAACAATTTTGAATAATTTTAAATGTTAAATAATTCAAACTGTATAGAAATATATATGAAAAAGACAAAAGCACATAAACAATGGTTTACTGGTGTTGATAAATAAATAAAAAATCCATACAATAATACAAAAATAAAAGTACTAAAACATAAAAATTTAAATGGGAATTGTGTGTATAAAACACACACAAAAGCACGGACACACGAACGAACGCACACGCATGCAGACACGCACAGCACACAACACACAGCATGTTTTGTGTTCCACTAGACACACAGTACAAAGTAAATTATAACATCCTAAATATCTACATATTTTATATATATATTCATATAAATAATAATTAATCAATGTCCTCTCACTATTTTTGAATGATGAAAGAATACACAAAACAAACATATGCAAAGTGTTGTTTTTCGAATAGCCCCCATTTTGTAACCATCCTGTCAGAAGTTGTTCAATGTCTATTTTAATATCCTGAGTAAAAATAAAATGAAATTAACAAACAGGTTCCATGCACATCAGAATGTGATACAATAACATACAAAACAAATGAAATGACAAGCAACATATAGAATGACCTCATTAATAAGCAAGATGGCACTTCCTAATGATGACCATCTCAATGACAACGATGAAGGGTTTTTGACGAAACAAAAGTAAAAATAAATAACAAGAAAACACTGACTCACAGTGACTAGACTAGACAGACATTTACAGATGATATTGAGTGTGTTAAATTGTCTTACCTTCAGATTGTCTGTTACACTCTAGTTGTGTTGTACTCAGATTCATGTTTGTTTAGAGACCCAATGAGGCAGAACCTGGAATATCATCGCTTGTATGTTTAATATCATGTTATTTGTTGCAGAATGAATTATAATGCACATTTCATTTGTCTGCGCGCTGGTTCTCTTCAGTCCTCTCAATGGAGCAGAACAATATCGATCAGTTACTCCTTTTTTAATACTGAAATAATAAACCCTTTGAGCTATTTTTAAAGTTCTCTATGTCCTTTTCTTCTTGACATGCTGAATTTATTCATGCATGTGGACAGGATTAAAACAGAAGCCTTTTGCTAATTTCAGATATATTCTGAGTCTCTGAAAAAAACTCTGGAAAAAAAAAAATAGTGTTATGTCTCACTTCAATCTTCATGCAGCATGAATGTGTTATTCAGGGGTGGTCGAGTTCAGTCCTGAAGAGCCACAGTCATGCAGAGTTTTGATCAAACCTAGATAAAAACTCACAGTTGCACTTTATTATACAGTATATGTGTACTTAGCACGTACTTACCAAGTACTTATCCAAGAATATACTGGGATATGGTGGTAACTATTGAATATCTAATACCAACCCAGGCTCATTCTGAAAACGTACCTCGATATACATTTCTGGAGACCGCCAAATACATCTCAGGAGCTACGTTTTTTTGCAGTATTTGTATTCGCGAATCCACCAGAGGCCGCTGTGTACACTTTGTACACTTGAGATCTCAAATTTCTCTCACGAGTGCCATTTGCACCTGTTGTTCTCACATAAATCCACCAGAGGCTGCTGTTGACTGACTGTTTGACTGACTGAACGACTAACTGACTGACTGATCGACTGACTCACCCTCCTCCTTACCTAAACCCAACCAATAGTATTTTCAAAAGCACCGATTGACCCGCCCACCCACTTCCCTAAACCCAACTGAGAATTTTAGAAAAAGAAAAGCCCTCGTCTGATTTTTACCACGCTTTTCAGATTTTACCACATTCTCACCCTGTTATTTACTTGTTTATTTTATTTTTTGGATTCTGTTTTTGTCTTACACGCTTTCTGGAATCGTTCCTCACTGGACTCGAACCCCGTTGTTGTGGTCAACTCCTCTCTGCGTCTCAAGTCCATTGACGTACATGGCGAGCTAACTGGACAAACTGGTAACAGCGGAAAAGCCGTCCACACGGAGGTAAGTGGTCAGCTGGAACGGCGTCATACCGCCCCGTAGCATTCGTTTTAAAAATGAAATGCTGCCATATGTACTTCTGGCTACATAATTCGTGATCTCTCGAACGTATTTAGGGCTACGTTTTCAGAATGAGCCTATGTTGTCTAATACCCAGTTTATGCAATAACTATTATGGGGTTTTCATTCTAACTTGAAGCAAGTCTTTTTTAATGTTTTCAGAAAATAGAAAAAATAAAATGGAGAGCAGTTGACTGTAGTATTGGTAACCTAGTAATCAACAGTAAACAAGGCAAACATAATGGAGATATTATTGGTGTACACAGTCGGTATCAGTACCTAAACAGTTAAAAAGTGTACCTCTTGGAATTTTAGGTACTAATTTATACTTTTAAGGTATTAATAGGGATCCTTTAGGTACAAATGTGAACCTTTTATTAAGGTTCTACCCCAGTGACAACTCTCGCACCTTTATATCTGAGAGTGCTGAAAAACTCAACTGTGTAGCTTTCTAGTAACTCATAGTCCAAGATTAGCTTTTCCAGATGATTTTGACTGGGGTTAGAGAGGGACTCGGTAGGTCTGTGACTCTCCAGGACTGAACCAGGGCACCCCTGATCTATTTAAACATTAAAGTGCCCTTATTATGCTATTTCAGATATTACCTTTCATGTAGTGTGTTATGAATGCAAAATATCAGCAAAGATTCAAATATCAAAGTTCAGGATAAATTAAATTAACGTCTTTACACACTGAATCCAAAAGTTTAGTATGTATTGTTTCATATCTTAAAAAATTGTCACCCATAGAAACCTTGCACACATACAAAGTGTATTAATTACAGGGGAATTGCAAAACAATACAAATGGAGTGTTCAAGTAGTGAGGATGATTTAATGTCTTCTCTTTTCTTAAAGGGATCATTTAAAGGGATACCCAAGGGATAGTTTAAAGGGATATCCAAAATTGTGTCATCATTTACTCAACCTTTACTTGTCACAAACATGTTTGAGTTTGTTTCTTCTGTTGAACACAAAAGAAGAAATTTAGAAAAGTATTGGAAACTTTACCATTAATATCCATACCATATGTTTTTCCATATGATATGTGTATCTTACATTTAGCGGAAAAAAACCCCTCATAAAAGTAGGAACCACTTGCAGGATTATCCTGCGAGATTGAACGTTTATTTTAGGATGTCAGTGGCTCAGTTTGATACTGGAGCCAAGCTGCTCTGCAATTATCTGCCATAATCTGTCTTCATATTCTGTATCTCTGTATTCTGCACTTTGTTTGTCAAAAAAGTTCTCTGAGCTGCGTCCAACAGATTTTGGCTTTTGCTTGTATGGTGGCTCTGAATTATCAAAACATCTCTTAAAATGCTTAAGATGTAAAAAAAAACGGAGAAAATCAATTTTCTCATAACATTTTATTTTTGTTTGAGCCCGTCCACTAGGCTACTCAACTGTGTGGTGATGATTTGTTTCGCTCTGTGGAAAATAAAGATTTAATTAATGCTTCACTGTAATTGTTGTATCACAAACCTCTGTCATATATTTGCAATTTTTTTTATATGTCATAATTTTAAAGATTACGTCTTAAGGATCTGATTTTTCCTTGGTGCTGATGTGCTTTCATTTTCTCCGTCTCACTCGTGGCAAGTTCAGGTGAGGGAGTGTTTAAGCAACCCTGGCAGGAAAATATACATTTAGATTTCAAAGAAAATATCTTAATATTAAAAAGGAAACATTCAATGTCCTGGGAATGATCCTATCAATGTCGTAATGAATGTCCTTAAATAATGTAGCCTTTAACAGCAAGCATCAGTGTTTCTTGAGATTGAAATAAGAATAAGGGATGATGGGGCAGGGTGGTGCTGGATATGTGCGTACCTTGGAATAACATCCTGCAGGCGCCCCTGGACACAATATGAAATCAGATTTATTTTTAGTTTAAGTTTTATTTTTACATTTTTTTTAACATGCAAACATTTCAGATGTACTTTTTTCGAATTGGAAAACTATTGAACCAGTGGTCTTATAGCACTGCTCTAAAATCTGACCTAAACACACTTCCCTGGAGTAGCATTATCATTTCACCAGCTATGGGAAAATGTACGACAACTATATAGATAGGCACATTTGGTTTGCAAACATACACTTCTATATCAACATATGACCAACAGTTGAAAAAACATTCCTCCAAAACCAAACTAGGAACCTTTGACAAGCATAATAAGGGCATTTTAATATTTAAATGTGGTAGTTTTAGCTGACAGTAGGCTGTAAACATGCAGCAGAAACCTTCTTAAAGGGATAGCCCACCCAAAAAAGAAAATTCTGACATCTTTTACTCACTCCTCTTGTTTCGAACTTGTTTGTGTTTCTTTCTTCTGTTGAACACAAAAGAAGATATTTTGTTGAATTTATAAACCAGTAGCTAGGGCTGCACGATTAATTGAAATGAAATTGACATTGCGATTCAGCAAAATCTGCGATTCTCGTTCACGTTGTCAGGGAAACACAGCTCTGTGATCACTAGTAAATATCCTCCTAAAGCTAGAGGGCGCTCTCATGTGGAAACTGCAAATATGCTACAAAGAAGAGCAAAGGATTTTATAGATTTTTATTGTCTTTTATTAATTCAACCAGACTAATAAACACACAACTATGGAATCATCTCACATATTGATTTATATCAAACCCTCGACTGAAG
Source organism: Danio jaintianensis (assembly GCA_903798115.1). Lineage (NCBI taxonomy): Eukaryota > Metazoa > Chordata > Actinopteri > Cypriniformes > Danionidae > Danio > Danio jaintianensis. Next base: position 17,911,094 of record CAIGQV010000641.1, read on the forward strand.
ATATGAGGTGAGTTCGGAGCAAAAACACGTTATTGAATGTGGTATTTTCACATGCTTCCAGATCAGCATCAACACAAAGTGTTCACTGAGAAGTGATGCAAACAGCAGTCTAATTGCAGATTGACTCCCTTTTATTTAACGATTTCGCTTTGAAATTAAGTGCACTAAATTGTGCAACATTTTTTGTCAGTGAACTATGGCTCTGTTTTGCAAACACTGCTCCAGCTGAACGCAGGTGCTGGAGTTTTACATCTGATTTACAGCGGTTTTACTGCCAAAATGCACATGAGAATCATCTTTTATTAATCGTGCAGCCCTACCAGTAGCCACTGACTTCCATAGTCTTTTAATGCATTTTGATAGCTACCGGTTTCCACCGGTTTCCTCAAAATATGTTCTTTGGTACTCAACAGAAAAGGGAAACTCATAAAAGTTATTCAACCACATTTTAGTTTTGGGGTGAACTATCCCCTAATAAGCATTGTCTGAATCTCTACTATTATCTCAGTTACATAAAAGAGAATATTAAAGCAAAAGGAGAGAGAGAATGAAACAAACACAAAGCAAAATCAATGAGTAGCTGAGCAGAGGAGCTAAAGGAATAAAAATAAAAGTGGGTGTAAACTGTTCCAAAAGATGCACTGTAATGGACATTTCTCATCAAAACAACAACAACAATAACAACAAAAAGCAATGTATACTAACCGCTGCACTGCTTTCTCATGTCTGGACAGTCTGTGGCTGGTGGTGGGCACTTCCTCCAGCTCATCGTCCAACTCACAGGCATCAGCGGCGTCTTGGGAGTAAGTGTGTCTCATGACCAGAATGTTCCTGCGGTTGGTTTGGGGAGGAAGTGGCCGCATGGGTTGCGGTGGCAGGTCAGTCAAGATGGCTGCCGCTGCTGCCTCACGTGCACTCAGGTTGGTGCGACTTCCCTTGTTGCTGGAGATCTGTGAGGAGCCGCAATGATGCTCGTGGATGCAACGTGAAGATGCGCGCCTGAGTTTGTGGTAGCTCTCGAAATCCTCTGCCAGCTCGGCCAGGTCTGCGGATGTGGCGGCGCTGCGTAGGGTGCACAGCTCATAATGGGGTGGCTCCTGAAACACCTCCTGGAACATGGTGGGGTCAAAGTCTTCTCGCCTTAGGATGTATTTTTTCCGCGGTTGCTTGATTTGAACGATCACCGATACGATTAGTAGGATCAGGACGATGCAGCATGTGACGCCGATGATGGTGCCGTTGGTGTTGTTGAGGTTGTCCAGGATGTTTGCTTTCCGCTTTTCTAGAAAACATATACAGTAACAGGAAGGTTATAAATTGTTAATGCAGGTATGTCGAGGCGGGTTACATTCTGTTAAAACTGTTGTATTGGTGAGATTACAAAAAGGACGCAGAAGTAGTAGATCATTCTAATGAGAGAGCGCTGACGTTTATATAGCACAGTGAGTGTATAACATCTGTGCTGGCTCTGGTTCAGTGGAGAGGTGTGTTTGTGTTCAGAGGTGCAGACAAAAATATTGAGTTATGATGTGTGGATTTTATAATGATATCGCTGTAGTAACTGTATGTATGCATGGATAGATAGATAGATAGATAGATAGATAGATAGATAGATAGATAGATAGATAGATAGATAGATAGATAGATAGATAGATAGATAGATAGATAGATAGATAGATAGATAGATAGATAGATAGA
>CAIGQV010000641.1:17914581-17924882 GCA_903798115.1 Danio jaintianensis
AGAATTAGTTTACATGTAGCTGAAATGTAATTTATAGTCAACAAAATATGTTAAAGGGGCCATCACAATAAAATGATACTGAAGTTGTATATATTAAGCAAATGTATGTGTTAAATATAACATGCTAAATGTGCATTATGAATATGCATTTCAGTATGTAGACAGACACTGATTGGTCAAGCCCCTCTCATATGACCATTATGCAACCAGTAGACAGCAAGTACAGATGTCGGCAAGATATGCGCATATCAAGTGAGCATGAATGGTCAATATAGTTTGTATGGTGTGGACGGAGATTGTTTTTCTAAAACTCTAGACGAGGAGCCTTTTCATTCTAAAATGCCATTTCAAAATGAATATGCACAAAGTAGAGTCAGCCTAAGGTCACTGGGTGGCAGTATGTCTGGGTTTGAGGGCCCGTTCAACGCTGCTTGCAGATTTAATTATTTTAGTAATTCCTCTAGGACACACTAGTAGTGAAGAAACTGCATACTTTGCCATTAAAGAAAAAATGAGGCTGAGATATGCAAACACAAGCCACTCAGCATCTGTGAGGATATAAAAAAGACAAATGATTTACCTTTGCAGTGATTCTCGTCCCAAGGGTAGACGCAGTTCTGGACTCCGTTGCACACCAGTGTGTTGTTGATACACATGTTACTGTGGCAAAAGAAAGTGTCTGCCTCACAGGGAGCTGATGAGAGGGAAAAAACGGATAATGTCACATTACACTTCATTTCTTCCTGTTAATAAGACACTGTCCATGATCTTACCCTATTAATCTCACAAATCACACTGGATGTCTATCTGACTGTGTCTGTGCATCAATACAGTTCAAATTTAGAAACCCATTACTCAAACCAACCAAATCAAATTCTGTTGCCTTCTGTCGTGCATGAATTTTAATCCAACTCTTCAAATATGCATGAAAACAAGTCCAAGTCTGTAGAAGCTGTGCAGATATTTTGTAATATTTCGATTAATATTATTCTGGTTTTACCCCAAGAAAGAATTGATTTAAAAGTAATTAAATTACTTATTCAAATAAGATCAGATATTGCAAGTTTCTCCGGTACATGGATCTGATGCTATTTAATGCAGACACAAACTCTGAGTACTTACATATTTCAAAAAGCGCTAATATCATTCAAGATCAAAGATGATTAATCTAATATTTGTGTCATGCATCATAAAATATATATGATGGAGGATGTTCAAACATCTTCATTTGAGCTGAAAAATGAATCAGCGTCTCAGTAGAAATCATAAAATTATAAATTTGAAAGTGCACTCGTAACATTTACAAAATCAGGGTTCAATTAAAGCCAAGGTGACTTTAAGAAGAGGCGGAGCTTTGGTTTCAATCACCTCACATACATTAAGTACCTGACACACCCACCAACGAGTAGCTGTTTCCCACTAGACATGCTTATTTTGCAGTCTGCAGAGGACATTGATCACCTGATTTGTGGGGGGAAAAAACCCCTAAAATAACAGAACTTCAAGGTTGACTGAATGTACCCTGTGGATTTATTAATGACTGTATTCGCGAGCTGTTCCCAGGTGAGAAATAACAGTGTAAATTAGGATGAGTCATCATTGTAGAAGTGCAGTCCTCACGACTCTTTGTGTTCAGGTTCTGATTCTGGTCCACTTACGACCACAAGGTGGCGCTGCAGGCGTGTGTTTCTATTAAATAAATCACTGAATGAGACTGGACTTTGTTTAAAGGTGCTTCAACCTGTACAGACATTCATTTTCTTGGACCTTATTTTATGGTAGTTAATGTGTTAGCTAAAATGAACTACCAATTAGTATATTTGGTTAACTATTTGGTAGCAATTAACAGTAAGAAGCCATTAGTTAATTCATTAATGGTAACGCTACAATATTGTCTCATTTGTTAACAGTAGTCAATATTGGTTAACATGAATTAACAATGACCACACACAAGCGCGTGCAGGCACACACGAACACACTTACACACGGTGCTGTATATGCTGTTTAAATATTGTTTAAGGGGGCTAATAATATTACCTTAAAATGGTTTTCATAAAAAATATAAACTGTTTTAATAAGACTTTCCCCAGAAGATAAAATATTATAGGAAATACTGTGAAAAATTCCTTGCCCTGTTAAATATTATTTGGGAAATATTTGAGAAAAAAAAAAAAAAAAAAAAATCACAGGAGGCCTAATCATTTTGACTTCAACTGTATATGAGAGAGAGAGAGAGAGAGAAAGAGAGATCATTGACGTTCAGGGCTGCACAGAGGACACTAGGTTCCTCCACAGATCCAGCTCTGGTCATTCACGAGACTGACGCAGACGTGCAGCTGCCTCTCTCCAGCTCAGAAAGAGCATTATGTGTTTTCTGCACACCCTCACGAGCCTCAGCAGCAAAAGCTCAGGCTCATTCTCTCCACTACATGATTCAGGATATCCGCTTGTCTCTTTAAAACACTGCACACTGATGCCCCAGTAAAGGCCGCAATCAATCTGAGCAAGCAGAAGCTCTGCTGATCTACTGGAGTCAGACATTGCGCAAAAAAAATGCTTATTTACTGTTTTCAGTAAGCAAGGTTTTATTTTCTTTTTCTTTTTTACTTTTGCATGCTAATGTACTACAAAGAACCAAGATATGTATTTTTCTTTTTAATAAAAATGCTCTAATGTTCTAATGCGATCAATAATATACTAAAAATGTAAACTCTATTTAATATATGAATGTTATTTTTCTTCTTTCACATTCATCCAGTTTAATTACTAGATTTAAATCACAGCAATGTTTTTTTCTATTTTTATTAACTTATAAAATTTATGTAAAAAAACAAAACAAAAAACATTTATGTAAAACAATTTATATTTATATATGTTTTTACTTTTCCAGCAATCATTTACTTATTTATTGCAGATAGCAGCCTAGAATTTTTTATGCACACAATTTTATTTTATTAACAGCATATTTTATATAATTATTTTTATGTATGTATATGTGTGTGTGGTTCCCCCACAAGTCCAAAGACATGCTGTATAGGTGAATTGGGTAGGCTAAATTGTCCGTAGTGTATGTGTGTAAATGAGTGTGTATGGGTGTTTCCCAGTGAGGGGTTGCAGCTGGAAGGGCATCCGTTGCGTAAAACATAATCTGGATAAATTGGTGGTTCATTCCACTGTGGTGACCCCAGATTAATAAAGGGACTAAGCCGAAAAAGAATGTATACTTTATTGTATAATATATAAATGTAAAATTAAAGTTATCATTCTTATTGTTAAAAACCAATGATACATTTCATTCATTAAAAAAGATATTGCCATAATTGTCATTAACTGCTGTTATATATGTTATGTTAAATGACTCTTTAATAACTCATCTTATTGACCAATATGCCTAATTTTAACTTGTTTTAGGCTTGCTATTTTTCTTCGAATTTAATTTTCTATAATGCAGTGTCAATTAATGCACATCAGTCGTACTCAAAATGCACTTATATGCAGGGTGCGAATTATACATTGACAATCAGGTAAAGCATTAATTAGGGGGGTTAATCTCCCCAACCTCCCTGTAATTTGCACCCTGTTCATATGTACCAAACCAGCCAGCGAAATAAACTGTTCACTGAGAATTTTGCAAAAAGTCTAAGACTGCATCCGAAATCGCATACTTCCATATAGGAAGAGAGAGAGACTATATAGTACTATATAGAGACTACACTCACCGGACACTTTATTAGGTACACCTTACTACTACTGGGTTGGACCCCCTTTTGCCTTCAGAACTGCTTTATTCCTTCGTGGCATAGATTCAACAAGGTACTGGAAATCAGAGTTTTTGTCCATATTGACATGATAGCATCACGCAGTTGCTGCAGATTTGTCGGCTGCACATCCATGATGCAAATCTCCCATTCCACATACCACAGGTGCTCTATTGGATTGAGATCTGGTGACTGTGGAGGCCATTTGAGTACAGTGAACTCATTGTCTTATTCAAGAAATGATTCACGCTTTATGACATGGCGCGTTATCCTGCTGGAAGTAGTATTTAGGTAGGCTGTGGCGTTGACACATTGCTCAGTTGGTACTTATGGGACCAAAGTGTGCCAGGAAAATATTCTCCACACCATTACACCCCCACCACAAGCCTGAACCATTGATACAAGGCAGGATGGATCCATGCATTCATGTTATTGACGCCATATTCTGACCCTAACCTCTGAATGTCGCAGCAGAAATCACGACTCATCAGACCAGGCAACGTTTTTCCAATCTTCTATTGTCCAATTTTGGTGAGCCTGTGCGAATTGTAGCTTCAGTTTCCTGTTCTTAGCTGACAGGAGTGGCACCCGGTGTGGTCTTCGGCTGCTGTAGCTCATCCGCCTCAAGGTTCTACATGTTGTGCATTCAAAGATGCTCTTTTGCATACCTCGGTTGTAATGAGTGGTTATTTGAGTTACTGTTGCCTTTCTATCAGCTGCGGAACCAGTCTGGCCATTCTCCTCTGACCTCTGGCATCAACAAGGCATTTGCGCCCACAGAACTGCCGCTCACTGGATATTTTCTCTTTTTCGAACCATTCTCTGTAAACCCTAGAGATGGTTGTGCATGAAAATCCCAGCAGATCAGCAGTTTCTGAAATACTCAGACCAGCCCGTCTGGCACCAACAACCATGCCACGTTCAAAGTAACTTAAATCACCTTTCTTCCCCATTCTGATGCTCGGTTTGAACTGCAGCAGATCATCTTGACCATGTCTACATGCCTAAATGCATTGACTTTCTGCCATGTGATTGGCTGATTAGATCGGCTGATTAGAAATTAGAAAAAAACTGTATGAGAGCTGATAAGTATGTCTAAATCCATAGTAATCAAAAAACAGTATGCGAAAAGTACCCAGATGACCTACTACTTCTCGCGAGATTCTGAAATACGCTTCCGATGGACGCTACTCTATCCCATGATGCACCACGAGAGCGAAGCGACGCAAGTGAAGCGGGTAGGTCACATGATCATGACAAATGGCAGAAGTAGTACATCCAAGTTCCATTTATACTACTCACATTTATCGTACTGTATATAGAACGTACTTTTCCAATGGTTGTGTAGTAAATTCAAATTCAAATGTAGTACATACTTGAGTAGAAGGCGATTTCGGACGCAGCCTAACACTTCATACAGTAGGAGTCAGGTGGCATCATTTCTGTTTCATCATTCAGTGTGATTAGACTGGGGTCATTTTCACATGAACAGCAATGAAACTGATCCAGATACAGGCGTTTAATGCTACAGTAATAATAAGTGCACTACAAGCCAAACATTCAACCCCCATTTTATCACCCCATATCCACTTTCCTCTCTCAGCACTTGCTCAAATTGCCACACACTCAATCTTTATTGTTCCTCTTTTCCACCAATACTTCATCTTATTTTAGAAAAACCCAACATTTGTCTTTCTCCCCTTACAAAAATGTCCTGTGGTCAGGGGCACTGCTAGGGTTTCTGCGCCCCCTGGCTAATTTGAACTCCCCAAATCCCATTATCTACTCTTCTTGCCACATGTAGCAACAATTAATATCAATAAGCATTCGAATTTTTGCAAATCCAATGACAGACAATAAAGAAGTACATTTGAACAGTTTAATAATTGAACTGTAATTATACATTAATGTACTGAAAAATGCTGGGTTGTTTTAACACAACGTTGGGTCAAATATGTGAAATATATATGTGTAAATTGTGTTATTTTAATTTAATTGAAAATATAATAAAACCAACGTCCATATTTGACCCAACATTGGTTTAAAACAATCCAGCATTTTTTAAAGTATACACAAAAAATAAGAATAAATGTAATATATGTTATAATTATATACTGTAAACACTAAAAGTAATGAAAAACCCTTTAAGCTCAGTCAAATATTTTGTTCATAGCTGATATTGTCCTTTTTTCAGCATTTCAATTTTTTAAATGTCACCCATGTTTTAAATACATGAAATCATTCAGAAAAAAATGTGGGCAGAAGTGGGTTAATTATACTGTTAATTATAATTGTAACATTGTACTGTCTCTCTCATACACACTCATGAAATGCTTTATGCCATTTAAGCAAACTGTATCATAAAGCAAAATCTGTTGTTACAACTTGCAGGATAAACATTTGGGTGTGTAACTGAGAAAATTTCTATTTTATTTTACTTAATAGAGATTCATAAAGGCTAGCTTCAGAATCATAACACAAAACTGTAAAAAATACTTTTATTGCCGTCTTGCTGTATTCTCTTTATTGTGCATTTCTGGCCTCTTTTGGTATCCTGATTTTGCCTATGCATTATATTTTTGTCAACTATCTGAATTATGTTCAGTGTTCAGAACTAGTATGTGAAGTTCTACATTTCTGAATAAACAGCTAATGTCTTAAGGAGACATGCACCCTCTTGGTACAGATAAGTGCTTTTATATAGTGCATGTGCTAAGACCCACCGAAACAAAGCATCACTGAACAACCTGGGACTCCTGGAAAATGAGCCATACCTGCAGCTCAGCTCTTTAATGAATAGTTCTGTAATTCTGTCAGTCTGGGGTTTCCCTGTGGCCTGTGTGTTTTTATAATGGCTATTTAGATGAGGGAAGAGGGGAAATTATATTTTCACATGCGTATTCAAAGTATATGATTAATTTATAGGGTAATGCTCTTACTATTATTAACTTGCAGGAACTAGGCATGAAAAAGAAGTTGCACTTGTCTTACTTCAAACATCGGCGCATGAGTGCTACTATTACAAACAGGATATTCATTTATCAAGTTAAAAAAAAACTAAAAGTTATTGTTGAATGAGTTGCATTTTACATGCAATTTTGTCTTTTAACAGTTTTGCCAACAAAAAATGTTTTTAAAAAAAGCTTGAGAAGAAACTGTGTGCATCTTAAAGCGACACTGCGGTGTTTCATTCTTAAAGAAAAAAATGAAATGATCTATTGATTAAAACAGAAATTTTGAATTCAAGCTTTGAATATTTGTCATCATATTTTATGAAGTCATTACCCTAAAAATAAGATTTGTTTTGTAATATAGACTATAATTGTGTATGAGATACTAGGCCGCCCAGAAGGTGCGTTCCTCAATTTGCTCGGCAAACAGGAAAGCAATTTTTTTTTTTTCACCACAATGCAAATGTTTTCAACAGAGGCACGCATATTCAAAGGCATGAAAAAAAGTAGGGGAAGCTGAAATACAAGCAGTTAATTTAATCATTATGGCCAACCCAGGTTTATTGGAGATATGTGCCCAGGACTACTTTTTTGAGAACCGCCAAATATGTACCCTGGACTACATTGTCTACATTGTTTCACTATTCCACTAGAGGGTGCCATGAACATTCATTCATTCATTCATTTTCTTTTCGGCTTAGTCCCTTTATTAATCCGGGGTCGCCACAGCGGAATGAACCACCAACGTATCCAGCATATGTTTTACGCAGCGGATGCCCTTCCAGCCGCAACCCATCACTGAGAAACATCCACACACACTCATTCACACACATACACTATGGATAATTTAGCTTACCCAACTCACCGGAGCACCCGGACAAAACCCACACCAACACGGGGAGAACATGCAAACTCCACACAGAAATGCCAACTGACCCAGCCGAGGCTCAAACCAGCGACCTTCTTGCTGTGAGGCGATTATGCTATCCACTGCGCCACCGTGACGCCGGCGCCATGCACATTTCTGACAATCTTAAGTACGTTACTGTGGCACATTTTCTCATACGTGCCATTTCTCGTAAATCCACCAGTGGCTGCTGTGTACATTTCTGCAAAATTTAAAACATACTTCTTGCGCACGTCTGTGAGAGTTATAATATATCAGCTTGATATCGACTGACTCACACCAAAGTCAGGGTAGTATATGGGTTTTATTTTACCATAGTTAAAATAAATACAAAATGTAAAAATGGTCAAAATGGTGGCCTCTGTATTTCTAATATTACAGTATGTTGTGCGGTAATTCTTTCACAGAGATACACAAAAAAAGAAGAAAACTTGTAGCTTAACGAATTAAACAACAAATATGGCAAAAGCTTTTTAATAAATTAATGGTTCTGCGTTGAGTATATGCGGTAGGTTCGGCATAACCTTTCCATAGTCGCATCCACTTCACCATACCCTGACATAAGATCATGTGCCTGAATGTTTAACAAGTCTTGATGGTTACTTTTGTTTTGTGTTTTTTTTATGATTAAAGTTGTTTAACGTTTGTCAGTTCCCGCCTCTTTCGTCCTTGAATGAGTTTGAGCTATTGGTATATTATAAGGTGTAAACTCAAAACACTAGCAAAGAAACTCGACACAGTGGAACTTACAAACCCCATCGCCAACTAGTGTTTCGGAAGTGTTATTACTGAGCAACACAGACAGAAAGTAGAAGTATAAATGTTCTCAACGGTGTTGGGGATGCGCCATGGAATACAGTGATCAGTCAATGCTGAAGTATAAAACAGGTTTAAATCGTGCATGTTGTCATTATGACATGACCTTTCGGCATTAGTTGCATCACATCATATATGCCCTTCATAAATGCTCTCCCTATTGTCAATTTTGATTTCAAGGTTTTGCGTTTTTGTGCTTTCAATGGTTACCAAAATAAGTCGATTGTCAACATTCTTCAAAATATTTTCTCTAAACTACCATTTTTTGTGTTAATAAACAGCATGACTTTGTGGGTCCACCATCTCCAAACCTGTATAAACCGGTTTTCTGGTGTATTCGACAGCTTATGCATGATTTATAGCGTGTTTGTGGCTGACTAGATGGCCTGTGTTTCTTTAATGGACACATGGATGAGCTGTTTTCATTTTCTCAGTCCTGCTCGGTTTAGCCTTCTGTCAGGTATGAGCGTGCGGGTGAAAATGAGAGTGGAGAAGTGTGTTTTATTAGTGTGTTCATAAAACAGCGAATGAGTGCAGAAGTGTTAGAGATGTCACTGCTTGTCATATTGTGTACAAACATGAACACTGGGTGTAAAACCCTTCCTGTAATGTGAAATTGGTTTCATAAGACTTGACAAGAAATGCCTATTTTGACATAAAACCAAAAGGGGAAATGACACATATGGACAAAAATTGATGTCCAGCCTTGGAAAATGTTCATATTGATGTAAATTCTTCGAAACATGTTGTGTAGTGCAAACGATTGTTTATTCATGAATGCACAAGAGAAGGGCGGCGTGGTGGCACAGTGGGTAGCGCTGTCGCCTCACAGCAAGAGGGTTGCTGGTTCGAGCCTTGGCTGGGTCAGTTGGCATTTCTGTGTGGAGTTTGCATGTTCTCTCCGTGTTCGCGTGGGTTTCCTCCGGGTGCTCCGGATTCCCCCTCAAGTCCAAAGACATGCGCTGTAGGTGAATTGGGTAAGCTAAATTGTCCGTAGTGTATGTTAGTGAATGAGAGTGTATGGGTGTTTCCCAGTGATGGGGAAGGGCATCCGCTGGAAGGGCATCCGCAGTGTAAAACATATGCTGGATAAGTTGGCGGTTCATTTCGCTGTGGCAACCCCAGATTAATAAAGGGACTAAGCCAAAAAGAAAATGAATGAATACACAAGAGAATGGCTGCTATTCAAATACAAGGCACAAGGCAATTAAATATTAGTAGCTGATTATATTTTCACGAAATTTTACTTCATTTCCAATTTTTGTACAGGTTTGTTAAAACCATATCATGTGATAAGGTCTATTTTTATACAGTGCCTATAGAAAATCATCATAGCCTCTGAAAATCTATACATTTACTCACATTACACCCTGCTTTCAAAGACCTTCGGGATAAAGTTGTAGAAAGGCACGGGTTAGGAGAAGGCTACAAATACATTTTAAAGGCTGAAAAAGTTATTTAGAATGGGATTTGATTTCAGGCTGTATGACAAATAAAGTAATTATTTCAAATTTTCTATATGCACTGTGCATATTTATTTTCAAATAATTTTGGCAGTTAAATATTTCCCGTAGTTAAGATAACATTCATCATGTTCTTTATATTTTATGTAATTAAAGTAAATACCTTCAATTACTAGTACAATTACTATACATTGTGATTGTGTGCGCTGAAAAAAAGTTTTTTTTTTACTTAGAGATTTTCCCTTGTTTCTCGTCCAAATATCTACAAATTCTTACATGACACATTTTCTAGACAAGTAAAATATAGTTTTTTTTTTTCAGAAACAATAAGTCAAAATTAAGTGAGTTTTCCATATTATTATCTATCTATCTATCTATCTATCTATCTATCTATCTATCTATCTAT
>CAIGQV010000641.1:17924892-17955361 GCA_903798115.1 Danio jaintianensis
TATCTATCTATCTATCTATCTATCTATCTATCTATCTATCTATCTATCTATCTATCTATCTATCTATCTATCTATATAAAAAATGCTAAATTATCTGCCAGTGGTGTAAGTAAAATAATCAGATTTAATCTCAAGTTTAATCTCAAGTTTTGAAAACAAGTTTATTTTGCTTAACCCACTGGCAAACAATTTACAGTAGCTTTCTTAAGCAAAAAAACCCCTCTAATATCTAATTTTGAACTATTATTTCTGAAAACAAAACAATATCTGTTACTTGACAAGAAAATGCTTCTTGATATAAGATTTTTTTAATATTTGGACTTAAAACAAGTCACAAACTCTAAGCAATTAAAGCATTTTTTTGTTGCTGGGGACATATTTTTTTAGTCTCCATGAGGAAAATAGCTCATAAATGAAGTATTTAAAAATGTAAAACTGCAGATTAATTCCTATGAGGGCTGGATTGAAGGAAGGGGAAAGAATATTGACCTTATTCTTTACATATGAGCGGGTGCAGCCACTGGAATCTTTTTGGCTCGAGATTTCTGATCTCATTCACTTCCATTGATTTTTTCACTGCTTGATGTTACAAACTAATAATTTCTATATATTTTTCTATAATATTATTCTCCTTTTTATGTATAGTCATGAACACACTTGTTTGTAGAGCAAGTAGTTTGACCGTTTCCTGCCGTTTATTATTCCTAGTCAATTCTCCCATAGGCAACTGAATTGGAAGTTCTAAAACAACTGCAAAAAACGAGCACACTTCCGCATTGCAGAATAAGGTCAATGCAGTCTGTACAGTATAAAATGATTACATCTTTGGGAAGTCCCCATAAAGATAACTTTACAAGTGTGTGTTTCTTACGCTCTTGAAAGGTGGTGAAGAGTATCCTGAAGCGGCTCTTTCTGCTGCCCTCATCAGCCCACATGCGGATCACACCCAGCGCAGACACCAGCATCACATCATTGGCCACAGTGCTGCAGAACTTATTCCTCAGGTCCTCCACCGAGCTGCTGCCATCATACACCGCCACATAATTACGCTTGCACTCGTTCGAATTCTGCATCTCATAGTCGAGGAAACGCAAGTAGATCTGAAGCAGAGAAAACAGAAAAAGTAAAACTCAGACCATCATAAATAAATAAATAAATAAATAAGTCATCACTTTATCATCACATATATTTTTTCTTTCTTGGATTTCAGTTTTTGCAGTGAAATTACTTTTAACTTTCAAATAACTTGATTTCCACACAGAAAAAATTTACACTTCTGTGTTTTATTTCTTTAAGCAGTTTTAATGCACACGTCATCTTTATTACTCGCTAAACTATGTTTGCTTAACAACATATCTCTGCATTCAGAAAAGCCTCTGATTGATGGTAATTGTGAAGATAAATAACAAAAAAACAGAGGGGTCATGCTTCAAATTCAACTCATGCACAAAATTGAGAGGCTTAAAAAACGTGCACGATGAGCACTCAAAGCGCACCAATAAACTCTACATCCACTCACGGCGGCTCCTTTGGGCTCTCTAAAAACCAGAGAGGTGTTAGAATGAACCATCTGCTCTCTTCTCACTCAATCTAACCCTAATCAAGCTTGCTTCACACCTCTCCTAGTCCAGACTCCCATTTGAAATATTAGACATTTCTGCAATCGTTTACTTGACCTCATGTCCTTCAAAGCTTTTGACTTCACATCTTCAAAGGAACATAAAAGGTAACTTCATTCATTCATTCATTTTCTTTTCGGCTTAGTCCCTTTATTAATCTGGGGTCGCCACAGCGGGATAAACCGCCAACTTATCCAGCATATGTTTTATGCAGCGGATGCCCTTCCAGCTGCAACCCATCACTGGGAAACATTCATACACACTCATTCACACACATACACTACGGACAATTTAGCTTACCCAATTCACCTGTACCGCATGTCTTTGGACTTGTGGGGGAAACCGAAGCACCCGGAGGAAACCCACGCGAACACGTGGAGAACATGCAAACTCCACACAGAAATGCCAACTGACCCAGCCGAGGCTCGAACCAGCGACCTTCTTGCTGTGAGGCGAACGTGCTACCCACTGCGCCACCGCGTCGCCTAAAAGGTAACTTTTAAAATAATATCCAGACCATGAGTGAATTTAGTTTTTTTTTTTTATTGTGTTACATTCATTATGTTGCAACTGCAAGGTGTTCAACAGCTTCATGAAAACAAAACAAAACAAAACAAAACAAAACAGCATATTTTCATTTGTTCTGAATGTGTATAGATTGTTCATTGTTATTCTAAGTGATCATTCATATGAGCAAAAACCAAAACAAAAAAAATATTTTGTTTAATTTGAAAATGTATATACTTAGTGACCACACTAACAAACAAAGAAATAAAACAACTTTATTTGTGCTTAATGCAGATATTTTTTTCTAGTGAAAAAAAAGAAGACAAAAAGCAAATAATACCTTTGTTGGAACTTAATGATGAAAGGTTTTTATAAGTGATCAGACAGTAAATACATAAACAAATAAATAAATAAACGGATGGAAGAATGAACGAATGAATGAATAAATGGATGAACGAACAAACTAAAGTACGAATGAATGTACGAACTAATAAAAAATAAATACATAATTTTTGTGAAATGTGTTCTATTATATCTTGCTATCTTGATGATATTTTAGGGATATAATAAAGAGCAAAGCAAAACAAATTATACTGATATTATACTATAATGAGAAAAGCGTCCCACTGATATTCTAAGCAATCAGACAAACAAAGCAAACTAAAAACATAAAATAAATCGCGAACATTATTAGTCAATAACCTGTTACATTATAGTATAATCAATACATAAAGCTATAATACAACAATCTGATACATTTATGATGGTTTTGTGTCACTTTTGGAGCTTTAAAGCAGCAATTTCCATGCGAGCGGCACATTCTTTAAGCATACTCTTTGTGTTCCTCAGAAAGCCAATCATACTATTTTGATGAAAGTGAGTAAATAAATGTTCCTACATCTATAAATGCACTGACCCTCATAATTATAAACCACAAGACTCTCTGACGAAATCAAAAACATCCAAACATTAGCTTGACATGTTCTTGTCTAAGCGGCTGGAGTTTGCAGTCGAAAGAGGGGTGGTATTACATTTAATGAGCACTTGGTGTTGCGTTATGACAAATAAATGAAGCACCCCAGTTCAACCAGTGAGCAACTCGGCGGTGCAGTACATTTTCTCACTATAATAGCATTTCGTTCTAACCATTTGCACGTTTATAGAGAAACCAGTCAGTGTGACATGCCAGCAACATTAGTCGGTTTGTCCTTGCCACCCACAATACGCTCACACATACAATATAGGTAATGAACTGGAATGCTGTGCTGTCTACAATCTCCAATCATCAGCAAAACAGCATGGATGCATCACGTATAGGCATACTGGACGCAGGGGGGCCTTTAGGTATGGTACTGTACATACAGTATAGGCCCCTGGGCTAATGCTGCCCAGTAGGCCTCCCACTGGCCCCAAAAAACAAAACAAAAAAAAGTTTAAAAGATTCTGGCTGCTCTCCTATCATAATATTGTTTGTTTAGAAAGCAGCACTGCAAGGATTAATGGGGCTAGAAAACATACTGTGACTTACTGAAGTAAAATAGCCCAAGCCTTAAAAGAATTGTTTAAAAAAAAAAGATGTATCTATGATCTATGTCATTACTTGCTGTTGGTTAAATGTATGTTGTGTTTTTTTTAAACACTCTGAAGAATTAGTTACTGATTGTATATATCTTTTTCTTTTTTTTCTTTTAAATATCTGTAATTTTATTCTTGCTTTGTTATGCTAACATTTTTAAATAAATAAATAAATAAATATGATAATCACAAAGAAAATGCAGCAGCAGTCATTAACGAATAGTTGTATATCTACTATATACAGTATAATACACTATCCCAGTGGTTTACAAACCCTATAAATATATATTTACTACTATAAATTCATTCATTCATTCATTTTCTTTTCGGCTTAGCCCCTTTATTAATCTGGGGTCGCCACAGCGGAATGAACCGCCAACTTATCCAGCATATGTTTTACGCAGCGGATGCCCTTCCAGCAGCAACCCATCACTGGGAAACTTCCATACAGACTCATTCACACACATACACTACGGACAATTTAGCCTACCCAATTCACCTATAGCGCATGTCTTTGGACTTGTGGGGGAAACCGGAGCACCCGGAGGAAACCCACGCGAACACGGGGAGAACATGCAAACTCCACACAGAAACGCCAACTGACCCAGCCGAGGCTCGAACCAGCGACCTTCTTGCTGTGAGGCGAACGTGCTACCCACTGCGCCACCGTGACGCCCACTACTATAAATTACTATTTATAATTTTTTTTTAGATGCTTTTCCTCCATGTTTTGCACTGAGAAATCCTTCATAAGCTCTGTAAATTGCAGTTTTGGCAGAATCCTTCTGTAACGATGAGTGTGCGACAACAGAGGTAGAGTTCTAAACGCAGGTTTTATTATTATAGAGAATGGTGAGGCAGGCAGAGATCGAGACAGGAGCAAATAGCAATGTCAAGGGTAATCTAAAAAGTGTACATCCAGTAGATAGGCACAGGTTGGGGCAGGCAGCAAACAAAATAAACAGTCTGAGAATCAAAACAAGGAAACATGAAAACGCAGGTGAAGTCCAAAACAAAACAATATTCCACAATGAAGGTGTGTGTTCATATAGTGTATGTAATCAGTGCAAATGGTCAGCAGCTGTGTGTGTGTGTCACTGTCTAGATTGGTAAACTAGTTTCAGCTGTGAGATGCAAAGCATGATGGGAGGTGTAGTCCAGGTATTTGTTGCAGGAAGTGTGAGAAATAAGCTGAGAGCAATCACAGGAAATACTGTAGTTTTGTTATCTTGATGAGCGTGCTTGTCACAGTTAGGTTTTATTTCAGATGAGTGCTTTAAAACGCCGAAGTTCATCTACTAAAATCTACTATCCCTTTTCAGATCTCTGTAGTATTTATTTTGCAATTTTGTTGCAGACGAACACAGATCAAGAAGATGATATTTAGGAAAGCCAAAACAGCACTGGTTTACAGTGTTGTATGAACTGACTCCATGGCTCAATTTGTCAATCCCCAGTAGGGCATACTGACACATACTAGAACCTGATCTGTTTCCAGCACTTTTTAAACTTTATCTGACACTGAGAGTCTGATTTGTTTTGCCATTGTTCCAAAAGTGTCAAACTGATTTTGGATCAGTTCTCAGCAAACCTTTAAGTAATAATAAAAAATATATTTAAATTATATTTATTAATTTTTATTATTATTATTATTATTATTATGCGCACATTAATGTACCTCTGACTGTACATAAACCTCACTCACTCACTCACATCTGAACAAATGGAACTAATAGTATGAAGCTTTGCAAACCCCTCTCATGAAGACAAAAGGAAACTTACTACAGTATCTGCCAGCTTATTAGCACTTTTCAGGCACAATTTACTAGGAGGAATATGAGAAATCTGTGAGACGTTAATTAGGCAGAATTGATTTCAAAAGGTTGTTCAGATCAGTAAATAAAGCATTAGGGAACATGGCCAGTGATTAAGACAGACTCGCCTAATAATCTAACAACCTTAAGGCAGGTGAAAGCAAAAGTCTGAGAAAAGTTCATTTACTGACACCTGAGTAGTGGATCGCTAAAAGTGCTTTATAAACCCTCAAGTAGAGGAATATTTAATTTGACAAAATCAAATAATCTAAGGAGTTAGGCTGTCCTGTAATCACATTCATTGCAGTCTTATCAATGCACCCTAATTAGTGCGGCTTGGTATTTCTCTAAATTTCTATATTTTCCACCTCAAAGTTAACATACTGTAACTCTATCTGTACTGAACCTAACTGAGTATGTCTATTTAGGAAAGAAGTACCTTTGATTTTATAAACAAAACAAAACAAAACAAAACCGTCTATTTGGGTTTAACAAAAAAGATGTTACTGATATTCAATGTGATCAGACAAAACAAAACAAAAGATTGTTTTGAGTTATTTGAGCTAATGTTGCTAGCTAGAGCTTAAAAGATCTAAAATGATTTGCAGTGGTGGAAAAATTACTAAAAATAGCCCTCAAGTAAAAGTACAGTTACTTGATAAAAAATGTAGTGAAGTAAAAGTAGTATAAAAGCATCTATTCAAATTAAAAAGTAGCTATTCGAATATGTGAAAATGATTCCATGTTAAACCCTGCAAAAAAATGTAGCTTACATCAGTGTTATTCAATTTTAAGGGCGTTTTTCTATGCGTATCTTAATTGGACTGATTATTCTGCCAATTACTGTAGACAAGAAAAAATAGTGGCAATAAAAAATTGAGCAGCAAAAGTATCTATACAGAACTAAAAATGTACTCAAGTAAAAGTACAAATGTGAAAAACAACTACTCAATTATAGCATTTGCGTATTTGTAATTAGTATATTTACACCTCTGATGAATTGGAATATCCTGGATCTTTTAATCCTAATAACGGATCTCTGGCTAACTTGTATCTTCAAACAAGCTTGCACATCATAATAAAATATCTGGCTGAATTGATCTAAAATTGCTGTGTGTGTGTTTATTGTAAAAGACAGATCTACCAATCCTCAAAATCATGATCATCAATGCAGTGATTGGCTGGTGGCATGGCAACGGCATAATAACATAATTTAATTAATATTCGATTATCAGCCATTTGAGCAAAATGACAAAATCATAGTAAAAAAAAAATGGTTTGTTGAATAATATGCAACAAATTTCCATACTTGTTGGTGTGTAAAGGCTTTATCAGTTTTGCAACAAGACAGTATTCAAGTTTCTTAATCCCGTAGCATAAGACATAACTGACTATTTACATCATTTTTGCTTCAAAAAAGCCTTTTGATATTTCAGAAGTGGTCTGCATCTCCTGCACTCCACTGAATTACCTGAATATTAGCTGTCAATATTACGTATATTGTTTATATAATGAATATTAACGTTTCATATGTAGGACTCCCATACATTATATAGTTATTCCTTCACAAACAATCTCTCATTGAGAATATTGGCCTTATCTATTATCATACACTCTCAGGAATTGTACTGAATCTGTGGTAATACCTTTTCAAAGAACTCATTTGTATCTAAAAGGTCAATTTTGGTAAGTTTATTACAGTAGGTATATTAGTACCTAAAGTGTACTATAAAAGTACTAAAAACCCCTTGAAAAGATACCACCCCATTACACGTTTTATACCTTTATTTCAGATTGTACATTACATGAAAACTTAAAATTATATGTTTATATGTTACATGTTATATATATATATATATATATATATATAATATGTTATATTATATGTTAACAATCATTTTACAATATTGTTATTTTCCCCAATTTAATGCAGTACTCTTGTAAGAAACTATGAGCGGTTGGTGCATATGTTCAGTTTCACTTTCAGTCTAATCTAACCCTGTTTTTATGAAAAAAAAAAAAAAAGCTGGTTAATCTAAACATAGCCTGTAAATAGTATAATAAATGTATCTTATCTCACTGGAAGTACTATCTTTGAAAAATGGGTTATTATCTTTAAAATATGGGTAACATTTTATAATACCTATATTAATAATTTATTAAGCATTAGCAAATTTCATTCGTTATGTTTTAAGCAATAACTCTACATTAATAGACATTAGTAATCAGTTTATAAATACAGCAGCAAATGCAGTATTATTGACTTACAGGCACATATCTAATGTGCTATATGATTGTTTTTTTCATAATTAATGGTTAATTTTTCATTACTAAATAAATGATTGCATTATTTACAAACCAGCTATTTAAGAGTAGTTGGTGGTTTTAAAGATCATTCAAATGAGCAAGTAAATGAGTAATAAACTATTCAAATGAACATTGATCTTATTTTGGCATTTAGTAACAGCTACTCTGTACGCTAATAAATGCTTTATTAACACAACTTCCTATTGTTTTGTGAGCTCATCTAAAGTGAGGACAGTTTAAGCTTTTAAAATCCCTTATGAATGACAATTAAAGGCTCAGTTATATTCTAAACAGAAAAAAGGAAGTGAACGAGCGATACAGAACAATAAAAAATCATTTCAGTATACAAAAATGAAACAACGGTATCAAATGAAAAATAAATCTTTGCAATCTTATCTAAAATCAAAACTATTGTATGGTATAAAACTCGCCTGTTCTCTGAAACAAAGCTCCGAACTTCAGAATCAGGCTTGATTGTTCAAACCCATTCCAATTATACACCAGAGCTTTTGTATCTCAGTAACTAAGCTGTTTTCTTGCACTGCTCCTCTGGAATAAATGAGCCCGGGCTGCCTGACATGCAGACGTCAACCCCTGGCCGGTTGGGGACTGCTGTCTCTTCAGGGCATGTGGTCTTGTTTGAGCTGCTGTTCACATCCCCCCTCTGTGCTGACTTATTTGTAGCCTGGATCTGCCGTTGGTCCCATCAGAGCAGAGAAGGAGAGAGAAAAATCCGGACCGGCTGCAGCTCACATATTATCATATGAACGCACTGCTGTATGATGATGTAGACCTCCTTTTGTTTTCATATCAGGCCGTAAATTTTGACGATCACATTAGAGAGGTTATAGTCATATTAAGAATGGCAAGCAATTTTTGAATTGTTAGTCATCTGAAACATTGTTAAAATATGAACATTTAGCGACAGGACGCACACACGACAGTTGTCAGGCATTTGACGACAAACCAATGAGAATGGCTTCAAGCAAGAGAGCACATTTTTGGTGCAAACGGGAAACAATGCTCTCATACAGATCTGAGTTTGTCGTGGGAGCATGAATGAAAAGTTAGTGAACGAAAAGTAAGAGGTGGCCTGTTGCTTGAGAATTTGTATCCACTGTCGTCTATTTGCACGCATATAGTGTGAGAAATTAACTGCAGTTGAACATGTCACAAAAATAAAAACAAAACGCCCCAAATCACATATGCTCATGCCAGGCTTATTCTGAAAATGTACCGCTATATACATTTCTGGAGAGCGCCAAATACGTCCTAGGAGCTACGTTTTTTTGCAGTTTTTGTTTTCGTGAATCCACCAGAGGCCGCTGTATATGCTTTTACAGATCTTAAATTTCTCTCACGAGGGCCATTCGCGCCTGCTGTTCTCGCGTAAATCCACCAGAGGGCGCTGTCGACTCACTGACCGACTTACTGAATGACTGACTGACTAACCGATTGACTTGTTTTTGTCTTACCTGCTTTCTGGAACCATTCTTCACTGGACTCGAACCCCTCATCGTGGTCAACTCATCTCTGCATCTCTAGTCCGCCAACGGACATGGTGAGCTACAGGACAAACTGGTAACAGCTGGAAAGCCGTCCATACGGAGATAACCGGTCAGCTGGTAAGCGCGAAAAGGAACGGCGTCATACCGCCCCGTAGCGTTCGTTTTTAAGATGAAATGCAGCCATACATACTTCTGGCTACATAATTCGCGATCTCCAGAAATGTATATAGGGCAACGTTTTCAGAATGAGCCTATGTTCCATATGGTAGCATGCTGAACACGAACTGTTGTTGCGTGTAGCGCCGGAGGAAACTAGTGAATGGTGACGTAATGACATTAATCGAACTATGTACTATAAAATGTAAAACGAGAACATGAAAGGAACATTCAAAAAGCAACTCATGTAAACACCTTAATTTTATTATTGTCTTATTCAGATTAAGGCAAAAAATTAGATCACTGATGTCCATGTAAACGTAGTCAGTGTTTCATTATATCTGCACTAATTTGCATACATATCTAGCACAACAATTTGAACATTTGATGAAGTCAAGTTCAACATTTTTGTTTAACACTAGAAGTAGCGAGACTCATTTTGACCATTTTTAAATTTAGTTTTAAAGTTTCTTAAAATAAAACCCACACTGTAAAAAATGATGGGTTGCACACAATTTCGTCATGTTGACCAAACACAAATCTTTTAAGTTAGCTTAAACGTTTTTACAAATTTAAGTGTATTTAAAATAAAACCAACATAGGCTCATTCTGAAAACGAAGCCCTATATACGTTTCTGGAGACTGCGAATTATGTAGCCAGAAGTACGTATGGCTGCATTACATTTTTTAAATGAACGATACGGGGCGGTATGACGCCATTCCTTTTCGCGCTTACCAGCTGACCGCTTACCTCCGTATGGACAGCTTTCCTGCTGTAACCAGTTTGTCCCGTTAGCTTGCCATGTACGTCGGCGGACTTGAGACACAGAGAGGAGTTGACCACAACGACGGGGTTCGAGTCCGGTGAAGAACGGTTCCAGAAAGCAGGTAAGACAAAAACAGAATCCAAAAATAAAATAAACAAGTATATAACAGGGTGAGAGGGGCCTCATGGTGGCGCAGCGGGTAGCACAATTGCCTCACAGCAAGAAGGTTGCTGGTTCGAGCCTCGGCTGGGTCAGTTGGCATTTCTGTGTGTAGTTTGCATGTTCTCCCTGTGTTGGCGTGGGTTTCCTCCGGGTGCTCCGGTTTCCCCCACAAGTCCAAAGACATGCGCTATAGGTGAATTGGGTAAGCTAAATTGTCCGTAGTGTATGTGTGTGGATGAGTGTGTTTGGATGTTTTCCAGTAATGGGTTGCGGCTGGAAGGGCATCCGCTGCGTAAGACATATGCTGGATAAGTTGCCGGTTCATTCCGCTGTGGCGACCCCAGATTAATAAAGGGACTAAGCCTAAAAGAAAAAGAATGAATGAATAACAGGGTGAGAATGTGGTAAAATCTGAAAACGTGGTAAAAATCAGACAAGGGCTTTTCTTTTTCTGGATTGCTTTTGAAAATTGTTGGTTGGGTTTAGGGAAGTCAGTGGGCGGGTCAATCAATAAAATTGGTTGGGTTTAGGGAAGGAGGAGGGTGGGTCAGTCGATTGGTCAGTCAGTCAGTCATTCAGTCAGTCAAACAGTCAGTCAACAGCGGCCTCTGGTGGTTTTACACGAGAACAGCAGGCGCAAATGGCACTCGGATTTGAGATTAAAAAGCGTACACAGCGGCCTCTGGTGGATTCGCGAAAAACAAAAACTGCAAAAAACGTGCCTCCTGGGACGTATTTCGCAGTCTCCAGAAATGTATTTAGAGGTACGTTTTCAGAATGAGCCTGGGTTGAATAAAACAACTAAATTGTCCCCCCAAAAACATAAGAATTGTGTTGTTTCAACTCATTTTAAATAAGTAGTTTTTTGAGTGTACTATAGCACCCTGACTTTTTCTAAATATGTGTATATTTAATTTTAGCATTATTTTTTTATTAGAATTAGAAAACACAAAAGAGTTCTTGATATTTCTTTTTTTCTAAATATTTCTACCTTTAATGGCCCTAACGCTCAAATTGACTGCATGGATTTCAGCATCTGCTACATTTTCACTGTAAAAATGTTTAAGCCAGTACAACAAAAAAAACATAATCCTTATTTCCTTTCACTTTTTCTTGTTCACTCAACTTTTGAAAACATCAGCTTGAAGTTGAGTGAACAAAAAAATTCTTTCAAAAAAATCCTTTCATTTTTTCTTCTTTACTTACTTATACTGCTTCCTCCATTTGAATTATAGTTTGAGCATTTGATTTGTTATTTAATTTTTACAGGATTTTACTGAGTTGATCATGTAAATTAAATATCAAATACATTTGATTTCTCACTTGAGAATACATTTTGATTTATTATTTGATCGTTTGAGCATTTGATTTATCATTTGGGTAGTTGTTTTGAAAGTTCGATTTATTATTTAATCTTTTTAGGCATTTGAATTTTCATTTGAATTTTGTTAAAAAAAAAAACTTCCATATATATATATACATAACAGTCCACATGCTCTAAGCGTTTCTTTTTGTAGAGTGAACTAGGTAAATGTGAGATGAAAATTCACATTAAAAGTCTTTCTGCAGCTGTGCCCCCCCCCCCCAAAAAAAAGATAAATTAAAAATAAATAATAATTTTATTACGTTAGCATTATTGCAGTAGTATTTTGTTGTTGTTGTTGTTAATAATAATGCCATTAATGTTATTATTGGTGTTACTATTATTTTTGTCGTTGTTGTTAGGGTTAGAAATACTGCAACCTTTATTTTTTTAAGTGACGAGGTCTGAGATTAACTCAAAGTATCAAGTTGGCAGAAGCTTTTTTGGGTGAACTTGCAAAGTTTTGCTCACAAAACTAATCTTTTTAACTGAACGAAGAAAACTTTGATTTAGGTTAAGTACATTTTACTGATTTTTGCCAAAACAACAACAAAAAAACAAGTAATTTCAATTTTTTTCAAGTTGGATTTTTATAGTGTTCCCATGCTTTTGAATATGGATGTCTCTGTTGCCTAGTAATTTTCTACAAACAAAAACTAAAAAAAGTTTCAGAAAGCAAAAACACAACTTTACTTAAGACATGTTTTTCAAACTTTCAAAAACTTTTTGTAACACTGTAGTCTTGTAACTTGTACACAATTGTAGGCTATATTGTATTTTTATGGTAATGACTTCATAAAATATAACAACAGACATTCAAAGCTTAATCTAAAATTTGACAGTCTTACATCAGAATCAGAATCAGAAAGAGCTTTATTGCCAGGTATGTTCACACATACGAGGAATTTGTTTTCGTGACAGAGCTTCTACATGGATATCCGGTCACACTTTATTTTAATGTACAATCCACGATATTAACAAACCATTGATTAAGACTTTTAGCTCAATAAACTACTAACTAATAATTATATTAATAGTTTGTAAGGTAGTAGTTGGGTTTAGGCATTGAGTAAAATTATGGATGTAAAATAAGATCATACTTAAGTGCTACTAAACAGTTAATATCTTAATAATAGGCAAGTAATAAGCCAGTAGTAAATGGTGTAAATTTTTACATAAACTAAAGTGTTACCGAACATCCAGAATGAAAGCTATGATAGTAGTTATAGAATTCTGGTTGTTCCAGTGTTGATTTTTTGACCCATTAGAATCTTTTTAAAAGCCAGAAAAAAGGCCAGAAAAAAAAGTTTTAGTGGATTCTTATTATTATTATTTTAATACATATATTCAGCTAAATTATGTATGAAAATATCCTTCAGTAAAAACCTTCAGAATACAAATATGAACAAAACTGATATTTAAAATGTCTGATATTTTGTATGTGCGTACTGTAAGTGCTACTGAAGTGGAGATTTTATACATAAGACTCATTTTATTTATTATTTTGAAACAAAATTTCGAGAAAATGGCCTTTACACATATGCATAGTAATTGAAATCTCCAGACATAGATAAGTGTGAAAAAACAACGTGTATTCTGAAGTTTTTTTTTTTACATAAGACAAAAAAAATACAAATCTCAAAAATTGACATGTTTTTGCCTGCAGTGTCGTATTTTAATTGGATGAGATGTATAAAGGCATGTGAGAGACATCATTTGAGCAACAGTAGCTCCACGCTTTCCCTGCCATCTGTGCATCAAACAATCATTCCTGGGAGATTTGTGGGGCCAGACAAACATGACTCAGATTCAGAGCTGCCACAGAAAATTATTGTAATGAAATACAAATTTCATGTGTGTATTGAGATCACGTATACTTATAGGCAAACTAGAAGAGATGTTAGGAAGAAGAGGACAAAAAAGTCACTCACAGATAACACAGTCATAAGTGTACATTTTTTAAAAAAGCTGAATATTTTTTTTTTCCCTGTGATATATACTTCGTTAGGATAAAACAATATTTGGCTGAAATAAAACAATTTGAAAATCTGGAATCTGAGCGTTAAAAAAACAACTAAATATAGAGAAAATCGCATTTAAAGTTGTCGGAAATAAGTGCTTAATGCACATTACTAATCAAATTTTGAGATTTGATATATTTACAATTGAAAATTTACAAAAATGTACTTATGGAACATGATCTTTACTCAATGTTCAAATGATTTTTGGCATAAACTAATCTATAATTTTGACCCCTTCAATATATGTTTTGCAACACAGGCTTATTTTAACCTAATACTTTAGTCAGTGCCGGCCCGTAGGGTTGAGGGGCCCTAGGCGAGATAAAAAAACAATTGGGCCCATTTGTGTAAAAACAGTGAGAAGAAAGCAAAAAAAAGTACAATTTTAATATTATTAATTTTATTACATTAATATTATTACATTTTTTATATTATTAATTTAATATTTAAGTGTATAAATTTTTATTAACTGTAACATATTTAACCTATAATACATATGTAAAAATATTTACTGAGATTTAAACAAATAAGTTTGCAAGCCAGAAAACACTCATTTAAAAATAAAGTATATAAGTTTGACATATATAAATAAAACTTGAATCAAATGCATTTTTCTAAATGAATAACATACAAATATATGCATAAATAACAAAAAAGGCAGGAGACATTTTAACTTGTTTTTACACAGAGATTTACACAAACAAAACTTTGCATTAGATGTTGGACAGTGGGTAAAATTCGATTTTGACAAAATGAGGGGGAAACCTGTGTTTTCAGCAGGGTGAATTAGTGGGACAGATAATTCATTGATTATTTAATGAAACATGCTGAATGTGGCCTATTTTTTTTCTCACATATCACACAAGTATTTCTGTGATCATGGGCATCGCTGCATTTATTAAAACAAGTCCTGATACTACACTAATAATGTACTATGCATTGCAGAACATACCTTTACTTTGAGCTTGCTTTTATTTCTCTGCTTTTCTTTTCTTCCTTTTTTTGGCTCCGGAAAGATGCCGTTTTAATTTTTAATTAACATTTGAATAATATCGATTAAAAATAGCAATGACTTTTATTACTTAAGACTTTAAGACACTTTATATCGAACGTGAGCAATTTGGAGAGATATTTGGAGTCTGTGTAGGAATACGTTACGTCATTCTAGTCCACCCAATAGCCGATCGTGGGCAATGTTATGCAAAATAGAGTGTGGTGCTGCTGGATATGTTTCTAATATTTTCTGCTTTTATTCATACAGTTGTTGTGTATTTATTATCGCTTTCAGCTATTTGTCATGTATGAATTATACAGAGCTATTCTTTTAATGAAATGTGGAGGTTATATTTTTTCTCACCGTCGTTGTGAATTGTATCGCGTTTAATGGGGTTTGTGCATTGCGCAATGCTCGTTGATCAAAATTTAAACATACGTGCTCGTCCTCGTGCATACGTTGTCAATAAATATTCAAGAGGAGCGCCCGTGGGGCCCTCCATGAAACGCTGGGCCCTAGGCGACTGCCTATACTGCCTGTAGGACAGGCCGGCACTGACTTTAGTTAAAGTAACAATTTAACACCATTTACTACTGGCTTATTACTTGCCTACTCTTACGGTATTATTAAGTATGATCTTATTTTACATCCCTAATCTTACCCAACACCTAAACCCAGCGGTACCGCCCGTAACATCTGTTGTACATACAAAATGCAGCCATGTGTACCCGCAAGCACATTTTTCTCAGTTTTCAAAAATGCATACCTGGGGACATTTTCCCAATGAACCTGTGTTGCAAACTAAACATGCAAATGGTCAAAATTACAGATTAGTTTATGCCAAAAATCATTTAAATATTGGGTAAACATCATGTTCCATAAATACATTTTTGTAAATTTCCAATTGTAAATATATCAAATATATCAAAGGGTGATAGTGGACCAGATGCAACAGTCATCATTCAGCATCATTCAGCTAAGCAGTTTAGCCATTCATTTATTAATTTTCCTTTGGCTTAGTCCCTTCATTCATCAGGGGTCAATGAACCGCCAACTTATCCAGCACATGTTTTACACAGCGGATGCCCTTCCAACTGCAACCCAGGACTGGGAAACAGTTTAACCATAATAAAGTTTACTTTTATCAGTGGCTTGTGTTTTTAAGGATGCAACTGATGTAAATAATTAATGATGAATAGGATTTATAAAAAAAAAGCAACATAATACATGTAATAATAGTGATTTTAATCATAATTTCCTTCCTACCCTATTAATTGTTTGAAAGTTAGAGTGTATTTAATAAATATTCAGATTCATTATCAAAAATTACTGTAAAGGTAACACTTCTCCATTCCTTGAGTCGCCATTTCAAGCGTTTCCAATCATTTTTCATTAAGTGGTTCATATCTTCAACCTTACGCTCTTTCTGCTTATAGTCTGCTTTATCAGCCAACACTGTCAAGTAACTGGAGGAAAAACGGCAAAGTCTTCAAAATAAACCTGGTGTACAAATCCACACAAATGCAATCATCAGCCACTGAACTGAAATTGTGTATCTCCTTTGAGCAGAGCTGATGAATGATAATAAAAAAACACTTAAAAAGCTGTGTGAAACAAATAGCTGTGAAAAGGACAAGGGCATATGCTTTTGATTTGTGCCTCTGGAAGGACATCAGATAAAACAAAAATCTATTTCTGAAGCAATAAATCACATTAAGCACAAATATTATCACAGAGCCATGGAATAATAGAGATTTTTGCTCTGTAGTCAACACAGTCGCTATCTGAAGATACGCAGGAAATGGAGGCCATTAGTTGTGTTTAGTCACATGACTCCACAGGTTACTGAATGAGCAAATCCATCTGTCACAGCTTTACTGTTATTGTTCGATATCATGAGGGGCTTATATATATATATATATATTTTTTTTTTAGAGGAATCTTTTTAATCAGCAAGGTTGCGCTAAATGAATCATAAGTGACAATACAAACATTTACAATCTTACATAACCTATTTTAATTTAAACAACGGGGTAGTTAATTGTTTGATTCTAATTAAATTATGAATGTTCATTCATTTATTCATTCATTCATTCATTCATTCATTTTCTTTTCAGCTTAGTCCCTTTATTAATCTGGGGTCACCACAGCGGAATAAACCGCCAACTTATCCAGCACATGTTTTAAGCAGTGGAAGCCCTTCCAGCTGCAACCCATCACTGGGAAACACCCATACACTCCCATTCACACACATACAGTCTTGGCCAAAAGTTTTGAGAAGTTTTGCTTGCTCAGGAATGGCAGCAGGCAGGTGTGAGTGCATCTGCACGCACAGTGAGGCGAAGACTTTTGGAAGATGGCCTGGTGTCAAGAAGGGCAGCAAAGAAGCCACTTCTCTCCAAAAAAAAACATCAGGGACAGATTGATCTTCTGCAAAAAGTATGGCGAATGGACTGCTGAAGACTGGGGCAAAGTCATATTCTCCAATGAAGCCCCTTTCCGATTGTTTGGGGCATCTGGAAAAAGGCTTGTCCGGAAAAGAAAAGGTGAGCGCTACCATCAGTCCTGTGTCATGCCAACAGTAAAGCATCCTGAGACCATTCATGTGTGGGGTTGCTTCTCATCCAAGGGAGTGGGCTCACTCACAATTTTACCCAAAAACACAGCCATGAATAAAGAATGGTACCAAAACACTCTCCAACAGCAACTTCTTCCAACAATCCAACAACAGTTTGGTGAAGAATAATGCATTTTCCAGCACAATGGAGCACTGTGCCATAAGGCAAAAGTGATATCTAAGTGTACCAAAACGTTGAAATTTTGGGTCCATGGCCTGGAAACTCCCCAGATCTTAATTCCATTGAAAACTTGTGGTCAATCCTCAAGAGGCAGGTGGACAAACAAAAACCCACTAATTCTGACAAACTCCAAGAAGTGATTATGAAAGAATGGGTTGCTATCAGTCAGGATTTGGCCCAGAAGTTGATTGAGAGCATGCCCACTAGAATTGCAGAGGTCCTGAAAAAGAAGGGCCAACACTGCAAATACTGACTCTTTGCATAAATGTCATGCAATTGTCGATAAAAGCCT
This sequence comes from Danio jaintianensis, assembly GCA_903798115.1. Lineage (NCBI taxonomy): Eukaryota > Metazoa > Chordata > Actinopteri > Cypriniformes > Danionidae > Danio > Danio jaintianensis. The sequence continues at coordinate 17,942,776 of CAIGQV010000641.1, forward strand.
TTGAAACATATGAAGTGCTTGTAATTATATTTTAGTACATCACAGAAACAACTGAAACAAAGATCTAAAAGCAGTTTAGCAGCAAACTTTGTGAAAACTAATATTTGTGTCATTCTCAAAACTTTTGGCCACGACTGTACACTACGGACAATTTAGCTTACCCAATTCACCTATAGCGCATGCCTTTGGACCTGTGGGGGAACTTTTGAACATTCTAAGGTGTTCAATTATTTTCAGGTAAACGCACAGCTTAAGTAGTTTCAGGCAGCTCTTGACCACATTAGAGTTGCATATCCAGGGCTGGCCGAAGCCTTCGAGTCCTTAATATTTCGCAAACTATAAATCTAAAACATCAGACTCAGAATGAGCTTTATTCATATGTTGACTTTTTAAACTGTATAAATAAGAAATAAAAATTTGTTGTTATATAAAAGTATTTACAATTAAGTGGTTTATTGTTTACATAAACCATAAACAGTAAGGGTTCTTTATGTTTATAACCATAAGTAAACAGGTAGCAACCAATGTGATAACTATTTAATGCATAACAATTGATGGCGTCTGCCTGAGGGGAGAAGTGAGAACAGTTTGTGGCCTGGGTGAGAGGGGTCTTGAATGATGCTTGTTTCCTTATTCTTGAGATGTTAAAACATACATTACATTGGAAAACATGCATTATCAATTTGATATATTGTAGCTGTGTTGCTTGCATCACGCCAATGTTTTTGTGCAAGACTGAATGGCTTTAGTCTGCAAAAAAAACAAACATATAAATGTACATTATCCCACTAATTACACAGCTACTTGCCACAAAATTAAACATTTAGACAAAAAACATTGATCTGAGCTGCAATCATTTACTATCTTTTTAATTAAACGTAAACCTGACAGAAATAAAAATGGCTGAATGCAGCCTAAACTAACCACACTCGCTTCCCTTCGGCTCATTCCCTGCTTTATCAGGGGTTTATTTATTTATTTATTTATTTATTCATTCGGGACAGTGCACATTAATGAACAATCTAACATTTCTGTACAGAATGTAAATGAGCCAGGTTATAGCATAAATGCTAATTTTCACCTGTAGTCCCGATAATTTTCACCTGTAGTCCCCTGATAAACTACACCTGTAGTTTATCAGGGGTTGCCACAGTGGTATAAACTACCAATTACTCTGACATTTGTTTTACATAGCGGATGCCCTTCCAGCCAAAACCCAGTACTGGGCTACCAAAATCGTCGGTTCGGTTTGTATCACTGTTCTGTGGTCACAGTTTTCGGTTTGGTTCAGTTTACATTGTTAAAAAAAAACTACTGTAACACTTAAATACCATTTAGAATTGCTATACTGTACATCAGCATAAATAGCCTTCTAATCTACCGTTTACAGTCTTTAAAAATTATACAATATTATACAATATTATTCTCAAGCCCATACAATAAAAAAACTGAAAAAACAAGGCAGCTTGATCTAAGTAAAATACATATTAATTGTAATAAATTATATAGCCTATATGAAATTCTAAGCAAGAGAGGAAATGTTGTGATTTAGGCAGCTGTCATTAAAAAAAATTCTTTCATGAATGTTTACTTTCACTTTAGACTTAAATATGTGTATTCTGATGTTAATGTTACATGCGTTAAGCCTATATATACAGACGCATACCGAACATTGACAAGAAAAGATCTTTTTTTTTTTTTCATCAATCGTCCCATTCCTAATATATAGATAGAAACAAGTATTTTGTACAGGTTTAAATAGTGAGGCCAGAACAGCCTGGAAGAAATGCACCTCTTTCAGCACTGTGGCAATTAAAAAGCAAACCTAACACCAAATAAGCCAGGCTTCCTGACCTTTTCTGCACGAGCGCTTTCTCTTTGACTCTTATCCTCCATAAAATCAATGCCAACCCTACAAGAGCTCATTCAGCTTTATGTCACACACCTAAAAAAAGAAAACTGCCACATTTTTATGCCCTCGACAGAATTCATCCTAAACCACAAACAAATCTGCCCAGAGATGTTTCTTCAATGTCGCATAATGCAAACGACTGCAAAACAGAAGCCAAATGCCAAACTGAAATGTGTTAAGAGGTTATTCTACAGCTTGAGGCAGAAACCAGCTGTCATATGTCAGAAAAGTGTCAGGCTGGATAACAACAGGGACACAAGCGAGGTGTTATTAGACTGAGCAGGGGAATCTGGGACTGACCTTGGATCGAGGAGGCGCACGGATGTACCATTTGCAGTCCACCGCCTCCGTCTGCAAGGCTCTGCCATCTTTGGTGATCTGCTGAGATTCAATGATGCCTTCGGGTCCTCCCATCTCGAATTCACAAACTGCAGAGGAACAGACACAGGAAGATAGATTACCGAAAATGAAAGCCATTAGAGGTGTTTATATGGAGAACGTTATAGACGGAGGAATAATACCCACAGGGAAGAGGTTTGGGGACTCCTATGTCTTTAAAGTCAGGATCTGAAAAGAAAGAAAGAGGAAAGTTAATGAAGGTTAAGTAAAAATATCGGAGTTAATTAAGATAGCTGATTATAGCAAAATGTCTGGTTTGTTTGATCAAATGAAGCATTCAATGTACATGTATAGTACATTAATAGAGCCAATCGAAAAACAATGATTAGGCTGTTTGTTTAGAAATAATGTACATTCTTTATTGATTCACTGCTGGCTTTTAAAAATATGTAGATATAAATATATTGGGGCGGCACGGTGGTGCAGTGGGTAGAGTTGTCGCCTTACAGCAAGAAGGCTGCTGGTTCGAGCCTCGGCTGGGTCAGTTGGCATTTCTGTGTGGAGTTTGCATGTTCTCCCCGTGTTCGCGTGGGTTTCCTCCGGGTGCTCCGGTTTCCCCCACAAGTCCAAAGACATGCGCTATAGGTGAACTGGGTAAGCTAAATTGTCTGTAGTGTATGTGTGTGAATGAGAGTGTATGGGTGTCCAACTTATATAAAGATTGAAAGAAGTTTAATAATGGTGATGCTAAAGTCATGCAACAGATGTGTGGTTTGGTTACAGCGTATGTTTAGCTTTTTACATCTTGGTAACTGTATATAAGTTTTAAAAATGAAAAGTTGTGTTCATTTCTGAAGATATGTCATGTAAAAAAAAAAACTTGAATAAACGTTTTGAAAATGTTCTGTTGGTCACAGAGGTTCAAAAAGACGATACAAACATCCTATTGCCATTTTGTCAAGACAACCGGTGTGATGTGAACTTCAGTGTTTGGCTTACAAAAATTCTCCCTGAGCCACTCTAAAAAACAACCTTTCTTCAGCTTGTGCAACTAACTATAATAACCTAAATTGTACTGATCAAACCTCTTGTTCATAAATGACTTGTACAAAAGAATGCTATGTACTTTCATCTGCTGTAAAGCATTTTGTAACAGTATTTTTAGTGAAATTTCCTCAGCTCCCACTGCTCACTTTTACCATTGAGTTGAATTTCTTCCTTTTCAGAAGCACTTTAATTTAAATCGTACATGCTCCACGGTCTCTGTAGAACTATATTTATTCCAAATAGCAGACTCTGTCTAACAAAAGCAGTTAAAAACAGACTGTCTAATGAATGTGTCAAACAATATACAGTAATTTCATACAGCCAAGCTTTAAATTAAATGGTTTTCAGTTTATTCTGATCAAGAAACACCCACTTAGATTATGCATCATGCTTCACTAAAGCCCGACTCTTCATCCTAACATAAATGAACATATTCTATCAGCAGCAGCATTGTGCTTCACAGAACTAATAGGTGGGCAGTTTAATTACTCTCACCCCGCTAGATTAGATCAGCTTATATTTAGTATGGGTGATATTTTGCTGTGTGATCCCGCCGTTCACACATGGACAGAGATGGTGGCATTTACTGAACCGAATATCATCGAAATGGCTTCTCTTAAAAAGACAAACATACACTTTAGACATTAAGTATATGTGTTTAAAGCCAGTATCTAATCAGCCAATCACATGACAGAACCTAAATACATTTGAGCATGTAGAAGTGGTCAATACTATATGATTTGATGTAGTTCAAACTAAACATCAGAATGGGGAGGGTTTCAGTGACTTTTAACATGGTAAGTTGTTGGTGACTGACAGGCTGGTTTGAGTACTTCAGAAACTGCTGATCTACTGTAAATTCCATGTACAACCATATTTAGGGTTTACAGAGACTGGTCTAAAAAAGAGAAAATATGTTAGTTCTGTAGCCAAATTGCCTTGTTGATGTCAGAGGGGAATGGCCAGACAGTAAGGCAAAAGTACCTCAAATAACCACTTGTTACAACCAAGGTCTGCAGAAAAGCATTTCTAAACACAATGCTTCAAAACTTGAAGCAGGTGAGCAACAACAGCAGCAGAAGAGCACACCAGCAACACCCCTGTCATTTAAAAACAGCAGCTACCTGTACAGTTCATACAGGCTCAGCAAAATTGCTTAGTAGAGACTGGTAAAATATTGCCTAGTTGGAAAAAATCTTGATTTGTTTTTACATGTCTTAAATGTAAAATGACTTAAAGATTGCTCTTTGGAATAAACATGTAATTAGGATTGACTCAATGTTTTACATCTTTGGTTATTATAGTTTCTAGCTTGATGTAACTATTTCTTAGTACAGTACTAATTTCCAATAGCTGTTTTTTTCACTAAATATTTTATATTTAAGTTCTAAAGGCAAAAAAGACATTTATTATAGAACTGTTGCACCAAAAGAAAACTAACAATCTCATTTTTTTTCTTTATTTATCACTGACACTTTCTTTTAAACAGCTCTTAAACTATATATTTTTTAATAGTACATTGTTCATAAAGGCTTAACAAAATTGCTCAACAGAGTTTCCTGGCTGCATAACTCTTGATTTCTGCTGTGACATATGGATGGTAGAGTCAGAATTTGCCATAAAATAAAACGAAATCATGGATCCACCCAGTGTTGTATCAACAGAACAGTCTGAAGCTGCCCATCTTGTGATAGCTACTTTCAGCAGGATAATGTGGCATGTCACAAAGCTCATATCATCTCAAACTGATTTCTTGAACATGACAGTAAATTCACTAAACCCAAATATCCAGTAAATCACCTTTGGGATGGTGAAAAAGATGATTCGCAGATGATCATGGATTTGCAGCCAACAAACTTGCAGCAACTATATATGCCAACATGAACCAAAATCTCCTTGTCGAATCTATGCTACAAACAAATTAAACAGTTCTGAAAACAAACCACTATGTGAATAAATACACATAAAAACCACACTATAAACCATGCAGAGAGCACTGGATTGTACCTCAGTTACCACTACAGGAGAGACTGATTGATTTGTGGATTGATCTGGCGAAAACGGCTGATTTATTTCTCTGTCATTTCACCCTCCTGTGAGCACTTATGTTGGTCACTATGTGTGTGATATCAGAGGACACCCATCACTTTTTTGACACATTCACTGCTGTTCTGTAACACAGCGACATGTTTCCTTATAGAATCAGACTGCTGTCATGGCTGTACCCTACACTTTTAGAAAAAAAAGTACCAAGAAGGTACAAATGTGTACCTAAGGGTGGAAAACATACTGTATAACTGTGCCTCATACAATTTTACACCCAAAATGAGTAATGACTTATATGACAAAATAAACCTTTAGGGTACCACCCCAACGACAAACGTTTGTACATTAAAAGAAACATTTTTGTTCTTTTTTGCTGAGTGCATCACTAACACTGAAAAATTCTGTAACTTCTAGAATGGCTAGAATTCATATTGAATTGAATTTTGAATTGAATTTTTGTCACATCATATTTACATTCAAAGGTATTATTGAAATTTTGGAATTAAGCTTTAAATGTCTAATGTCAAATTTCATAGTCATTACCCCAAAAATACATTTTTGTAATATAGCTTATTACTGTATATGAACTACTAGAATGCCCCCGCAAAAATTGTTGTTTTTGAAAAATTGAAAGACATGTCTGAAGTTATTTTATTGCTATCAGGGTAGAAATACTCCTATTCGGGGTATGTGTGTGTTTATGTGTCTATGTTTTATGTGTTTTATGTATTGAATGCGGGCGACGCGGTGGCGCAGTGGGTAGCACGTTCACCTCACAGCAAGAAGGTCGCTGGTTCGAGCCTCGGCTGGGTCAGTTGGCATTTCTGTGTGGAGTTTGCATGTTCTCCCCGTGTTCGCGTGGGTTTCCTCTGGGTGCTCCGGTTTCCCCCACAAGTCCAAAGACATGCGGTATAGGTGAATTGGGTAAGCTAAAATTGTCCGTAGTGTATGTGTGTGAATGAGTGTGTATGAATGTTTCCCAGTGATGGGTTGCAGCTGGAAGGGCATCCGCTGCATAAAACATATGCTGGATAAGTTGGCGGTTCATCCCGCTTTGGCGACCCCAGATAAATAAAGGGACTAAGCCGAAAAGAAAATGAATGAATGAATGAATGTATTGAATGCTATTGGATGACTGAATTTCCTTTCGGATTACTAACTAACTAACTAACTAACTAACTAACTAACTAACTAAATAACTAACTATTTAACTAGAACTTGTCTGTTTGGTAATTTTAATAAAATAACAATGTTACAATGAAATATACACATTAAGGAAAAGTCAGGGTATCATATAGCAAATATAAAGAAAGTTATTAAAATTACAAAATGACTACCTCACTCGTTTTAGTGTTATGCCTGAATGACATTTTGCATATTTCTGACTAATACGAGCGGTCTAATAATAACAGCTGTTATTAAGGCATCACAAAGGCTTTATTCAACATCAAAATGACCAACTTTCAACCAATGTCACGTGCAGCCACATGTTAAAATCACATGCATAACATGAAATACATGTGAAACGTGGTTTTGGAACATTTCCATGTGAAACTCATTTAATCACCTATAGTTCACCTACAGTTCGAAATTATTAGCCCTCCTCAATTATTAGCCCCCCTGTATATTTTTTTCCCCCAATTTCTGTTTCATTTTTTTCAACACACTTCTAAACATAATAGTTTTAATAACTAAATTCTAATAACAGATTTATTTTATCTGTTTATTTTCATTATTTTATTATGAAAGTACATAGATATTTACTAGATATTTACTAGATATTTTTCAAGATACTAGTATTCAGCTTAAAATGCTATTTAAAGGATTAACTATATTTAGGTTAACTACTCAAGTTAGGGTAATTAGGCAAGTTATTATATAACAGTGGTTTGTAATGTAGACATTCGAAAAAAATATATTGTTTAAGAGGGCTTATAATATTGACCCTTAAATGGTTTAAAAAAAATTACAAACAGCTTTCATTCTAGCCGAAATAAATCTCCAGAAGATTGTGAAAAATTCCTTGTTTTGTTAATCATAGTTTGGGAAAAAAATAAATCACAGGAGGGCTAATAATTGTGACTTCAAACTGTATATGTGAACAAATATAGACATGTGTGGAAATATGTGTTTTATGTTCCAAAAAGTTTCAAGTGTTTCACATATTTCACACACAATTTTAACGTGTGGTTGCCCATGTGAATCTAGGGTAAGCTCATGTGGCTTTTCTGTGAGGTAGTATGAACTGAACAGCAGTTAAAATGACTGAAATAACCAATAAAATCAAAGGCAGACTTTATGCTACTGCAAAGATGCTAATTGTGCATTCCAGGAAGCTTCTTTACTTGTAGAGGCTAAAGTAGCTAAATATTTAATATTTGACAACTGTGTTATGACAGAAATGTTAATACTCAAGGATGCAAACAACTCAAGCAGAGCTGTATTCAGCATATTAGGCATAATATTATAAATGAATGTTTAATCAACTTGGTTGAACTTTCCTGATTGCTATTCAAATTAATCAATTTGGAATGACCATGTGTTTGCTTTTCCCCACTAACACAGAATCAAAAAGAATAACATGTTTTTAAAGCTATTGCTATCCGATCTTTGTTTACATCTGGTATTAACATGAGTTCTGATTTATGTCCTATGTTGAGATTTGACACCCTTCACTTTGATTTTGCCATGCTCTACATCACTTTTGCAGGACTGCTCACTGTGATGAACAAGTGCTACAAAAGAAGGACTCATATTAAGGCCTTTTCACATTTAGTGATTAACTGATGCTAAAGTACAATGTGCAATGGCATACTTGAATTAAAACAATAATTGTAACACTGCAAATATTCTTTTAGACTAGTGTTTTGATGTTAAATTCATCACTCAGCAATAAAATGGGTGGTCCAATTAGATTTGAGTTTTAAATCACTTGCCAAAAAAGACAATGCTGTTGCACAAATGGACAAAATCGTTGCCATTGTTATCAATGGTGCATCTCTGACAACAGATTCAAATTTAGTAGTATCTTTTCTATTAATTTTCCCTTTAACTATGTGCTTTTAAATGTTTGAAACAGCATAGAGAGAGCTGTGTGTCTGCTTCATCCAGCTGTGCATGAGTCTAGATCTGTCAATCATATGACACTCCTGCCCTTTTGGATGACAATGTCCTGTACCCTTCCTCATTCTGAATTCTGTACATAAATCGAGAGAAACATTTCTAGATCAAACCTTGAACTAGCAGACAAACACAAGTAACAGAGGGTGAAAAAGAAAGGAGAAAGATAGCATTACTGAACTAGAGCAATGGAGAAAAAAGGGAGTTTGTGAAAGAAAACTGGCAAATCAAAAAGATGTATTGGCAAAAATAAGATAAAATGGCTGATCAAAGAAGGAACCGGTGTGGAAATAGGACCTGGATTTTTCCATTTACATTCAAAGTTTGTATTTTTGACTCACTAAGAGGCTTAGTTTGTCAAGAAAGTGAAGTCACCTTCATTTCTACGCCATTTTAAACAAAAGAGACAAACAGACTGTCTCAAAGCAACAGTTATGGAAACTGAACTACACAGATAATTCATACAGTTCTTCTTAAAAATGTTATTATTTGAAATTGATTTGACAGGATTGTAGTCGTTATTGGATTCATACATTAAATAGCATTCTGTTAATTAAGAAAATATTTTAGTAGTTCCATGTAGATGTCATCTTATAATCCTATGATGCAGTATAGATTATTATTTACAGATTTACCAAGAGCTGAAAATTACTAATCATTTATAGAAACAGATTTCAATCTGCTTTTGTACAAAGTGATAATTTAGCAATTCTGTTTGTCTTTAGTTTTTTTTTTTTAATTCTTTAAATGTTGTTGTAATTTTTTGTCTTATTTGTTGTACTTAATTTTACAATAAAATGCCATGCAATAAATTGTATATCTGTTTATATAGTCATGAAAAGTCAGGAACTTTTAAGACATGAATGAATCAAACAACAATATAAGACTCATTCCAGAATTGCAAGTACATTCCAAGTATTTTTCATTTATTTTTCTTAAACTGGAATATATACAATCAATGTCTAATTTACAGTAAACCAAATCCATTATTATTGTAAAATAATGCAAATTTGATTTTGTTAATGCTAAATGTAAACTGTTAAACTTTTTCAACCATTAACAGGGTTGACAATAACAGTGTTGACATTTTCCACCATTTTGTGCTTTAGTTAAATTGTTAACCACAAACCAGACACCACATGGCATGTCTAAAACAGAATTGTATGCGTTTTCATCAATGTTGTGAATGAGAAAATCACAAATAATTAAGTTGTAAAATAATTATTTGGTGGCCTGGTTTTATCCCATGGAATTGGACGGGTGAAATGGACATTGTGAAACGGGCGGAGGTCGAAGGTCAGTACCACAGTGACCTGATCCTCAGACACAAAAACTAGCTCTTGGGACATGGAATGCCGCCTTACTGGGAGGGAAGGGGTCTGAGCTCATGTGGGAGGTTGAATAGTGCATGCACACTTTGGGCTCTGGAACTCAACTTCGCAAGAAGGGCTGGACTTGCTTCAACTCTGGAGTTGCCCAGAGTGAGAGGTGGTGAGCTAGTGTGGCTTTGCTTATAGCTCCCCAGCTTAGCTGCTCTGTGTTGTATTTTTTTCCTGGTGAATGAGAGGGTCGCCTCCCTGCTGGACTGGGATAGGTCTCTCACTGTAGTTTGTGTTTAATGGCCAAATGCCAGCGTAAAGCACCCAGAATTCTTGAAGTCCTTGGGAGGGGTGCTGGAAGGTTTCTCAGACTGGGGACTCTACTACTACTGGTTGCTCTACTGTGTGACTTCAACATCCATGTGGTTAACGAAAGTGATATCTGGAGAGGTGTGGTTGGGAGGAACAGCCTCCCTGATATGAATTCGAATGATGTTTTGCTGTTGGACGTCTGTGCCACGGACACCATTTTCAAGCATAATGGTGTCCATCAGTGCACATGGCACCAGAACACCCTAGGTTGGAGGTTGATGATCGACCTTGTGGTTGTTTGTGGTTGATCTGAATTCTGAGCATATGTCTTGGACACTCAGGTAAAGAGGGGGGCAGAGCTGTCAACTGATCACGACCTAGTGGTGAGTCGGATCTGCTGGCAGAGAAGGAGGCCGGACAGACCCGGCAAAAGTATAGTGAGGGTCCTCTGGGAACGTCTGGCTGCACCATATGAGGGATTTTCAGCTCTCACCTTTGGAAAAACTTTTACCCAGTGCCGTGGGAGGCTGGAGACATTGAGGCTGAGTGGTCCATGTTCTCTGACTCCATTGTTGACCATGAGGAGCTGTGGCTGTAAGGCGTGCGTGCGGTGGCGGCAAAGCTGGTGGTGGACACTGGGAGTAAGGTATGCTGTACTCTAACCTATGGTCATGAGCTTTTTGACATATACAAGTGACCAAAATGAGTTTCCTTCACAGGGTGGCAGGGCACACCCTCAGAGATAGGGTGGGGAGCTCTGTCACCTGGGAAGAATGCTGCGCCTCCACATAATATATATTTCATTATACATTATAACATAAATTTTATTGTTTTGCTGGACATTTGAACACATGCAAACTGTCACAAGCTCATTTCAAAAGGAAGAAATTGCACTTCTTCAGGTTCCACTATAGGATGACAGTATCTTCAAACCGAATTCATACTTTATGCCAGCACTTCTATATTTTCTCCTATATTTCAGACATTTTACCTGTAGCAACACAGTGATCCACTAAAACAACACAGTGGAAATAAACCATATCCTTGTTTTGTTGTAGAAAACAACTGTTACTCTCCTGCTCTCGGTTTAATCAAAGGTAGCTGCCAACCTCTATTTCAGTTTCACAGAAGATGTGGATCTTTTCTTTTAGCGAGGGGGGAATAGAGAGGCAGGTTTGAGTGGAGGGGTGTTTTATCTGATTGTGCTTGTGTGTCGTCCTTCCTATATTCTTTATCTGATAATCTCCTGAAAGAAAAGCACAGACACTATTTACCCTCCCACTGCACAAGTGGTGTGAGTTGGAGAAGAGACGCTCTCCACTGCAGGTGGACTGGAGAAAGGGGACATTGCAGGCATAGATGTTTGACAAGGATGACATCAGGGCACTTATGCAAACAGGGCACTTATGCAAATTAAAGGAACAGTTCACCAAAATATTCCACCATGTTCAGTTGAGGGCAAAATTATTAACCTGCATTTTATTACGATTCTATATGAAGAGTTCAGATGCAAAAGCTGCTAAATGCCACTTCCGCCAAAAATGAGCTAATGACATTGAACGAATGCTTTAGTACATGTTCAACAAATATTTTGCTTCAAATCATCGCAGTGTCAGCCCATTCAGAAATAACAGTTTGTTGGCAAAAGCCTCTAAACGCCACTTGCCTTTGACCGCAAAAGCGGCTATGTCCTGATAACCAATCAGAAGGCACGAATCGAATCATATGTTTTTAATGTAGCAGCGCTGATAAGCCGGCTTTTATGAGGAGACTGTTTTATTCAGATTCAGAAGTAGATTTTAAAAGATGGATTTCGATGAACTGCATAAACCTGTCCGACTGTCACTGAATGGCAAATGAAAACGTCCCTTACCTCAAAACTCTGAGCATTATAAGAAAAAAAAAAACACATTGTACAGTCGGAAGTGTAACATGCATTCATAATGTTTTTTGCGCAGTAACGCTACTCTGAATGAGTCCGATTTACTATACATTAAACGGCAACTCCGTTTCATGAAAGACGAAGTTAAGATGCCATTCTTTTATCCCACATGGATGCTATGAGGATAAACAAGAGACGACAAAAGAGACCAAGACCGTGAGTATGGTGAGAATGAATGAATGACAGCTTCTAAAAGTGTCCCCTTTTTGCCCAGTAGGCCTACCTTGTGTTTTATTTGCTAATGTAAGCTATTTTTTAAAAGATAAATATAATGTACAAAACTATACATTATTTATATTACTTCATACTACCTATACGTCTGATAAGCTTTTTATATTAATGGACAATGCACAGATTCACAATGTTTTTACACTATATTATTTGAATCTAACAAGCTTAGTTTGCAATGTTAACATTGCTTTACTTGCATTAAATCTAAATCCCAAATATCAGAAATGACAACAGATTGTTAAGATTTTATTAATGTCAATTTTAATGTTATTGATTTAATGCACTTACTTGACAAATTTCATTAATTTATTTTCATTC
>CAIGQV010000641.1:17963101-17977866 GCA_903798115.1 Danio jaintianensis
TTTCTTTCTTTCTTTCTTTCTTTCTTTCTTTCTTTCTTTCTTTCTTTTTAATAATCTTGTTTTTGTTTTGACATAAGACTATTTTGTTTACACCATTGGGTGTAATTTCTAGACAAAAAATCTAAGTAAGACAAGCATTGTTTTGCAGTGTAACTAAATAATATGATTAACTATAATTTTACCTTAATAAAATCTCTGAATATAACATAAGTGAAATAGAATAATAAATAAATAAATAAATAAATAAAACAAAAATAATGAAAGGAAATAAAGAAAATATGTATTCTCTAACATTTCAGACCCTTATTTTCTCATTAGAAAAGTGGTTCAAAGTGGTTTACAAGTGGATAAAAGACATGTCAGCTGTAACAGGTAATTTGTCTTGTAAGCCTTCTTGTGTTCCAATTTACCAAAATGCATATTAATACCAGATTCTAACAGAACAGAACAATATCCAAACGCACAGTCCAGTACATGTACAGTTTATGTCTCAAACTGCTTTCCAGTACACTACAGTGACTAAACAAGCATATGTACTCTAGTTGGCTCAAAAAGTGCCAATCTGCTGTACACTCTGTCAAGCTGCGGACACACTGAATTGATTGACAATTCCCTGCAAATAAGTGTCCTTTGTAAAAACATTGTAAAACACATAATTTAAAATAATATATACATGCTGCTTCAGATGCTCAGTTTCTCAATACAGATTAAAAGATTGAATTATCTTTATAACTGTATTAATATATGATAATTGATTCTGGACTGTGCGCTGATAATAGGTGACCTCTGCTATAGAAACATTGTTGGAAATTAATAGATCTAACAAACATTAGAGCTCAAAAGGGACAGTTATCAAAGTGTCCAAGCACCCCCAAAAGGATTTGTGATACCAAATGCATCGGATAATGGAACGATAATGGAAATAATCTACATAAAGAGAGCAAAAAAATACCCTCGCAAGGCTACACTTCCTCACCCGTGTCCACAAACACTATTGTCATGATTTTCACACCCAACATAAACCCTGCAGATTTTTTTTGTACATTATAAACCACTGCGAGAGGACAATATGGAAGCTGTAAATCCTCCCACATTGAAACCATGACCTCTGTAAACAATATCTTCAGTTTTCTAAGTAGGCATAATCTGGCTAAGAGGAAGCGGTATTATATAGCATTTCTTGCCTCGTCTGTCATTAATACAAGCATGTGGTTGTGTATGTGTGTGAATATATGTATATATGTGTGTGTATGCATGCACAGAATACTTTCAGATTCCCCCCAGTGCTTGGTTTGTAAACCCTGGCTTAGACTATAATCTTTTGAAGCTTACAGTATTTAACCATAACAACTTAGAGGAGATTTATATTTCTTCAGCCTCAAAATTTGTGCCTGCCAGAAGATGCGTGAACTGTGCGAGGAAGCATGTCGTGTAAGAATACACATGCGTGAACATTTATGATGTCAAGACGTGTGGATATCTATCACGTATAAAGAAAGAAGAAGCGAAGCATCCTGCTGTCTTTAAAGCGAACTGACGCAGGATAATTGGCAGCTATTCAAACATCATCTCAATTCCAAAAGGGACACGTCCAAGTGTGTATAAATAGCTTTTAATTTCAGAGCGCTCATGATGACGGTTACAAGAGCTCTCTGTTTTCCTTGGAATGCCTCAGTAGGTTGATCCAGATGATCCAATTGTGGAATTGCTACTGAAAAAGACTCCATTTCCCACCGGCCTCATTTCCCCTCCGCTGCTTCCAGGTGACATTTAAATAAGCAACTGATTAATATCTTCCCAAAGTGCTAAATTGGTGGATCAAACTAATGAATGAATCCAATTAATCAGCCAATCCCCAGCTGGAGGTGGTGCCAAATCCTCTCAGCTCTGCCAGTCTTATCAGTGGCGCCTGATGGCAAATGTTGCAATCTGCCATATAAATGCAGGAATGGACACATTAACACATGCATCTCTCTCTCTCTCTCTCTCTCTCTCTCTCTCTCTCTCTCTCTCTCTCTCTCTCTCTCTCACACACACACACACACGTACGCATGCATGCACACACACCTGTATATATGGTTTATGAGGACTCTCTATAGCAGGGGTGTCAAATTCAGTTCCTGGAGAGCCACTGCCCTGCACAGTTTAGTTCCCACCCTGCTTCAACACACTTACCTGTAGGTTTCAAACATGCCTAAAGGACACAATTAGTTTGATCAGGTGTGTTTAATTAGGGTTGGAACAAAATTGTGCAGAGCTGTGGCCCTCCAGGAACTGAGTTTGACACCTGTGCTCTATAGTCATAATGTATTTTATACTTAGCCTTACCCTACCCCTAACCTTAAACCCAACCAAAAAACTATGATTTTTAAGTGTTGAATTATGAGGACACATGGAGTGTCCTCATAAACCAGATCAATGAAGTACAACTAGGTCATATTTATGTCATTATACAATTTCACGTCCTTATAAACCACAAATACCAATGTGTCTGTGTGTGGGGGTTTATGTGGTTTACGAGGACTCTCTATAGGTGTAATGTATTTTTTATACTGTAAAATAATGCTTATTATATGGCCTTACCCCACCCCTACCCTTAATCCCAACCCTCACAGAAAACCTAGGGCAAACATTGAATGTGAATTGATTGCTTTAAGTATGATTTTTAAGCATTTTGCATTATAAGGACACGATGCATGCCCTCATAAACCAGCACAACTAGGTCATAATCATATCATTATACATATTTCTGTCCTTGTTAACCACCAGAACCAGTACACACACACACACACACGCACACGCGCGCACACACACACACGTGCATGTACAGTATGCACACATGCACAAGTTTGTTTTTGTAAAAAAGAGAGAGCGAGAGAGAGAGAAAGAGAAAGAGAGTGGAACAGCATAGTGGCAATCATAATCTTTATCTTCCTGGAGTGTATAGTTTGCAACCCAGCCTCATGAAAAATTATTTTTTTGCAAAAATAATATTATGTCGTGTCTTGAATATTTTGTGGTGGTTTTAAAGTGAAATGCCTAGTGAGTGGTGGTAAAAAATGTGTTCATTTGTCTCATAAATTAATTAATGTGACTGTGGCGATGCTTTATTATGTTGGTTCATGCTCCTATTATGGCAGTTCAGAAATTAAACGGCCAATTAGTGGAACTAAATGTTGCATAATGATTTATTCACTATGCTGTTCCAAACCCATGACACTTTTGATCATCTTTGGAACAGAAACCAAATCTGATATCTGTCCCTCCACTGAAAGTCTATACACCTAAAACTCTGAACACAACCCTGTTTTCAACTAAAAACAGAAAACTTGTTTTGCCTTTTGACCATTCACTTATAAAACAAAATGGGTTTCAAGTGCAAACTGTTATTGTCTCTGTGCAAATTGCGCAACGGAATTTTGTAAAAATGAGCTGTCATACATATACTGTATGCATTACCTGTTCAATTTATAGACATGTGTAAGTACTTGACAATCAATACAACAAAGAGACATCACCAACTATTGTCCCAGCATGCTGAATACAGTACATTTGTTTGGTTTGTGGATGTGTGTGAATATGAATCATTTTGACAATGTTGTTATATTACTTTTTAATCATAAACAAAGGAGGTAAAGTTGCAAAATCCAAAATCCTAATCCTATCCTAAATTTATTCCCCCCAAAAATGGAAATATTTTTAGTACATTGTTTTCATGTAAACATTCTCTAAATCAAGAGATTTAATCCAAGCCATTATTGCTTTTATTCAACAAAGATGCATTAAATTAATAAACAAAATGACAATTATTGTTCTAAAGGATTTCTATTGAAAAAAGCTGCGCTTGAATTCTGAATCCTGGAAAAAATAAATGCAGTATTAGCATGTACAATTTATTTTTCTTCTCAGAAAAACAAACAAACTGAATATAAGTAGTGTAGTGTATCTGAAATTTATAATTCAATTTTGTCTCAAATAGTCATTTTTAGCATGCCAATCAAATAGTGAGCCAAGAAAGTCGAGGGTCAGGTTAAGTGCATTGCATTGTGCAATATAATATTCTACTTACTGTACACTTAAAACTGTGTATTTTAGTTAATGCATTGTGCAAGAAAAGGTTAGTGTATACTATATCAAATATAGTATATGAAGCACATTAGGGAAGAGAATTCAGTTTGAGAGAGAGAGAACGAGAGAGAGGGGGTGTGCTGGAGCAAAACAGTCCTAAACAGTCATTAGTGATGATATTTACTTCAGAGTTCATCAGAATTGAAAAGCTGTGCCAAGCTCTGCCAGAGTGAGTTTTTGGCAAAGAGTTGCGGGTTGGATTGTGTGCTGTATTTCCTGCTCTGCATCACACAGTCTTCTAGTTATGTCAGCTGTGCTTTCAAAACAACCTACACAAAGAACATGTATTTCCTCATTCCCTCATATATTAACACAGATGAAATGATTCAATTTCTGTAGAAAATATTCAAAAAATATTATGCTAATATAATTACATTGGAACATACATATAGAAATATGTAACATGTTCACTGACAAATAATATGCAATTCTATAATCAGCAATGCACTTAATATACAAATGTGCATGTAACAAAATATGGTACAGTGTTTATAATTATATCTGAACATGTATTTACTATGTATATAATATAGCAACATGTAACTGCATGAGAAAAATATACTGCACTTTGTGCTATATAGGTCTGTATTTGTCTGCATTTTTACATGTGTTCCCACCATGTTGTCATAAAATATATCCAACTGTACAAAATTCTATCATGTTTTATGTGAAACTGATAAAAAAGTGCTATTAGATGTAAAAATAGTTTTGTCTATCAGTGCGTCTAGTCTTTAGAGGCCCTGCCAACAGATTCCCTTCCTTAACTAACTAACTAACTAACTAACTAACTAACTAACTAACTAACTATAGTATAGTTTTAGTTTTTTTCATTCTTATACTAATAAATAAAACACCAAATTATTATAAGTTTACAATTTTAAATTTCATCCTTCTAATTCTCGATTACAACTTCCAATTCCATAGCAATAAAATATAAAATAATTATATGCAATAAAACAAAGATGCAAATTCAATTCTTTAAGTTTTTCAGGTTTGTATTTGTGTTTGTTTTAGTTGGATTAACATTATAAACACAAAGACAGTGATACTTTACATCAAAACACAATGCATAGATCCAATATAATGATAAACATCCAACATTATTTCTCAGCTACGTTCTCTTTACGTTCACACATAACCAACTGTTTTCAAGGGCACTTACAAAGATGATTACATTAGCCCAATTTAGCATATATTAAGTACAATCATTCGGAAGAAGAATGGTGGTTTTGTGATGAGCAGGCAGTGCTCATTGTCAAACCCTGTATTGCAATAAATTTTAGTTTCATGGGGGAAGATCAATCGCTTATAGTGCATTTACAAACAGCTATTTAACACACTGAATGAAAGCTAAAATCTGACAAAGGCACTTTAAGACCCCATTTTTCACAGCCAACAATTTAACAAAATTACACCAAAACCTCCCTGCCACATTTACAAGAACCATAACAAATGTCTTTCACCGCATTAAAACCGCATGTAGCAGAAGTGGGAGCTCGTTTTATTCCACATCTCACCGGGACTCGGCTTTATTGCTTTGGACAGAGTGACTCCTCATCAGAAGAGAATAGATGTCCTCCGTGTCATTGATCAAGCTGTTAATTTAGCAGGAAAGCACTGGAGGGGCCACAGTTTGGCATTCCTATTTCCTGGAGTGTAGCTGAGGACACACATTGTGTCTTATAGCGATCGATGTCATCCACCTTTCACCGCTCGGAGTGAAACTCTGACGGGGCAGTTGTTCGCACGCTGACGTTTTGTTTAAATAAATGCTTTCCAATAGCTGCAATAAACCCTGCTCACATTGAGCTGTTCGTGCAATAAATCAGCACCATACAGTCGAGCTCGTTCATTAGGGTAAGGTCCTGGAGAGAGACCAATCTCAAATGTGATTTTGAAAAGAGGTAATTAGAGCATCAGATTTCATTTTGAGACTCTGTCCTCCACAAGGGGGTTTTCATTTTCACTGATTTGCACAATATGGCAACAGCCTGTTTATGCATGTATTTATGAACTAATGAGAATCACTCTCAAAAATGTTACTTTTATGATTTTATTTGGTCAATTCTCACTATTAACAAACCAAGACTTTCAGCTCTATAAATAATGTTATTTGGGTTTAGGCATTGGGTAGGATTAGGGATGTAGAATAAGATCATACTTTATAAGTACTAATAAACAGCTAATGTATTAATAATAAGCATATAAGAAGCCCGTAGTTAACAGTGGAAATTGTTTCTTAAACTAAAGTTTTACCCTTTTTGTCTTCTCCAAAAATATTGTAATGTAATGTAATCTAGATTATTCATTTAAGTTAAAGCATTCTGACAACTTTTGGAATACTTTTCATCAAATTTTTTTTGTTACAGTTACACTGTAATGATAAAAAAAAATTACAATTAAGAGGCCACTTGAAAATTCTCTGAATTTTATCAGGAGAATGTTTGGGTAAAATGTTAATATAAGTTTTATTCTATAAAGGTCTGATAACATTTCGTAGACATTTCAAATAGAAATATTTGCATGTTATTCAAAAAATTCAAAAATGACAATTGCTCAGAGCACAAAAAAACAAAACAAAATCAGGGATATTTAGACAAAAATAGACTTCTTAATTCTTCTGAAATGTAAAAAAAAAAGATTAATATAAACATTGAAAATAAACATGCCTGAAAACATGCCTGTGCACCTGTGCATGTTTTTATGCCAAAAAAGAAAGCTTTAAATTACAATTACTTAAATTTTTCGGAACACTTTATTTAGTGGTGTCTTTTTTACGTTAACGCAACATAAATGCAACTAACCCTAAAGCTAACCTGCATTCTAACCCTAACCACACACTTGGCGCTTGTAGGAAATTTATATTCTTCAGTAGTTAAATTAATAGTTACTTAAAACAAAGGTGTTAAACTCATTTTCAATGAGGGTCACTTAAGCATTATGGCTGCTCTCAAAGGGCTGATTATAACAGTAAGACATTTCATTTCATTATAAAAAAGTAAAGTAAGAAATAAATCCAAGTATTTGCATACATGTAAAATAGATGTTACTTCTCTGTGTAATTTTAACATGAATCCTTTTATCAGTTTAAGAAACCTACATTTCTCCATCAAAGGAAAAAACAAAGACAAATATCATCAGACACAGGTCATTACCATTCCATACATGTTATGTGAGGGATGCTGACAACCAAGTTGAGGATCCAAATGCAGGTTTATCATGAGATTAGTCAGGCAGGCAAAGGTCGATCACAGGAGCAAACGTGTACATGCAGAGAAATCCAAAGTCGTGGTCAAGGAACAGGCAAACGGTTAGTACAGGCGACAAGCAACGTAAACAAACAGAACAAAGCACGGGTCAAACACGGCAAGGCAAAGGAAACACATCGTAATGTCACAAAAACAGTTAACAAGACTCAGCATTGAAGTGTGTGTGTGCTGTTTATAAAGTCCATCTAATCAGTGTGTGTGTGTGTGTGTGTGTGCGCGTGCGTGTGCGTGTGTGTAATCAACAGAAAACCGGAGCAGGTGTGTGTGTGGTGCTTGATGGCATTTGTAGTCCATATGGTGACAGATTTGTAGTTCTCCAGCGATCTGCATGGGCTAGATTGCTGGTTATTGTGACAATACCAAATGAAAAGCCCCACGTCACTAGCTCTGGATTACTCACGGAATGCATTTCACGTCAATCACTCTGCATTGACACTGTATGTGATCTACTCGCATAAATACTTATATTCACATTTGGTGTGAATTATATAGTCTTGTGGGCCACATAATATGATATGGTAGGCCTTATATGGTAGGCCTTGATTTTGGCACACTTGACTTAAAATAATAAAAATAAAAATAATAAATAAGATAATCAAAATGGCATTCAAAAACAGGAAAATGCAGCATGTTTGCTTTAGATTTTTTTTTCTTTTACATTATTGATTTAGCACTTGTGGTATGAAATATTATACATGATAAAGCATTGAGCTTTTAATATATCACTTGAACATTTGATTTCTGAATTGCTGTATACTGTATGCATGTGAATCAACATAAACATTGCCACAGTCATATTTATATCTTAAAAGAAACCTGAACACTACTCTACAATAATAAAATAAAACATAATAAACATAATAAAAACATAATTTTTGCATTTTTGAGTCATTTGATATCATTTTTGCTAAAATGTCACCACATTCTTTCATGATCCTGGGTTGCCTCTAATCCTTAAATATAATCCTAAATCGTTTGTTTGTGAAGTTGAAACGGATCATAAAGATTCATCTTCACAGGAGCAGTGGTGCTCCAGTGAGAGTCCACTGATATTAAAGCAGCAGATTCCCTCTGCTGTGCAACTCCTAATGTCAGACTCTCTATTGCGGATTGATGTGTGGAATTTAAAACGGACTTGATTAATTGAGTGTTTGTGTAAGGGGCTTTAAGCCGCTCTGGACGACTGCCGCACTTGACTCTGGTAAACAGAAGGCTTTCTTTCTGAGTATGTGTTTGTCTTGATGGAGAACGCTGCCTGACTTACTCAACTGTGTGCTGCTGAGCGTTTACAGAGATTCATGGATTCTTGCATAGACAAGCTGCACAATGCCAACTGTTTTCACCAAGCTTCAAGATGGTCACAACGAGAGATCTTCTAGAGGTGTCAGCCTCTGAATATGTCTGAATATGTTTATGAAATATGCTTCAATGTTCAAATGTAATTTTATGTTTTTTATGAGCAAATAACATACAGTTGAAATCAGAATTATTAAACCCCCTTTGAATTTTTTTCTTTTTTAAATATTTCCCAAATGATGTTTAACAGAGGAAGGAAATTCTCACAGTATGTCTGATAATATTTTTTCTTCTGGAGAAAGTCTTGTCGTTGTTGTTGATTTTCAGATACATATAGAGACATGCTAAACAGAAAGAGAGAGAGTAATAATAATTTATTCATTCGTTCATTGTCCTTCGATTTAGTCTCTATTTCAAAGGTCGCCACAGCGGAATGAACCGCCAACTATTCCAGCAAGTCTTTTATGCAGCGGATGCCCTTCCAGCCACAACCCAGTACTGGGAAACACCCATACACTATCATTCGCACACACACTCATTCACTATGGCCAATTTAGTTTATTCAATTCACCTATAGCACATATATTTGGACTGTGGGGGAAACCGGAGCACCCGGAGGAAACCCACGCGAACACGGGGAGAACATGCAAATTCCACACAGAAATGCCAACTAGCCCACCTGGGACTCGAACCAACGACCTTCTTGCTGTGAGTAGTAGTACACTGCTGCAAAAATGCTTTTCTTACTTAGATTTATTGTCTTTTTTCTGGTCAAAATATCTACAAATTCTTAAATCAAGAAGTATTTTCTAGAATACAATAGACGCAAAAAAGATGGTCTTGTTTTAAAAAAAATATGCCAAAATGAGGTTTTTCCTGAAAACAAGCAAAATAATCTGCAATAGGGTTAGCAAAATAATCTTATGTCAAAAGGAAAAACAGGATAAAAAAAATAAAAAAGTAAGAAAAGCTTTTTTTTTTCAAAAGCAGTAGCAGCAGTAATGGTAGTAGTACAATAGTAGTAATAACAGTATATTAATTCAGTATATTAAATATAATAAATTCTATTAATTGTACTTGCATTTAGCATTCAATTCAATTCATCTATATTTCTATAGCTCTTTTACAATGTAGATTGTGTCAAAGTAGCGTAGATGAAGCTCTAGTAAATTGAAACTGCTTCAGTCCAGTTTTCACAGTTGAAGTTCAGTTTAGTTGAGTTCAGTGTAATGTAAATGTCACCGTTGAAAGCCCAAACATTGAACACTGAAGAGCAAATCCACCGATGTGCATTGTACAAACAAACACATACATACAAATTCAATTCAATTTCCAATCCAATGGCCAAATAATAAGAACATATAGCACAACCCTCACTAATTAATGAAAGAAATAATACAATACATGTTCTCTGGCGCTATGCATGTGTTATGCAACTAAAACAAGACAAAAATGTCATGATGAATGATAATGTTCGGTGAGCGGCATCAGAACACAACACATGCTGGTAAACTACTGCGGTCACTAATGAATCATTGGGAAAATAGTGAAAAGAGCTCTTTCTCCCTCAAACTTCCTTTATTTAAATGGCATGAATATGGCATGGCATGAATAAGCATTACTGAAATCAGCTCCAGCAAATTAGACAAACCAGAGCACTGAGCATTCTGTTGTCTTTCCGCAGAGGGCAAAAACGCTTTATATCAGACAGTTAAGTTCATCGTCGTCTCCTTTGTCCACTCTCCAGCTCTAATCAAAACATTTAATCTTGCCCAATTTAGTGAGTCAGTGCATCAGAATTGAGTTCGGAGGGTGATGTGGGTAAATGTGCAGTAAACAGTTCCTGATAAGATCAATTTATGCAACAAATGAATGAACTGCTGTCTTTAATGTGCATGATGTGCTAGACAAGCAGATGCTTATTTCACTCAATGCATTAAATTGTACAAAAAAATACACCTACCTCAATTAAACACAAACATCTCCATTCCAGAATGATAAACCATGCTGAAACTTGATGGCAAATGCTGAAACAGCTATATTTTCATCCAAAGTTTGGAAGTTCCGCCCACAAATGGAAATACTGAGTAAATAATTTATTAATATTAATATTTATTAATAATTAATTAACTAGTGAATTCATCCAAAGTGCTCAGAAGATATAACATTTGTCATTTTCTAGGAAATTTGGGAATATTATTACAATTACAAATGAGATTCGCTGCAAATAATGTAATAACTGTGGTTCTTTTTATTTACATAAAAAATAACTTGCACCAAATGACAAATATGTCAGTTTATCTTGAATTCAGAGTTGGATGCCTGATCTTTGGGAACACAATTTTGGGGACAGTTAGGAGATCGTTTACGCTACCTTCATGTGCTATGAGAATTATCATAAATATATACAATTCCTAGAGAGAAATTGAAAAGTAGTGAGAAAACTGAGATACTTTTGATACATTTCTAAGTTTGGCAGGCCATAAACTTTAAATATGCTGTTACATACATATACATCTATAGGATATTTATGAACATCTTTAGGATATTTATGAAGAGCTACAGTATATGACCTTGTCTTGTCATTACAGTCTTGTATATTTACATTATATAGACAACAATTTGATGCATACTGTATCTTTTTTACACAGTGGAATCATGTCAAAACTGTACATTTTTACTTAAATGGTGTTTATCAAGGCGGCACGGTGGCTCAGTGGTTAGCACTGTCGCCTTACAGCAAGAAGGTCATTTGGCATTTCTGTATGGAGTTTGCATGTTCTCCCCATGTTCGAGTGAGTTTCCTCCGGGTGCTCCGGTTTCCCCCACAAGTCCAAAGACATGCGCTATAGGTGAATTGAATAAGTTAAATTGGCCGTAGTGTATGAGTGTGAATGTGAGAGTGCATGGGTGTTTCCCAGTACTGGGTTGAGGCTGGAAGGGCATCCGCTGTGTAAAACATTTGCTGGATAAGTTGGTGGTTCATTTCGCTGTGGCGACCCCTGATAAATAAAGGGACTAAGCTGAAGGAAAATGAATGAATGAATGGTGTTTATCATAAATCTGTGCTATTGTTAACTCTCTATGTCTATTTAATAGTTTTAATTACAATAAAAATACATAATATATTTTTGTGTACTGTGTATTTTTATTTTGTGTATCTATAAATGTCAACAAATATAAAATACAAAAACTATATATATATATATATATATATATATATAGCCTTTGCATAGCACTTTATCTTTTATAATGCAAGTTTTGACCAAATGTATTGAATAACAGGATAAACTGAGCACCCACAAAGGTACATTAACCTTTACATGTGGTAAATTGATAAATCATGATGCTTTCACGATGCTTTTACTGCCTCAAATGCGGTTCTTCAAATGATGCCTTTTTTCCCAACATTTACTTGCTGAAAACCTCGTAACTACACGTGATTTTGATGCATTTTAACGTGCCCTTATGTGTCTTGAAACACACAGTATTTTTCAATGTATTGATGTAATGTACACTGCAAGGCAGGGCATGACATATAAAGTAGCCCCTCCCCTTTAAAAAATAGCCAATAGTGTTTCATTTAAATCAGGTTTGGTTCAAAGCCATTGAGCTAAAGCTGCATCTGACAACTTATGACAACCACAATCTAGTATTACGAGGCTGTCTAACCATTTAATTTCCTAATTGCCTTCATATTGCCTTAAAATACTGCATTACTGTATCATTTCCAAATGGGTTTTATGTGTTTTGTGTTCTGTGGCGACTTGCACATATGATTCACTCTGCTGCCATATCTCAGACTGAAGCAGACTGTGTACAAAAACTCTAACACAAACCCAGAATTCTTTAGCATATTTACAAGGTGTGAATTATGTATACCATATAAAGTATATGTGCCATTCACCATATAGAAAACAGTAACTGTGTGAATGAATATTCTACCTCAGCTGCAGCTTTTCTGTGTATTATAGAGTAGAACATGGGATGCCTTAGATTCTTGAGCGCATTTAATTGGACAGAAAAGCAGAAATGCAAAATAATATCATCAAAATCATTGATCCATATTGGGTAAAGCAAGAATTTTTTTTTACATTTTCATTTTTTTTAATACCTATATCTTCTAAGTGCAATTTTTTGTTATTGTTTTAGAGAAATTTATCATGTTTTGTATTAGCATGTACCTGAAACGTATAACACAATGTACCCTGAGTAACATATTTCAGATTTTATAAAATGAGGCATATATTTCCAATGAGTCTTCCAATAAAGAAATGGAAGGTGTGTACGCAGCTGTTCATGATGATTAAAAATATCATAAAAATGAATGTATGGAACATAACTAAGCATGCAATAAGGTGAGCCATGTGATTTCACATCCGCTTTCTCTCTCACACAACAAGCCTTCCTTTCAGGACATTCTAAAATGTTTCATGTGACAAGTGTTTTTGAAGTTAACTCAGTAAACACATCATTATAAATCATAATAAATATTATATCTGAATAGACAAGCAGATGAACCCATAATAAGAACGTGAAGCAATCAATTACGAAAGGGTGAGGTGCGCATCTTTTTTTTTTGACTTTTTATTTAGAAAAGTGATGGATCAGCTCGATTTTGTACAGATTACCGTAAGGTAAACGCATTGATTGGATGTATAGAAGATTCCGTGGATATGCTCGGAATTGCAAAGTTTGTAAGTAAGCTTAAATGGTAGCTGACAAGTTCCTTTAATGGTTCGCACATCGGACATCTCTGCTTTCGACGCTCAAAATGACTTCCTGCAGTACTGTGTTATGGCATTCAGCATGTGGAATGCACAGGCAACATTCCAGAGACTTATCAACATTATGCTAATGGCAGTATGTAACTGTAATTTACTGCAATTCTACTGACTACTCAGAACATGTTTTAACTCTTTGTGTATTGTTTCCGAGATTTAATAATTCTTAGCATTGAATCAAAGTCAAATGTAATTTTGGACAAGCCACAGTAATGTATTTGGGTAGAGAAGTGGGGCAATGGTAAATCAAACATATACAGTAGAGGCACTAAAGTGAGCACTATTTCTGAATTCCCTGTACCTACATGTACTGCATTTTATATGTTTCCAGGCAACCACAGAATCAGCTATTTGTCAGCCTAGCATGAGAGCTCTAAAATTTCTTTAGCTGCCCAATTTTCATTCACTCCATTGAACAATGGAAAAATATGTTCTGTGTTTTTTTTAGCTCAGAGTTGACTTTTAGGTGCTGAAAGCGCTCCTGGAAAAACGCAAGTCTCACGGGGCGCATAAACAGCTCGCAAAATGTTCACTGCCAATAGAAAACTAGTTTAAAAAGGCACCTCCCACTGCAAAACTAATGGTGACTTGTTCATAGGAGGGCAATAATTCCAATTATGTCCATAAAAATTATAATAAGAATAATTTATTAAACCTCTATCCAACTTGAAGTCCCATCTAGTTTGCCTATTTGCAAGCTTCAACCCTGATCAGCTTATTCACACATCATATTGTACATAAAATGTGTATTATCAAAATGGTGTTTCCATCCATCATTTCTATGTAATAGCAACACAGCTATTTTTTGACACCGTCAGTTAAAACACAAGCAGTCTAATTACGCAGAACTAAACCTACTGTCAAAATAAATAAAGCGCTTCACTATAAAAACTATTTATAGAAGCAGGCTTATGTTTTCAATCCATCTGATTCAAAACACAATTACACGCTATACTCACCCATCTCTGAACAGAATGTCAGCTTATGTTTTTCTTTTCAAACAATTTGATGAAGCTCAATAAATGGTGTAATGGAGCGTGACCAGGTGGTGTCATGCTGCTCATCATTAAATAATGGAATATTACAGCGCTTTAATAACACTGCTCATGACCCTCATCATAAATTGTCATTGCAAAACAAACCTACACAAGCACATGCATTTTATTATTATTATTTTTTACTTACCCTCACTCATTTCTTACCAAAGACATATGACTTCCTATTTTATTTATAACACAAATGGAGCAAGCAAAAAAATGTGTGTGTATGTAATATATATATATATATA
>CAIGQV010000641.1:17992866-18026327 GCA_903798115.1 Danio jaintianensis
ATATACATATATAAATATTCTTGTTGCAAGATATCAGCAATGGAATATCTAACTTTGCTCTAAATTATGCCAACATTTTAGTGCGCTCAATTTTAGTGCCCCAGCTATGCATCCTCATCAACTTATAGTGGACCAACAATAGAACAATAAACTCAGAATGGTCAATCTGACCAATCAGAGCAGAGCAAGTTTTCTGAAAGGAGGAGCTTAAAAAGACTGAATCCTTAAACAAACCCTTTCAGACAATGTGAGATGAAATGTGATGCTGAAGATAATAAATAGAAGATAATTAAATAGTTTTTTGAGCTTAAATGGTTGTACACCTATTATTAAAGACATCTAAAAAATGATAGAACTTTAAATTTGCCTAATAGAAGCACCAAATTATTATAATTGCAACACAAAAGTTACTATGCAAATAAATGTGTTATTTATTATAACAATCTTATTTACGATGTAAAAGCTCCTTTATGTGAACCAGCAGCCATATGCTTATGCGATTCACAACCCTTAGCATCTATTTATTGATCCACATTAAGTCCAGCTATAGAGGACCTTCTAGACATGCTACAGTATGTGATCTCCTGTATTCCTTTGGCTGCATTCTATAGCTGCAACACAAATCCTTCAGTTGCTGTCTCTGGTCTTTGCTTAATTCCACATCACAATGGATGTAGGCTGGGGAGATTAAAGCGATCAGGGAACTTCCTTTGCAATTATCTTTGCAGTGCTGCCACATCTTAACACTGATTAAAACATCAAACCCCATTTTGTAATAAAGAAACTTCACTCAATTTGCTGGACTTTGCAGGACATCATGGAGTAGAAAGGTTTTCATTTGTTAATATTTAGCATAAACTTTCTTAGAGGAAATGTTATAATCAATAGATGCTTTACAACATGCTAAGCTTTGTTTAACAGAAGAAACATTATATTTTTAGATATAATGGCTTTTGGGAATCAATTTTAATTTGGAGGGGGAAGAAGTCAAAGTTGTGAGATATTAAATAGTAATTACAAGATGCAAACTCATAATTATGAGAACAAATGGCAGAATTGTGAGATGTCTCCAAATTTTTAGAAAAGAAATGTCAAAGTTTCTAACTATGAATGCAGGAATTCTAAGAAAAAACATTCTGAGATTTAAACTCAGATTTTAGATATAACTCAGAAAAAAAGTCAGAACCAAGATAGAAACAAAAAAAATTGAGTAAAGTTAAAATTGTGGAAAAATTGTGAAATTGTGATGTATTTTGTAAAGCTGCTTTGAAACAACAATTATTGTGAAAAGCGCTATACAAATAAACTTGAATTGAAAACAAAAAACACGTGAACTCAGAATTAAAGTCAGAATTGTAAGATGTAAAATTTAAATTATGAAAAAAAGAGTCAGAAGTGTAAAATGAGAACTCAGAATTGTTAGATGTAGACTCAGAATTGTGAAAATAAAGTTAAAATTGAGAGTCAGAAACATGATATGTTGCATTCTAAAAAATATAGTGATATTAATTAAAAGTATATAGACATATATAATATCACTTAAAAATAAAATTCTTTATGCATTATCATGAATATTTAACCAGTTAAAATCTAGTCCAAAATGACTTTGAGCTGACCTCTTAGCAGCAGGAACAGGACATCACACCATACGGGGTTCACGATGGGCACACATGTATGTGGTGTAGTCACTCTGCAGGGTTTGTCCTGTCACTGCTGCTGCCTCATTACCGATTGCCAGTAGGGAAGATGCCACAGACCGCGGCCTCCCCCTCTGGTTCATTTATATGCCAGCATGCTCTTTTAACTGGAGTCCAATCTGCCTTAGATTGCAGCCAACTAGGGAGCACCTTGTTTATCAGCAGGGGAGCATATGTTGCCCCGTACCTCATACTGAGGTGTCACTCGAGTGTGTCTGGAAGGGCGGGATGTGTGGTCGTGGGATGGTGGTGGTGTGAAGTGCTGGAGAACTTGCTTTGAAACTGTGTGGCTTGCCAAGATACTTATAATTTCAACTACAGCCACGTTCCAAACATTTTGAGAGGAACAACAGCAACAAAAACAAAATTACATTTGAGTTTGAGTAAAATAAACCATGACTCAAAATAACTGGTGAATCTGTTATTTTAATAAATTAAATAATTAATTAATTAAATAAATAAATATTATTAATATATAATATAATATAATAAATTAATATTATTTCTGATAACTCAGAATAGAACACAGACAGGAAATATGCTTCTAACAACAGGTCTAGTGGTGTAGCTCCAACCACAAAAGTTTTGACACTGTTTGCAAATGTTTGTTGGAACGATGGATTCAGGAAACACAGAATCGCTGAACTATGTTTGTAACAATGGAACTTCCAATCTTAGTTGACTAACGATGGTTTGGGGAAACACATCTCAAAATGATCAAAATAGATTAATGTAAAAATGTGTTTATCACCTTTGGACATTTTAGTTTTGGTTACCAAGACTTTCAATGGAAAGTTTTAACCTTTTTTAAATGGTCTTTCAAAAATGTACCAAATTCTTATGAGTTTGTGACAAATGAGTAAATGACTAAATGATGACACAAGTTTCCTTTTTGGCATCTCTTTCTTTAAATTATTAGCTAGTTTCACGTCATTTTAGTTTAAGAATCAATTCTCACTATCAACTAGTGGCTTATTATCTGCCTATTATTAAGTCATTGGCTGTTTATATTTGTACTTATAAAGCTCATATTCTACAACTCTAACTACTATCCAAAAGCTAAAACTAACTACTACCTGGTCAAATTTTATTTTAAGGTACAATTCTTGCTATTAAGGAATCACTAGCTAGTACTATTGCCTCGATAAACTACAAATTTTATACTAATTTGCTATTTATTAATAGTTATTAAAGTAGTAGTTAGGTTTAGGTATTAAATGGGATTAGGGATGTAGAATATGATTATGCAGAATATGAACATTATTAACATAAATAAACATCCAATATCCTAATAAGAGACACGGAATAAGCTACTAGTTAATAGTGAGAATTTTTACTTAAAGTAAAGTGTTACCTACAACCTTAAAAACTTTTTACATGTCCCTTTAAGGCAAGTCATTTCACTCTGCGGTCATCTTGGAAACACCTATCTTTCAGAATTGGGAAAAATCAAATTGTCCAAAACTGTTTGCCAAGCTAATGATAACATTTCCTATTTAGAATTGCCAATGAAATTGAACACCTGACTCTTAAATTTAATTTCTAAACATTCGAATAATACAAAAAAGGAATTGCCCTGGCTTATGCACATGCATACTTGAATAGATTAAAATCTGACACCTTTATGACGTTTCTGGAGGATGCGATCAAACGTCATCCTTTCAATCATATTATATAACTACCGTAAGAATAAGTAACTTGCATGCTACCCAATATCATCTTCTGAATAATGCATCATTCAGTTGTGCTGGTCTTTTGAAGTAGTTTCCAACTTACTCCTGATGACAAATCTTCTCCCAAAATGAGAGTGACCACTTTTTTTTTTTTTGTGGGAATTCAAGTTGTTACCTTCGTTTGTGGGAATTCAAGTTGTTACCTTCGTATGACACGTCTGGACTGAGCCCCTCCTCCAGATAATCGTCAACACTTGATGATGGGCTCATTAACTAGAATGCAGGGCTTCTTCTTATTCTTCGCTAGCATCCATGTTGATAGTTGCACACTCAAAAAATTACTTTTGCTGCTTGTTCAAACTACTTATTTAAAATGAGTTGAAACGATAAAATTTTTAAGTTTTTTGGGGGACAGCTTAATTGTTTTATGTTCAATCCACATAAATTTGTAAAAACGATTAAGTTAACTCAATCAATTTGTGTTGGAAAAACATGAAGGAATTGTATTGAACCCAGCATTTTTTACAGTGCATTTTTTCCATTCAAAACTATACGAAAAGGCATGTCTTGTGTATTCTATAGTCTTTGGTATTAATAAGCAGCAAATTATGACTTTATTGAGGCAAATATCATAGTTAATGGTTTGTTAATAATGATAATTGTTCCTTAAAATTAAGTGTGAATTTTAGCTAGTATGCCTGTGCATGTGTGTGTGTGCGTATGTGTGTTTGGAGATGGTTGTAATGTGATATATAACAGAATCAGACAGTGTTTTGTGTGTAAGTGTTGAATGAAGAGTGAATAGTGAGCGTTTGCATGTGGGAGTGCATGACTGTCTCTGAATGACTAAAGGTTCGCATTAATGAGTTTCCAAATGCTGGCTTATGTCTGTTTAATGCACTCATGCATTGTCCAATCGTTTTACAGGGCTTGAGTGCTGAGAACTGAAGAGGTTTGCTTCAGTGAATGGATGACACACCACTGACTCATACACACAGTGCATTTGTTCCATCGCATCACAAACTACAGAGAAAAATCTACCTGTTGTATAAATTCCAAGCAAATCTGATTCAGCACTCCTGCTAAATCTGATTTGCACAGCGGGGATCATCCGAAAGCTGTTTGACATTTACAGTTTGAATGACATCTGGCTTTTCTACCATGTTAAAACCCTCATAGTCTGCAGCATGTAATAGGAAGCTGAAAATCCACTTTTACCACCTACATCTCAAGAGTAGGACAGGTGCTTTCAATTCTGCCAAAACCCATAAAAAGCCCAGCATAACACAAATAACCAAGTGTTACTTGGCAACTTAGTCTGTCACTGTTATGATTTACAAACAGCATTATAAATTAACATAACTAAAGCCAGCAAACAGTAAACTTAGGGCCACCAAATTAGGCACAGTAATTCAACACAGGCTTATTGGGCTGAGGGGCTTCTCCTACGAACACACACATGTTGAGATTGGCAGAAATGTACACAGCAGCCTCTGGTGGATTTACAAAAAATGGCATGTGTGAGAAAACGTGCCCCAGTAATGTATTTCAGATTGTCAAAAATGTATGCGGCGGCCTCCAGTAGATTTGTGAAAACAAAAACTACAAGCAGACGAAGCAACCCCTGATGAATAAAGGGACTAAGCTGAAGGAAAATCAATGAATGAATAAAAACCTCTTCCCAAACTTTGCATTATTATTATGTAGTATTGCATTACTACATAAAACCTTTTTATAAAACCGTTTCCTAAAACATTTCATACTTCATCACATGTACCACCTTTCACTATGAAACTGCATGTTCCCCTGCAAAACACTTATAACAACGTACTGCATTCACTCTTTTTTTAAACGATCAAAATATCCTTTTAGTGTCTTCATAGATTTATACATTCTAGTTTTGAACATTCCGTTAATCCTACTACAGTCTTTAGCAATTGCTAATATAATAAACACCATTTTCTAAAACAAATTTTCAATGGCCTAAACCCAACTATTAAATAATTCGCTTTTTCTATAAAACCGTAAACAAGTCCAAGCAGTTAAAAAATTGCTAATCTTCTGCATTCTTTTTTGCAAAACTCCAAAATCATTCTTAATCACTACAACACAATTTTGCACTGTGATTCTTCTGTATTGCAAAATGGCAAATGCAAGCAGCAAAAGCAGTTCTTTACTAACTGTAATATATGAACAGCCAAAATGTACAGGTTGTACAGGTGTTCTGAATTTTGATATGATCAGTAGATGGAGAACATCTGAGAAGGAAAAAAGAATGAGAAAGTGCAAACTGTGGTGTGTTGATCTGTCAGACCAGAATTGTATTTTTAATTTTTTCCATTGCCTGTGATGTGGACAAAGTCCTCAGGCTGAGCCCAACATGGTGCTGAGGAAGACATGACTTGAGAGTACAGTAAGACGTTTTAAATTTAGAGTTTCCCTTGACCTTTTGGTATATTTTACAGAATGCAAGTGCTAAATATAAAGACATTTAACACTATAATATATTCAGTCCACTAAATGCTTATAGTACAGTACACTACTGTATATATTTCCTGTAATTACTGTACATGGACGAGAAGCTGTGGTCTCTTTTTTTCATCTCTAGTTTGTATATTTGTATATAATTGATCATTTATGTCTCTGTTGATTTTTAAAATATGATAATTTTGTGGACTGAATATGAGTTATGAGTTCTGTAAAATTAGTTTAAGAAGAAAATGTTAGTGATGGTTTTAAGCAATGTCTTTTAGGAAATAAAAGAAAAAGTAAGAATTATTGGACAGAAAAACGTGTCATCCACTATCAATAATTGCATAATGGCTGATGTATCAGTCTTAACGAGCACAAAACAACAGTTTTGTGTGAGTAACAGATTGAATTTTAAGGCTATTTATAATCAGTGATCCTCCACTCCATTAAGCAGATCAGTAATTTGTAAACAAACCAGGCTTCTCTTATCTGACACCAAAGAAAGATTCAAATATTATAATCACACAATTTTAGGACTGATCCTCACACAAACCTATCATATGGATGAGGAGCACGACTTCAAATAAGGAGAATGACCTACTGTATATCGAGCACTTTTTGATCGTTTTGAAAAGTAAAACCAGTAAAATTCATTAAATGGGTAATGAACTAGTTGATAAAGAGGCTAGAAAAGACAAAAAAGATGATGTGTAATGCCAGCCCAATCTCAAGAGGAAACAGAACTATTTGTTGTATTGTCAGAGAATTTGTATGAATTTTAAACTAATTTGTACAAATTCATGCAATTTTGAGGAGCAGGCGTGCCTCCAAACCCCACTCCCTCATTGGGGATGAGCAAATTGTACTAAAATGTATAAATGAGATCATACAAATTAATAAAAATTTGTCTTCATTCTGATCCCAACATTAGAAAAGACTGGATTAACATCTTTTTTTACAAACAAACCACAAATCAACATTGGATTTTCAGAATGATTGAACATAAAAAACAATGGTGTGGTGACTTTATTGGATCCAGTAGTAATGTTACACCACACAAGTGTTTATAAAGTTTTTATTATATGTTCACTATTGCTTTGTCTATCATTTACTGAGTATATATGTGTTTTTAACCTAAATCACAGAAGCATTCATCTAAAAAAAGGATGATGAAGCTTACGTTGGTAACAAATAAGTAATTTGTAATATCTCATTCATTTTCTTTTCGGCTTAGTCTCTTTATTAATCTGGGGTCAATTTAGCTTACCCAATTCACCTATAGCTGATAGATGCATCTCTTTGGACTGTGGGGAAACCTGAGCACCTGGAGGAAACCCACGCGAACACGAGGAGAACATGCAAAATCCACACAGAAATGCCAACTTGGCTGGCACACCAACAAATGTCAGGCTGGCACAGCGGTCCTTTCCAGCTTCTGACTTTTTATATAGCCTATATCAGACCCTCCAGGATTTTACGATTCTGTGATCACTCAATTTAACACAAAATCAAGCAAATGTCTCATAATTGTGTAAAGTTCGATTTTATTTATTATTATTTTTTTTTAATTGCCGCAAATTTCCCGCATTTTGTCGGACACTGTTCAAATTTCCACCATGCTTCCTAAGCAATGTGTAATCGGGGTCATGTGACATTATCACAACGTGCATTTAAAACCTGTTTGAAATAGGCCACGTGAGTTGTATCACTCGCTAAACTTCTAAATATTGTATATAGGCATCCTGTTGTCATATGTGTTGCCCCTTCTCTCTCTCTTTCTTTCTCTCTCATACATACACACACACATACTGTAAGCATGCATGCTTTGCATCATGTCCACCATCATATTCAAATAGCCATCAAAAAACAATGATGCATTATTTACAAACAGTCGGTTTCATTTTCAAATATGATACAGCAGCTTTAGGGGTAAAGTCTAGTTTCTCTCAGTGTTTCCTTTATAAAAATGATAGAAATCAATAATTCTCATGATCAAAAATTAATAAAGAATTGAGATGGTATATTTGTGTATATTTTCACAGAAAACAATAAAAGAAATGCTGCAAAATTTGCCACAACTTTTTAATTTTTATTTTACAAAAAATCAATCATTTTAGTTGCAAAAAAATCTGATTTTTTTTTTTTTTTTTGTGCAAAATCCTGCAGTGATGTGCAAAACTGTTACTCAATCATACCAATGGATATTTACTTCTGACTCTATAATCCACCGAACCTATTTAAACAGTATGTTCTGATAAAAAAAAGATACAAAACAAGACACAAAATGGCATATATAGTACATCTAAATATAATGTTTTTCATGCTCTTTTTGTGTTATACAGTGTTGGATCAGTAAAAGACACGATACTGAATTATTGTTTATACAAAAAGCTAAACATTTATGTTTATTCATCACATTTCTGGCACATTTTCTCAAAGCTGATCATTTTTGTTAATAGCCTCAGAGGCCTCGCAGACAGCAGGTGTATGTGTGTAAGTTTAGGCAGTTTATGCACACACACACACACACACACGCACACACACAAACACACACAAGCAGGCAGTGTTGGATATTCTCACGGAGCCTGTCAGATTTCCTGGCTTTGAAAAACAGTCTGTTGGAACAATTCCTAGGAAAGTCCCCCAGCTTTTGAAGTTAAGTACTGCTACAGCCCATTCTGCAGCAGACAGACATGATGATGTTATTAGTGCACATTCTGTAAATACCTGTCACTTTCCTGCATGTGTCCTGACAGCCAGATCCGCCTCTTTGAGCCCAGTGTTTATGTTTGCGAGCGCTGCTTTACTCCCAACATTAAACAAATGGGCTAGTTTGTCAGACTGCGTGCATTTGCTACCGGAGGCACATGGCATACTAAGGTATTCTCATATATACAGTATAGCATAATGACAAATGCTGCATAATACTTAACTCTTTGGTGTAGGGTTTCATTCGGAATAAATTTCCCTCAGAAACCGCAACAAAAAACAAGATCACTATTCAGGCAATTGAAATTCTGCTCACTAGTTCATTTGCTGATCTGAACATTTACACACTGATCTACAAAATCCTGGAACTGACGATGACAGATGTAGGGATGAGGTTATTACATTAAATATGCCACAACTTCATTTCAGCACAACGGGAATGGCTGCTTTATGCTAAGAAAAAATCTATGTGATATTGATATTAAAATGATTATAGATGAACACATACTCTATCAGAGAGCAAGTACTACCATTATACCGACGTTTTAAAATAACGTGTATCCATTTTGTTGTGTATTATTTGTATATCAGGCGGTTCATCCCGCTGTGGCGACCCCAGATTAATAAAGGGACTAAGCCGAAAAGAAAATGAATGAATGAATGATTTGTATATCATTATTATTATGTTTATAGCTGAAGCCAAATTTTCCAAAAAATGGCAGCAAATAGTCTACACTCACTCAAAAACACAGCCAGTTGAAAAAAGTTGTTGGCAAAATAAGCAGTTTTTTCTCTTTTTTTATTTTATGATCCAAATCAATCATCTTTTCTGTTAGCTACACAATAAAAACAAGAAAAAAAAAGAATGTCCTGATTGGCAGAATATGAACCACTGAATGAGCTTCTGATGAACCTTGCTCT
Organism: Danio jaintianensis; assembly: GCA_903798115.1. Lineage (NCBI taxonomy): Eukaryota > Metazoa > Chordata > Actinopteri > Cypriniformes > Danionidae > Danio > Danio jaintianensis. The sequence continues at coordinate 18,002,339 of CAIGQV010000641.1, forward strand.
GCCATGTAGCTTCATAAGAGGCCAAATGCTGCTGCAGAAAACACCACCAAACCATGACATTTCATCTCCAACTTTCACTGACTTCTGCACACTTTGGGTTCAGACTTTCTCCAGTTTGACAACAGACCCCCAAAAAATTCTTTCATCACTAAAGTGAACTTTGCACCAGTTCTCTGTTCACACAACATGTTTCTCAGCAAATGTTAGTTTGGGCCTTTTGATTCTTTCTGCTGATCCAGTCTGATCTCACAAAAAAACATAACTATTTTACATATTGTCAGAAAAGTGGCTCATTCATACAGTTTCATTCATATGAAAACTTAAAGGTGGCGCAGTGGGTAGCGCTGTAGCCTCACAGCAAGAAGGTTGCTTGAGCTAGATCCTCGACTGAGTCAGTTGGCATTTCTGTGTGGAGTTTGCATGTTCTCTTCGCGTTCGCGTGGGTTTTCTCCGGGTGCTTCGGTTTCCCCCACAAGTCCAAAGACATGCGCTATAGGTGAATTGGGTAAGCTAAATTGTCCCTAGTGTATGTGTGTGAATGGGAGTGTATGGGTGTTTCCCAGTGATGGGTTTCAGCTGGAAGGGCATCTGCTGTGTAAAACATATGCTGGATAAGTTGGTGGTTTATTGCGCTGTGGCGACCCCAGATTAATAAAGGGACTAAGCTGAAAAGAAAATGAATAAATGAAAAGTTAAAAGGAGGCATGTGCCCAAACCCCACCCCTCCCCCCTAAACCCAACTGTCATTGGGGGATGAGCAAGTCATATTAAAATGTACAAATGAGATCATACAAATACAAGTTTGTGGAGGTGTATGTGTATGAGTCTGAGTGTTTGACACATTGCACATGTTGAATAGACCCAGACCTTCATTTAGGTATATGTTTGACTTGCATTGTGTTGGGTTTTTGATTTTTATTGGAGAAATAAGCAAAAAAGAAAGAAGGTGAAATGAAGGAGTTTTTTTTTTTAAACCACTTCATTTTTTTTAATCGAGCCCTCTTTTTTTTTAATCTGTGTTCAGATGGCAAACTTAGAAAAATTTGCCAAGCCTTGAACTTGAAAATTCATTCATTCATTCATTTTCTTTTCGGCTTAGTCCCTTTATTAATCTGGGGTCGCCACAGCGGAATGAACCGCCAACTTATCCAGCATATGTTTTACGCAGCGGATGCCCTTCCAGCTGCAACCCATCACTGGGAAACTTCCATACAGACTCATTCACACTCATACACTACGGCCAATTTAGCCTACCCAATTCACCTATACTGCATGTCTTTGGACTTGTGGGGGAAACCGGAGCACCCGGAGGAAACCCATGCGAACACGGGGAGAACATGCAAACTCCACACAGAAACGCCAACTGACCCAGCCGAGGCTCGAACCAGCGACCTTCTTGCTGTGAGGCGAACGTGCTACCCACTGCGCCACCGTGACGCCTGAACTTGAAAATATAATAGAAAAATCAAAACTAAATTATTTTACTCAAAAACATCCTCTAAGGTGCTTTATTGAAACACTGTATGTTGAGATCCAGATCCTTACCTGTTCAGCACTGAACCCCAAACATCTAGTTAAAATCCCATCAGCTGTTCTGGATTTTGCGTTTTATCTCCCCTCTACTGGAGCCACTGATGAGATTAGGTAAAACCACCGAAGCGCCTTCACTTCAAGCTTTAACAGGGTGCCCTCAGTTTAAATGATCCCTCAGCTCATTCCAGACACCACTTAACATTCCTTCAATAGCAGCACAGCACTTCCACCAGTTTTACCCCCTTTCGCAGTTATCGATTCCGCTACATTTGTTCATGTTTCACCTCGGCATTAACCAGGTATCGCTCTCACTCTCCGGGTCCGACCCAGTGTCTGCCTGTGTGATAATTGATGTGGGGAGAGACTGAGAATCTGTGGCTGAAGTGAGACATGCCATGAAGACAGCTAGGAGGAAATGAAACCAGAAGTGGAGAGACAGAGAGGTGATAAACAAGGACAGATTCTGATACAACATGAAAAGTCGTGTCAGGAGGCAGAATGAGTGGAGGAACAGGAGATCTTCTGAACAGCCACAGATTGCTGGTGCTGAGATCAATATCTGTGCCTCTAATGAAGAGAATGACGTGAAGAGAAAGATGGAGAAAACAGAGGAGTGTGAGAGAAGTGTGTGTCTATCTACTTGCTCTGTCTATACTTCCTTTGTTGGTCTGTCACTACCTTTTTCCAATCTACTTTTTATTATTTTTTTCACTTTCTAATCCCAATCACAATCATTTTATAATATTTTTTTTCTATTCTGTCTTTTCATATACAAACATAATACCAACACTCTTTTACTTTTACATATTTGCAATAAAGTCTAATATATATATATATATATATATTAAACAGAATTATTATTTCTTTGACTTTATTCTTTTGATTGTCACTTTATAAAAGCATCTGCCAAATGATTAAATGTGAATGTAATGTCACTTATTTAATTAAAACGCTATTGCATTTAGTCACCAACATTCCTCTCATCTATTTGGTAAGCAAGTCTGGGATTATTAAATTAAGTGCAAGCAAAAAGCAAGCATTGCAATACTTCATACTTCTTCATTTTCTTTTTCGGCTTAGTCCCTTTATTAATCTGGGGTCGCCACAGCGGAATGAACCGCCAACTTATCCAGCATATGTTTTACGCAGCGGATGCCCTTCCAGCTGCAACCCATCACTGGGAAACACCCATACACACTCATTCACACACATACACTACGGACAATTTTAGCTTACCCAATTCACCTGTACCGCATGTCTTTGGACTTGTGGGGGAAACCGGAGCACCCGGAGGAAACCCACGCGAACACGGGGAGAACATGCAAACTCCACACAGAAATGCCAACTGACCCAGCCGAGGCTCGAACCAGCGACCTTCTTGCTGTGAGGCGATTGTGCTATCCACTGCGCCACCGCGTCGCCTAGCATTGCAATAGTAATTTGCTAATTATTTACCACCATGGGGCATTGCAATAAAATGAATAAGATTTTTTTTTTCCTGAAATATTAATTAAAGATTCAAATTAGGTCACTAAATACATTAACCACAGTGATTATAACAACTGCTGATTATATGGTTTGTTTTAAATTAGTTACAGAAATAGATATCTAGATATTCAATTAAAAGCTTTTTACATATTACATATTACTAGTATTCATGCAGAAAACAGAGACTCATTTCATTTAGTTATCTTCTGTGTAGTGAAATTAGCACAATGTATGAATATTAATGATTAATAATAACAGGTTATTATTAATTATGAATATTCAGAATTTACTTATAGTTAATTAAAAAAAATATATATAACAATGACTTCGCCCGCTCATCTGAGTGGATTCTTTAATTGTTTATTTATAAAGGGAATTATAGCCTACTTCTTGTGAAGTAGATGAATAGTTTAGAAGTTTTATTAAACATAATAAGCTGGTAGCAAGGATCTTTTACAGTTAAAGTGACCATTTCTGTGAGGCAAAACAAAGACAATCCAACATGGTTATAGTGTGATATATTGACTAGTCTAACATATAACAAACAAATGTACAAAACATAACAACAAAAACATAAAAAAGCGAGGAAAATAGAGAGTTTAGATAAAAGAAGGTAATTCTAACTGAGTCCCACACAACTATTAAGAACCACCAAGTATGTAAACACCTTAAAAGGGCACAGCGTAAACGCACCACTAAATACCTGTATTTCTGGGTCTTTCTCTCTCTTCCTGTGATCTTTCTCTGATGCTTGGAAGATGAAGTCTACAAGTTATCATCCTATGTCCTAGATCATGAGCTGTAGAATTATGTATGGAGAAGAATGACACCAAACATGACATTTTTAGGAATACATAAAACATAATTCATGCATTCTTAGTTTGTCTAATGTCTTGAAAAGGGCATATACAAGTGTAAGAATTAAGAGAGAATTAAGGGAGAGAATACAAAGGTTACAAACACATTACATGTACTTTGGGCTGAATTTTGAGATTTCTACGAGTCCATTTCATTAGTGCGTGTCTTTGGGTGTGTGTGTTCAAAGATGGTGGGTTTTTTTTTTCTTTGGAATGTCTTTGAAGTTGGGCACAGGCTGGCTCTGTTGGTAGATAAGATGTCACCGAGTGACTTTCACCGGCAAACTCGCTGGCACCAGGTGTCATAAACTCACATAGGACGAACCCAGACCCTTTTAGGGGTAACCTCCGGACTATACGTTACATCTGTTTTAAAACAGCAAATCTACTCATTATGTACTTTGCAAATACTATTTCTGAAATTAATTTTGAGCATTATTGTTATTAGTAGTAATAAATACGTGGGATCTACTTAAAACAGCATATAGATAAATAATAAGTTATTATATCAAGTGAAATTTACTTAGCCCTACTACTACTACTAATAAAAAATATGACATATTATGCCAATTTCTATAATATAACAAATTTTACAACAATATATATTTTTAAATTTCATTTATTTTTTTACTATTATTATATTATTATAATAATATAATAATATGTTTGTATTATTATATTCTATGTTTGTATACATAGTTTTTTTTATAATTTCAAGGATAACTAAATAAGCAAAAATTATAATAATAATACAAATAGTGTTTATAAAATAACACAATTACTTATATGAAGAATTATTGTGAGATATTATACATTATATTACACATAATAATTCATAAAATAAAGGTGAATTCTGATATTCTGAACTGCCCCACTTCTGACCACTGCATCACAAAGCTGCAGTTTTCTTATTCTTTTTAAGTCATCAGTATAACAGTGACAATGCAAACACCTCCTGCATACATCATTAACCTCTCAAGCACAATACTCACACAACTCCAAAGCTACAGTCCAATTACATCAATTCCAGCTATCCCAAGAATATCTGTGATGTTCACCCCGACCAACTGACAGCACTGACTGCTCTTTGATGTGCACATTAACCGGCCCGGACCGTTCAGTATTCAGGGTGACTTTGATAAGCTCCATAACTGTGAGTCTCTCTAATCACCCCCACTCACACTACCTCAAAGAGAACACGCTATTGTTTGGACACTAAATTAAGCCAGAGCTGTTCAGATCAGAGGGACTGCGCTAGTCATACAACACGACCTCCACCTCCTAATGCGACTCAATCCACTTGTTAAGTCATGACGTACTGTATGGGAGACTGTTTCCAGGTCCAGTCCTCTACACTTCTGAATTGACAAAACCCCAATCTCAATAGTCAATATCAACCCTTCATATCCAAAACAAGTCACTTCATATTTGAGAAAGTTTCCCGAATGTCCTTTCTCAAAGTGCATGCTAAAAGTGCATTAGGAGATCTTGCTAACATTAGGAGAAAATGCTAACATTAGCCTGATAGCATTAAAAACATACATCCCACCCAGCAAATAGCCATCCAAAGAGATACCTCCTGAACGCATGAACGCACGCTAGACAACATCACCATAACACTTCACGTAACTTTCACCTGATAGAAAACGTTATAGTACAGTTATTCAAAAAAGAGATAAAGAAACAATACTTGCGAAGATTCAGCTTTTTTTTTTACAATTAATTACAATACCCAACTTTAAGTACCCAACTTTAAAACAGAAGGTAGGTTGTTGATGTTTTCCTGCATTCTTTGTCTGAACCGCATCTGTAAACACACTCAAAAATATATTTTTGCTGCTTGTTTAAACTACTTATTTAAAATGAGCTGAAACAACACAATTCTTGAGTTTTTTGGGGGAACAACTTAATTGTTTTGTGTTCAACTGACTTAAAATTGTAAAAAAACTATTAAGTTAACTTAATTGATTTGTGTTGGGATGACATGAAGGGATTGTGTGGAACCCAGCATTTTTTACAGTGCATGTCGATGATGTAAACCTTTCTGTACGGTCAGGGTGCACAGAGGTTGACATGTACTTGCAAAGTTTCTTATAGTCAGTTAAATGTCTGTTGAAGGTGCTGTATCGGCAGATATTAAGCAGACAGTCTACTAATACTCAAATGAGAAGTAATTGGCGTGTAGTTGCAATGCAACTTTTAGTCAACAAAATGCGCAATAACTGCATAAATGTATACACTAACCATTCAGAAAAATCCTGGTTCAGCCTAGAAGTTGTAATCTGTTTGCCATCATTGTCGGAATTTGGATTGAACATCTAATTTTTATTGCGGGAAGCTTCCACCTTGTGTTTTCTGTCTTATAACAACAAAACAGAACAATGCCTAAAAGCTGTTGTACGGCATGCTGTTCACTACATTCTCTGGAATTGCAGCATCCCAGACACCAATATATTAACAATTTATAAAAGATGAATCACTGTCTGACCATATGAGATTGGACACGGATGTAAACATCACCATCATGATTTCCAACAGTATTACAGCACACTGTGAGTGTATATTAGTACCATTTGTTGTTCACCTTTAGAAAAATTATGCTGATGTCTAACTTAACAAGCTGATAACTGTTTAGAGCAGGGGTACTCAAATATAAATTTGAAAGGTCCACTTACCAAATTTTCATTCAGTCCGAGGTCCGGAAAAGTAACGCTCAAATTCCAAAAAGAGAACTCCAACAAAAAAAGGCAATCCCCAAAACTTTCCAACTATACACAAAAAATAACATGATAGAACTTTTAGTGTGAAAGGTGACACCTTCTTTGTGCCACCAGTTGTTTAAACTTGGGCATAAAAGGTGTGAGGTCCAGGCGAAGGCACTGATGTAGGTGTTCATTGGTGAGTGTGCTGCGGATTGAGTTTTTCACCATGTTCATGGTTGAAAAGGCAGATTCACAGCAGTACGTTGAGGGAAACATTGTGAGAATCTGAAGGGCCATCTTCTGCAGGAGAGGGACACCTGCTGCAGTAACCATTTTTGTCCAGAAGGTGACAGGGTCACAGAGAAATTCCTGCAGTGCTAGGTTTTCTTGGAGCTCAATTAGCTCTGTTTGCAAAGTAGCAGCATTTGCCCATGGGAAGACTTTCATGGCTTCAGTTGAGAATTCTGCAATACTTTTGACTAGAAATGGATTTTCTATGCACAACAAGACTTGTTTTCCCAGAGGGAAATCTTCAAATCGAGTTTGGAAATTTTGAATCAGTTTTTCCATGAATTCAGCATAATTGTGATGGTGATGTTTTCCTGAAGTCTGATACAAAAGTCTTGGGAAGTGAAGCAAGTTCTGCTGTAAGTCACATTTGAACACCTCCAGCTTCCTCTGGAAAGCACGGACAGCTGACATGAGGTCACACACGGTGCTGTTTTTCCCCTGGAGCTTTATATTAAGGTCATTGAGATGGGAAGTAATGCCAGTTAGAAAAGCAACAACTTCCATTTCTTCTTCATTCTTCATGAAATCCACAAATGGTTTGGCTTTTGCACTTTTCTGATCCAAAAGAAATGTCTCCAGCTCTTTCCACAGTGCCCAAAACCGTTCCAGTACCTTGCCTTTACTAAGCCACCGGACATTGTTGTGAAGAAGCAAATCATCAAACGTTGCGTTTACTTCTATTAGAAATGAGCGCAACAGACGATGTTGCAGAGCAGAGGATGCTCTCAGATTGTTGACAAGTTTCATCACTGTTGTCATAACATCTGAGTAACTTTCTCCAAGACTGGCACACAAAACCATCTGGTGAATTATGCAGTGGTATGCCATGAGGTCAGGATGGTGAGTTCTCAAGCGTGACACTAATCCCCTCTCTCTCCCAATCATACATGGTGCGCCATCAGTAGCAATGGAAACAACATGCTTCAAGTCTATCTCTCTGTCTCTTAGCATCTGTGTCACTGCTTCATAATTGTCATTTTCCCTTGTATGTCCATGAAGGTTTGTGAGACCCAAAACATCTTCATAAAATTCTTCCTTTTCTTCATCAAAAAATCTGATAAAGACCATGAGTTGTGCATTGTCTGTGTTGTCTGTGGATTCATCCACAGCCAATGCAATGAATTTGGCTTGTTTTATAGCAGAACTAAGTTGTTCAAGCAAATCATCAGCAAGTATTTCAGTTTGTCTTGCAGCAGTGGAATCAGAACAGGGTATTTGGGTTATTTTCTGGATTATTTCATCCTTTTGAGTCCCTTCAAACAGAGCAGTCACCACTTCAAACATACACTCCTTCACTATTTCAGCTTCAGAGAAGGGTTTCTTGTGTTTTCCCAGGACCCATGCTACTCTTAGTGAGGCTTCTGTCGCCCGCTCCTGTTGTGTGGCTGATCTAACTATTACACTGCTTGTAGCTTTATATGATGATTTCAGCTGGTTTATTTTTGTGGTCCTTACCTCTGTGTTCTGAGGGTAATTTTGTTCAAAATGTGTGTGCTTGGATTCATAATGGCGTTTTACATTCTCACTTTTGATGATCGCTACCGTCTCGTTGCAGATTAAACGCATTGGTTTTTGGCTTCCCGCGGGAAGCACGAATGCATATTTTTCTGTCCACTAAGTCTTAAACTCCCGGTTTTCAAAATCAACTTTTCGTTGCTTTTCAACGACAAGTTTTGAGCACACCATTTTCACGTTCAGTCTGCAAAAAAGTAAGTTAGCAATATTCACACTGTTCGGAAATGATGAGAACACCTGTTCACCTGCCTGGCCCAGAATATGCGGTGGTAGATAAAACTGAGAGCCTGGAGTGCGCAAGATAGCGAGCAAATGAGCGAGTGAGTGACGTAGTTGTCATGTTGCTATAGCGATGTTGGCTGTCACAACTGCTGTGATTGGACATAGTTGAGGCAGCCAAACGGAGTAGAATCCTCAAAGATAGATCGCGGAATCACAATTGCGTACTCTATTAAAAACTCATTTGGATTATGATTAAATTAGTATGCTGGTTTTGGCGTCGATCCAGATTTATTCGTGTCTGGGTCCGGGTGCGGACCAGAGTCCGCATATTGAATACCCCTGGTTTAGAGTAAACAAACTGCATCTAACAAAAGCAAAACACAGCAACCAGAAAAGAGAATTAGTTTTTCATGGTTGATACCAATTGCAGATTCCTTATGAGCAAATAAGCCAATTGGAATACTGATTTCTGTTTTGTTTTTCTTTTTCAACATTTTATTATATGTTACAATTTCAAAATGAAAATTAAAAAATTATGATTTCACTTTAGCTTGTAAAAATTATGCTACATAAAAACATACATTTACAAAATGAAAATAAAATACGGTCTCATTGGAAATACATGATCAGCCTACTTATGCCAAAAATGTATTAAACATATGTTTGATTGCAGTTTCTAGGTAAAATGAAATCTACGGGGCATTATGACGAGAAAAAAATGTGTTCCTTTTCACTCTTGTGATATTTACTGAAAAATATACACCAAATAAATCCAACAAAACATCTTAACAGTGTCTATGTTTTGCACTAGAATATGTTTGCGTCACCTATCTATCTTTCTATGGGCAACTGGACTGTTGTCACAAAAGGAAATGTGTCGACTTAATAATAATGACAATAAATAAACCTTTGGTCAAGTCAATATCAATACGCTCCACTCATACTCATACACACTCCACTCCACTTGCTTTGGGCAAAAAAATTAAAACTCATTTTTAGCAATGCATTTTTTGGGAGACATGTCTATACGAAGGCAAAATCAGCGATTGGAATGAAGAATTATGGATGACCGAATTACTTAATTCATGTCACATGACCTATAGTGATGATCCAGCATCATATAAAGCACAAGCCTCTCCAGATTCCGTTCTATCTAAATTAAACCGCATATTTATAACCAACCTCAGGAGCAAAAGTTAATGGAAACTGTGATGTATCAATTGAGCTACGTTAACACATCTCTGGGAAGGAGCGATAACAACATCCTTTTTAAATCATTTTTCTAATATTGGCTTTTTGTCCGAGAGGCACGTGTTACTAAGGAAGCACTAATCAGCGAATTTGCAGGGATTAAAAGATATCATGCAAGAGATCAAACAGGCTCTAATGAAATCGTAAAGAAAGCTAAAAGAATGGGTGATAATTCAGCTCAGAAACTCAGTCAAGCATATGCCAGGACTATCAATAAACTCCTATCTTTAAAGATTGAAATTAGGTAATGATTCTGTGCTGTGTTATTAGTTGGGTTCAAATTGTAGGTCAAACCTCATATTGTGATGCTATGAGTTCCTTGGGCACAACTGGGGTATAAATCCCTTGGATTTGCATGGATTTCTGCTTAAATGTCATAATAATCATAATTACAAGACGTTTTTGGTAAAGGTTATTTCTGCCATAGAATGATCAATCATTCATTATAGTCTTGACATGAGAAACCAGAATTCCCTTGTTGTTTTGACATATAAGAGGTGTTTGTTCCTCATCCTCTCCATTGTACCAACCTTAGGGTCAGTAAGAATCGTTTCATATTCATGAAAGATGTTTCTTCCACTCACATGTTTTTTAATGTATTTAATAATCCATAGAGAAATCTGATACATGGAAATATATATATATGTGTTTTTTTTTTTTTTTTTAAATATCAAAATATTGCAAAAATGTCTTTAAATATTGGAATAACAAATATGTACATATATGTTCAAATATATTAACAATAATTTTAAATATTTGTAATTCCAATGGTTATTTTTCAATATTTTGAAATATATGTTGCATATATGACATATTTCATATACTGTATGTGAAATTCAAATATAAACTTGTTATATATGTAATTTGTATATATTGCCATATATCAGATTTCTATATGGGAACATGAACAAACAATGAACCATATATTTATTGCAGTATTTATCTTTGTTAGCGTTAAAAATAAAGGCATCCATTGTTAGTTGTTATAATGTCACAGTGCATTAAAATTGGATTTTAATAATGCATTAATAAAGGCAAAACATAAATGAATACATTAACTTAACATTAACTAATAGAACCATATTGTAAAGCATGACCCATTTGTTTAATCTAAAATACTACAAAAACTGCAAAATTGTGAACTGTTTTCAAATTATGTACTCCTGTGAAATTATTGAGCAAATGAATAAAAATGTAAACAATGTTGATAAAAATGTTTCTTTTAGGAGCCTTTGATCAATATATCATTCAAAAGTGCAATGCTTATTTAATATATACACACAAACACACATACACACGTACATATATTAAGTCTTTACTGTCACTTCTGTTCAGTTTAATGCACTCTTGCTAAATGAAAGTATTAATTTATTACATATTTTTTCCAAAAACTTTCAAACCACAATGCCTTTCCTTATTAAACAACCCAAAACAAGCACAAACAGTGTTTATGAATACATCCATATGTTTTCTGGCATTGTACATGGAAATGTTCCCAGAATAAGCCCTGCTGCAGTGAGATGGACAAGGACATTCCTGTTCTTTATGGTTTACAATCTTTAATTTGATCAGCCAAGCCATGGGAGACATTCAGGCGGATTCTGCATATCTATTAGCCATGCAGTCTTCTACCTCGGCTGCTGTTTTCATCATCTTTAACTCACTTTTTGACATAACAAAGATGCTTAAGAGAAGAACAAAGCCATCAGTAACATGAAATCCTGCATTATGTTTTTTATAGCTTCACATAAAATCATTATTCAGTGGAAATCCTATTTTAGTAAATAAGAATATGCCATCATCCATCTGAAAACCTGCCATGCTAGTCAAACGCAGTGTTCAATTAATATACAAAGATGTATCATAATTAGCAATAACAGTCAGCCGGTGGCTCTATTTTCAGCCACTGCATAAATGATAGTCACACAATACAGCTTATATTCCTAATACAATTAGCCTCCAAGCAGGTGGGTCACTTTACATAGTGAATGTGTAAAGCTCTGCTCTATTTCATTCCTGCAGAGAAATAATGGAGCACAATTGGGCAAAGAAAGCTGAAAGAACAGGCGGCTGATTGTTCTCATGTTAAGAACGCGGGTGAAATTAGAAGCTCATAATATTAAGTCTATATTAAGTCAATTTGGTGTCCACATCAAATTGAATTTGTAAAACTGATTGTATGTACATAGAAAGCATACTAAATATAAAATACGTGTCTACATTAATGTTTGAAATAAAATTTCAAAATATGTAGTTTAACAATGTTCCATCGTCATTCAGCATAACATATACATATATATGTTTTACAAAAATTAATTATTTAAAAAGTAGTTTTTAAAATATATATATATAAAAAAACTCAATAAGTGATCACATTAAATTTCATTATATTTTAAACTTCTTGCAGACAGTGGAACAGTGGTTTCAAGGACAGCAACAATATTAAAATATTAAATGACAAATGATTGTAGTATTCTTGTGCTGCAATATCCTTAAAAGTGACCCTGGACAAAACCAGTTACAAGTGTATTGTTTTTGTTATATTTTTTGTTATTATTATTATTCAAATGTATACATCATTTGAATAAATAAGCTTTCCATTGATGTATGGTTTGTTAAAGGTAAAGTAAATTGCCTTTAAAGTTGTCCAAATTAAGTACTTAGCCATGTATATTACTAATAAAGAAATTACAAACAACTCCATTATTCTTGCATTGTTTGACCCAAAATTAAAAATAAAAATACCAAAGTAACCATTATAGTCTAAATATGTTATTCTTTAGAGAATGACCATACATTGAAAACCTTACATATGTGCTCAAGCTATAGTTTGCATCTGAATGCCTATGCATACTAATGAGATCACGTTACAGAAACACACAGTGTGGGTTGAAGAGCTTCATCCAATCACACTCTCCCCTCTAGTCTATATAATCAATCAAAGAGGCATGGATTCAAGAAAGATTGATGCACAAAGCAGTCAACATCAGCCCACAGACCAAACGGCATTGCTTATACAACATAATGATGTCAGCTGGAAAATCTATGGTGGCACAAAAGGATCTTTTACCTGCACATAACTGAGGTCTCATTTAGGGACTTCATTAGCATTAAACACCCTGCGTTGAACACCCTGTTCCGATGAAGCAAAAATTGCAGCTATGGCAGCTGAAAAGGCCATTTTGTATGCTCTTTTCGAAGAATTTTCTGAGCCTGATAAAATTGGTGTAATTTGGTGTAAAAAAAAAAATTTGTTTAATACTGCAAAATATGCTCAGTGTTACAGTCACTGCCCAAAATAAAAGACAACAGACTTTACTTGGATCCATTTTGCAAGGTCTCTTAAAAACACTGTGTTTTATATACTGTACATGTTGCTGTTAAGTTTGCTGAATTTTTGACAAACACACAAAACAAGAGAAAATATATCTTAAACCCTGTTGCATACCGCTGTACACCATTTCCAGGAAACATGTCGTCCAACCTGGAAACTGTGGCAAAATGTTGTGCGCTGGTTTGAGCTTGAAAGTCCCACAGGAGTATTAAAATCTTAAACCTGCAACACACACTACAATAATTTATTGAGATTATTGTGTAAAAAGGTCAACAGCATGTGATCAAAATAGACACTGTAAAAAGACAACTAGCGTTTATCAATACAAACAACAAAACGTCTCGGGTTACGTATGTAACCATAGTTCCCTGAGAGGGAACGAGAAACTGCGTCCAACCAGAACGCTAGGGGGAACACCTCTTTTATACGCGTCTTAAAGCACATGTGAAATCAATCTAATGTAATTTAGCGGTGACGTCACCACGCTCGCACACGCGGCGACGTGACATCAGACCAGGAAGTATAAAAGCCTGCACTGAACATTCAGATGTAACTTCCAATTTGCTTGAAAGAAGTAACAGGCAGAAGAGAGTATGGCGGAAGACGCAGTGTCTCATTCCCTCTCGGGGAACTATGGTTACATACGTAGCCCGAGATTCCCTTTAAGGGAACTTCAACACTGCGGCCAACCAAAACGCTAGGGGAACGCAATACCCACTAGGCCAGACTCACTGCTGACTGTGAATGCACACTACGCAGTGAGAACAGAGGACCCCGGGGAGGGGTCTAAATCGAGTTGATAGTGACGCATGAATATATATCGCGTCGACTATCCTGCCGCCAAACAAATGTCAGAAAGGGCAGAGCCCAAAATAGAAGCTTTGGAGGCCACTACAGCCCTCGTGGAGTGGGCCCTAACAAATTTAGGTGCGGGACTCGACTATCCAATTACTTATGGTCTGCTTATTCGCAGGACTCCCCCTCTTTGCGGGTCCAAAAGCAGATCAGTAACTGCTCACTCTTTCGCCACTGGGCAATTCTGTGGACATATTTATCCAGAGCCCTAACTGGGCAGAGCAGATTTAGTTTCTCCTGGTCCGACGACTGAAACGGGGGCAGATTAAAGGCTTGCAGCACAGCAGGTCTCGCCACATGAGTGGGAACCTTCGGCACATACCCCGGTCCGGGGTAAAGAAAGGCTTTAGACAAGCCTGGAGCAAACTCCAGAAATGAAGGTGAAACCGACAGAGCCTGGAGGTCACCGACCCTTTTTTAGGGACGAAAAAGCTATTAAAAAAAAGCTGTTTTAGTGTCGGAAACTGACGCCTCCCGCAGTGGCTCAAATGGGGAAACTGAGATGCCCTCGAGCACCAATGTTAAGTCCCATGTCGGTACCCGGCTCGTGTTGACATGCCTTAGCCTTATGGCTCCATGGAGGAAGCGATGAATTAGCCGGTCCTGCCCTAGTGACTCATCATCTAGACGAGACCAGTAGGCCGCTACAGCTGCCACGTACACTTTCAGAGTGGATGCAGCTAGCCCAGCAGACAGGCGGTTTTGGAGAAATTCCAGCACTGAGGCTACCTGACAGCTGACTGAGTTCAGCTGGCGCCCTCTGCACCAAGCTGAAAAGAGAGCCCAATTGAGGGCATAAAGCTTCATCGTGGAGGGAGCCCTGGAACTTAATATGGTCTGAGCAACCTCGGTTGACAGTCCACACTCTATGAGGTGGGCCTCCTCAGAGGCCACACCCAAAGTTTCCACAGGTCAGGGCAAGGATGAAGTCTCACCCCTCCCGCCTGGGACAGAAGGTCCCTCATGATGGGGATCTCCCACGGAAGACCCGCCAGCAGGGCTGTGAGGTCTGAAACCCAGATCCTTGTAGGCCAAAAACGGGGCTATCAGCAGTAGCTGGACTCCATCTTGCCGGACCCTCTCTAGGACTCCTGAGAGCAGAGCGACCGGGGTAAATTCATACAAACGTAGCCTTGGCCACATCTGCACCATGGCATCTAGTCCTAACGGGGCTGAATGCGAAAGAACACCACAGTGTCCACTCTCTGGATCTCACCCACTGTCTTGACAGGAGGTCTGCTCCCATGTTCAGATGGCCCAGGACATACATTGCTCCGATAGACAGAATTTTGTTCTGGGCCCACAGGAGGATTTGATGTGCCAGAATGCATAACAGTCGTGACTTCAGACCCCCCTGATGGTTGATGTAAGCGACCACCAAAGTCTTGTCTGTGTGGACTAGAACATGATGGTCCCTTAAATCTGAGCCATCATCTCCAGACAGTTTGTGTGTCACAGATGATGATGTTCTCTCAACTGTCCCGCTGTGGGAAGGCCCCTCAGGGTCGCTCCCCAGCCCGTGAGAGAAGCATCTGTCATAAGCATGATGCGATGACAGACAGCCCTCAACACTGGGCCCTGAGACAGGAACCAGGGCTTTTTCCACATACTTAAGGCTCGAAGGCAGTGCTGCGAGACCTTGAACATGCGAAAAGGATTCCCCTTGAGGGAAAACCCCCTGGATTTGAGCCACTGCTGTAGGGCTCTCATGTACAGCAGACCAAACGAAATCACGCTGGATGCTGCTGTCATGAGGCCTAACAGTCTCTCAAACTGTTTTACAGTGATGGATTGGCCTTGTTTAGCTCTGTGTACGGCTGACTGAATCAAAACGATTCATGGTGAGGACAGACGTGCTCGCATCGTCATGAAGTCCCATAGCACACCTAAGAAAGTGGTCATCCTGGCTGGAACAAGCGCACTTTTTGTGGTGTTCAGCCGAAACCCCAACCTTCTGATATGGGTGAAAACGACATCTCGATGCCGAACTGCCATATCGTGAGACTGAGCTAGAATTAGCCATTTGTCTATGTAGTTTAGGATACGTATACCCTGCATACGAAGTGGAACTAATGCCGTTTCGACTATTTTGGTGAAGGTTCTAGGTGACAGAGCTAGGCCGAATGGAAAAACCCGATACTGGAACGCTTCGCCCCAGAAAGCGAACCTCAGGTACCTCCTGTGTTGGGGAAGGATGGACATATGGAAGTATGCGTCTTTCAGTTTTATTGTGACAAACCAGTGCTCAGACTAAGTATGTGACACTATGTTCTTGACAGTGAACTTGAAGGCCCTGATGGACCAATTTAGATTTCTTAAATCTAGTATGGTACGCAGTCCCCCATCCTTTTTCAGAACAATGAAGTGCCGGCTGTAAAACCCTGAATGTCTGTCAAGTGGGTTTAGAAGGGCCAGTACTTCTTATTCCATAACCAGAGCCTGTTCTGGCTTCATTACGGCGTGTAACACCGTTGAAGCGAGGTGAGCGTGCACAAAAACTTATTTTGTAGCCGTGTTCCACCGTGAACATGACCCACTGAGACACCATTGGCAGGTGTTTCCATGCCACCAAAAAATGTGCTAGGGGTACCAGCCTCTCGAGACCAGCCTCTGGTTGCTCTTGGACCCTCCAAAGAAGGGGTGAGGCCCCCAAAGCCCTCAGACACTGAGGAGCGCCCACCCTGAGAAGTGCAGAGCCCCCAACCACCATAGGTGGTGGGATGGTCTGCCCACTCCTCAACGGATCTTGGCTCAGGGAGGAGACTGTATGGTGCTCTCCCTGTCCAAGGGCCCTGTGAAGTCTGACTTCCAACACGTCCAGACTTCCGTTTATCCCTCGTCTTCCTCGAAATAACTATAGTTCTTGTGGTATTTTCGGAGAAATCTCAGGCTGAGAGCGCGCTCTCTAAGCCCTCATTTTGAGGGGGAGCCCGAGGCGCAACGCTCTGTTTTTGCATTGCTTTATATGAGGAGCTTGTAGACGGCTGGTGCTGTTCCTTAACAGCCCTCTGTTTTTTTGATTGCGAGGGGGGTGGGGGGCTGTTCCCGAAGAGCTTCTCGAAGCTGTTTAGGCGTTGCTCCCCCGCCATCTAAAAATTGTTTTAATAAATCAGCCTGGTATGCCTGCAGCACTGACATAGTATGCAGACATCCTACTGATTGACCTGCAGTCATGTACACTTTGCCCACTAGACGTGAAGTAACCCTCAGAGGTCTAGAAAACAAAGAAGGGACCTTAGCTGATTTAATATCTGATTGAAAAGGACGTTTCAAATCTTTCTCTATAAGTGGCATATTTTTAGATGCTTTTTTTTTCAGCCCATGAATTGAAGAATAAATAGCAGTTTTTGTTGTCATAAAACATGCTGAATATGGATTATTCCATGATTAAATCACTGCTGCATGCAGCTCGGGCAAAAGGGGAGGTCCCTTTGTGGAGGATCTTCTCTATTGGGCAGTTCTCTCTCGTCTAACATACCCGAGAGCTCTCTATAACATAGACATTCTCGAATGCTGACAGAGAATGCTCCACTCCCAAACACTGTAAGCACATTTTGTGTGTGTCACCGGCTGTAATAAGATATAAACACGCCGTCACACACCCTCTTTGTGTATGTTGCGGCGACGTATCCGTTTCCTCGGAAACAGAAGACGCCGCCCTCCCCCGAGACGCAGAAGAAACCGCAGCGCAGGCTTCTGAAACTCCGAGAGAGGATTACATCTCGCAGAGGAAAAGGCAGAGAGAGGACCGAGCCCCTCTCCATCTCATCAGCAAGATCTAGCTGTGATCCACACGATTTAAGCCAACGCCCTGCCTCAGCACGAGCAAGACATGAACCGCGAGGAGTATGAGCCACGGGATCTTTATCAAAGACGCCCGACGGCTGCGCAGCTCTCTGCGAGAGAGAGCATCACACAGTCAGCATTCTCGAATGCTGACAGAGAATGCTCCACTCCCAAACACTGTAGCACATTTCGTGTCTGTCACCGGCTGTAATAAGACATAAACACGGCGTCACACATGATTTAAAGTTTCTCTGTTCTGGTGCATTAAAAAAAAAAGGGTGCATTCACGTGAGTGCTTCTTGAAAGCAAAGAAGTTACATCTGAATGTTCAGTGCAGGCTTTTATACTTCCTGGTCTGACGTCACGTCGCCGTGTGTGCGTGCGTGGTGACGTCACTGCTAAATTACATTAGATTGATTTCACATGTGCTTCAAGACGCGTATAAAAGAGATGTTCCCCCTAGCGTTCTGGTTGGATGCAGTGTTGAAGTTCCCTTGAAGGGGAACTGCAAGTAAAGCCGCAGTCACACTGGACTTTTCTCCCCATAGACTTCCATTCATACGCACGCAAATTCGTCAGACCGGAATCGCAAGCTTGTGCGACAAGTTTCGCAGTTCAAAGTTCAAGCTTGGTGAGCTCTGACCTGTGAAATCGCATCACGTGACTGCGTAAGACCAATCGAAGGTCAAAACATGCCCTCTCTGGACAGAAATTTAATATATGGACCAATCTGTTGCTTTTTAAACATCTAATCATCTTGTTTAATCCCGCCCCTTTTCACAGCGCCGTACTACAGAATTTCACATGCTCAAACTTGAATGTGACCGCAGCTTTATGCTTCACACCAAATGTGAATTAAATACATCCCAACATTTCTATAATTGAGCTTGTAATACATAGTGAATTGACAGTGGTTTGAAGCAGGCTAGGAGTTTGGGTTGGAACAGCAGGTCTATTCCTCAGTTCAGTGGTACGCTTGAGGCTGTGTGTCTAAAGGCGAGCTGCGGGTTCACCAAGCCTGAACTTAAATCCACTGCACAGTCCTCCCTCTCTCTCTCTCTCTCTCTCTCTCTCTCTCTCTCTCTCTCTCTCAGTTGTTCAGTGTTTCTGGCTGTGCCCCCAGTCAAACTGTTCATGTGAACAATTCAATCCTGCTCCCTAGAGCAAGTCCACCACCAGATTGATGCTGACTGAATTTTGAATCAGGTCTTGTAAAATAAGACTCCAAAGAAAAGCCCCCCGTAGTGTTGGCCTGTTTTTAAAGCAACAGCGTGATACTATCAAACCAGATCTGTGTCTGCATTAATCTTATACATTTGAAAACGCAGCTTTTTTGCCATGATTTTGCCTTAATTTACTAATAAGACCCAGCAGAAGACTATAAGACTATACAAAAACAGACAAAAAATACAAAATATCATGCACTGATTCTTCTTATAAAGCATTGTGGAACTGACAGCTATTAAATAAGGAAGAGTCAAAGAGCAGTTTTCTGGTTCTGGAGTATTTTTCAGTTGATTCAGGCACACTGGCCCATTTTTCGGTCAGAGTTGAAAACTGATAGTTGTCCTTTTACAAATGGTGCAGGCTCTCTCGCCAAGCCCCATGAATATTCAGAGGGATCGAGGCCTTAGGGAAGTGCACTAGCATGGGGCTGCTATCAGACACTTCTCTTCTCCATACTTTCTCTTTTCCCCTATTTTTCAGCTCTGTGTTTTCAGGGACAGGCTGTAATAAAAAAGGAGAGGAGGACTTCCGTGTGACTGGTGTGATTAATTGAGCCTGGCAAACAGAAAAATAAAAAGTCAGTGGAGCCATATTGTTCAGTGGCTTGTTTAGTGTTTGTGTGCCACAGACGATGAGCTCGCATGATCTGCAGCCACGATGTTACGCTCTGTGAAGTTAATATTCCCACTGGGAAAGCTTATTATAATTGACTTTCTGGACTTGCACGCTTAACGGTCAGCAGCCAAGGAGAAATCGGAAAATGGCTGCATAACTAACAATTTCTCTTTGCATAAATGAATGCGTGCAGCTTTAAGGCAAGACACTGCGGCGAAAACAGATTTTTTTATGGCGCACCTTTCAATTTTTTAATTTAGGCTTTTTATGAAGAGTTTTATTTTTACATTTTTTTGTCTAATCTTGCGCTTTAGCAATTTCAGGCCATTTTCTTAAATGAAACCATAAATATAAAAAACATACAGCAAAATCTTCAGTTTTATTCATATTTATATTCACAAGGTTTGTACAGAAGTATTCACTCTAAAAATAATGGGTGATTGCAACACAACGTTGGGTCAAATATGGACAAACCCAACCTTTTTGGGTTAAAAAGTGTCATTTAAATTAAAACTATTTAAAAAAATGAACCCACCTTTTGGTTTGTCCATATTTGACCCAAAATTCGGTTACGACAATCCAGCATTTTCTATCTCTATCGTCAGTCCAGCATTTTTTTATCTCTATCCCTTTACGTTGCACCCATGTCCCACCTTTTTGTCCATTTTCGATTATAGAGTAGTGACTATACAGTTGTCGTGGTGACACTCAGACAAGATGGTGATGTCTGACTCCGCCCACTTAATTTGTGCTCTTCAGAAAACTACAGGTGAGGTCTCGGACTCTACGTACATACAGTATATTTATACATTCTACGGTTGTGCACTGTATGCCATACATATTTAACCCTTATATACTGTTGGGGATGTTTTCATCCACTGTGGGGTGATTTGAGACTTAACTTTTTCTGTGTTTCAGCTAGCAGAATGATTTTTGGTGACAAATCATATTTTGACACATATTTTGAGAATCATTCATTCATTCATTTTCTTTTCGGCTTAGTCCCTTTATTAATCTGGGGTCGCCACAGCGGGATGAACCGCCAACTTATCCAGCATATGTTTTATGCAGCGGATGCCCTTCCAGCTGCAACCCATCACTGGGAAACATTCATACACACTCATTCACACACATACACTACGGACAATTTCAGCTTACCCAATTCACCTATACCGCATGTCTTTGGACTTGTGGGGGAAACCGGAGCACCAGGAGGAAACCCACGCGAACACAGGGAGAACATGCAAACTCCACACAGAAATGCCAACTGACCCAGCCGAGGCTCGAACCAGCGACCTTCTTGCTGTGAGGCGAACGTGCTACCCACTGCGCCACCGCGTCGCCTATTTTGAGAATATAAAAAAAAAAAAAAAACTCAACAATACACTCTGGGCAAATTTACTACCTTTTTGTTATGTTAGGGATGAAAACATCCACTAAATTAAACTGCTGTAAAAATGCATCAGATAAATATTTTTTTCAATTTTTTTGCAGAAATCTGTTAATCAACCTCAGTCCTGTGGAACTGTGGAAGTATGGTGATACTATTAGATTTCATTTCATTTACCATATTCAACTGCAGTGTTTTGCCTTGATCCAAAACACAAATCGAATGCTAAATGGTGATTATGTCACACTCTGAAACCCTCCAAGAACAAAGGTTGCTGTGAGATCAATTAATATACTAAGTAGCAATAAAAGTGCTGCAGTGGACTCAGTATGGGTTGCATACAGTATCAAAACATGTCAACCTTTAGCTGGAAGCTTTAGAGGCCCAATATAACGCTAAAAGCCGACGGTTCCTCATGGCTGCAGGGGGGAGCAGGTCATGAGGAATAATATTTAGTGTGAGCCTGACCTCACTGGGCCGAATGCCATCATGACTATGAATGAGATGCGGACGAGTCCAAACATTCATGAAAGCTGGAAAGAGAAAAAGCTTTGAAAAAATGGTGAATGGCAGATTTAACCCTGTGACACTAGAAAACGATAAACTGCCTCTAACAAAAATCAAATACCTTCACGACCTTGAAGCTCGATGGAGACCAACAAATTCTGTAACTGGAAAGGCAGTTATATTAACAGTTAAGTCAATAGCACAAATTTCTGACTAAGCTAAAAATAGATATATAAAAGATTAACAATGTTATTCACACTTAAGGCTGAATTTATTGGTTCAAAAATACAGTAAATGCAGTAGCAGTATGAAATGATATTACAGTTTAAAATAGCTCTTTATTGGTTGTAATGTATTTCAAATTGTATTTCGTTCCTGTGATGGCAAAGTTGACTTTTTTTTTTTTTTTTTTTACAATTGACTTTTTATGGGTTTGAAATGGGTTTAATTTGTTTTTTAATGTTTTGAAGTCTTTTATACTGTTTGAAAAATACCGTTTGATCAAAATGAGTGCAATACAAAATGCAGCTAAATATTTCTAAATTATTTAAATGTTTTAGAAGTAGATTATGCTCACCAAGATAGGGTTTATTTGAGGAAATTACAGTAAAATACTAAATACAGTATTGTGAAATATAGGTATAATTTGCAAAGTTGTTTTTTTTTCTGTCTTTCTTTTTTCGGTAACACAGGAATTATAATTTTGAATACACTGTTGTTCAAAGTTATTACAGTAATGATGTAAAACAACAATATTGTGAAATATTATTGCAATTAAAATAATTGTTTTTTGGTTTTAATATATTCTTAAATGGAATGCATTCCTAAGATAGTAAAGCTGATTTTTTAATAGTAAAAAGATAATATTGATAATAGTAAAATTTTAGCAATGTTTTTATCAACTATTGTTTAAAGCTTTTACATTTTGTGAAATATTAATAATATCTAAAAATAACAATTTTATATGTAAGCTTTTTTTATTTATGTGCTGTTTTTGTTTAGTTTTTTCTGATTTTTTTGTTCAATAACAAGTTCAAAAAGCATTTATTTGTCCAGTATCAACCGATTCAAAAACTCTAAAGCTTGCTATTACCAAGCCTCTGCAAAAAGCCCTGATGGCAGAAACAAGAATTATGTGCACCAATTATAGAGATTTTGATCGAACTCCATAAGGCCAGAAGCAACACTGTAAATCTCCCTTAAATCCTTCACCTTTATGTGACATGTTAGCGCTGCTGCAGCATGATCAGAGATACGCCATTAACCTCCTGGACACACGGCCCGCAGTGGACGCTCTGCTTTATGGTTAAATGGGTGTAAGGATTAGCAGGGGAATAATAATAAAGCCCACAGTAGCCAAGCCATTATGAATGGACGGGTAAAGAGATGAATGTTGTATGTGGTTAAATTGAGCATGGGCTTTCCAGCTGCTGGGCCTGAAAGTACAACACCATAAAAAGAAGAAAGAGAAAAAAAAGGAGAGAGAAAAAGAAATGAGAGAGTAAGAGAGAGCATTATTATAGAGCAGAACAAAGAGAGGAAAGAAAAATGGTACACAGCATGCATTTTGCCAAACCCAAAATAGCAGAAATTATTCAAGTGGAATCTTAAATAAAGGATCGATCAATCAATAAAAAATAATGTTCTGTTATTATTTAAAGAATACAGTGGAAAATGTAAGATTTAATAGTGAACACTGGCTTTTTAGCTCTAAAATGGGCAACAAAAGTCCATTCACTATTACAGTAGTTGAGTGAAGTAGCTGAGTAAAGTCATAGTTATTTTCTCTCAAATGGTTCTTTTACGAACCATGAAGCTTTTAGAAACCTTTATGGCTTTATTTCTTCATGAGAGTCTTCATGAGATAAGTTTTTAACATTATAACAATTTTGTGTTTTTGCTTTCAACTAAAATAGGTTTGGAACAAGCGGAGGGTTCATTTTTAAATCTCTTTAACACTGGAACTACCAAATCATATAACTAATATGATTCTGACCGCTACACTAATTTGTGAACCCCAATGCACTCTCTCATTCACACACACAGTCACACACTAGTTATTCAATTCACCCATGCCTTTGGACTGTGGAGGAAACCGGAGCACCTGGAGGAAACCCACTCGAACACAGGGAGAACATGCAAACTCCACATAGAAATGCCACCTGGCCCAGCTGGGAATAACAGCAACCTTCTTGCTGTGAGGCGACAGTTCTAACCAGTATGAGTTACTAGACTGGCCCTGAAGGTTCATAGATCACTTTGTCCAGCAAGTAGGAGAGCAAAGTTTTTACTTTTCGCACTTAAAATGTATATATACAGCAGGGGGATAAGTTTTGAAAACGTCACATAAATGTTTTTTATAGACTTTCATATATATATATATATATATATATATATATATATATATATATATATA
>CAIGQV010000641.1:18034276-18051521 GCA_903798115.1 Danio jaintianensis
TAAATGAAAAGGCTCGACCACCTTTACTCGACTTTGCTATTCTAGGTTTTACCATCTGGGACCGCACATAGCTGGCACCGAACCTCAGCATGTGGGTAGACCAAGAGTGGGCATACCAGACATCACACTGAGCCAGGCACCTGGCTCCTCCGCTGAGTCGGGAGCTGGGGGCCTCAGAGGAATTCTTTAGGGTTCGCCAAGCGGGAAACTTACTAGCAGAATAGAAAAGGCGCACGTATCTCCGGGTTAGGGAGCATGGCGCAGCAAGCGTTTTTGACACTGAGTTTAAACTCGTCCCGATTGACCGGAGTGACCCAGTAATCGGGAGGAAACCGACTCCACTCGAGGATTATAAAATCTTGTGAATGTGTTAGGTGTCGCCCAGCCCGCAGCTCTGCATAATCTGTTAAGAGGCGCTGCGTACTCACGCCGAAAAGGAGGCACCGCTTTTTTTTTTTTGGGTGCTCTCTCTCCCGGGAGACACAGCTTGCCCTGGCATGGCATAACTATAAAATGGACCAACCTCTGCTTTGATACGGCACTTCCCTTCTGCCGACCATAACAGAAAAGAGCTGCTTAAAGACATATGCTCTACGTGTCACATTAAGCGCAGTGCGCGGACATAGCAATAAAAGGGCTGGGTCTGCCTCCTCCGCAGACAGCGCTTGCAGGCTCACTACCACTTTTAATATTAAAAGGGGTGGTAGGAACCTTGGCACAAGCTGAACCAGGGTCTCAGGTAAACGTGAGAGTAGGCCGGTCCATATTCCTGGCATGATTCGCTGACCGAAAATGCCACCGGAATCCTAACCCTCCTGACTGATACCAACGCGACCAGCAGAGCTGCCTTCATGGACAGAAAACTTATAGATACTGAGTCGAGTGGCTCAACAGACCTAACCATAACCGCTGGGGCTAGAGAGATCCCGAGAGGGCAAGAGAGGGGGGCGGGGATGGAATTAACCATCTCGCGCCACGCGCCTCTGAGGAACCGGCTGATAAGGTTATGCTTTCCCAGCGCGCTACCATCCGCTGCCCCTAAGAGAACGGGGATGGCAGCACGCCAAACCTTCAGTGTGGAGGGTGACAGCCTGCGCTCCAGTTATCCTGAAGGAAGAAAACACAACACTAATCTGGCATGTCCGGGGTTCTTCTCAGAGAGAAGAGCTCCACACAACGAATAGACTCCATTACAAGACATAGGCTTGCCTATACAGGGTGCTCTAGCCTGAGTGACGGTGTTAACCATCTACTGATAGGTCACCTAAGTCCACCACGCTCTGTCTAGAAACCCTCCGTTGGGGTTCCAGAACGCTGCGCGGGTGCCCGTCCTAGAAAAAGAAGTACTTCTTCCGGGGAATACGCCAGAGAGGGCCATCACGAGGAGTGTGAGTCTGGAAATTTGGGTCCGGTTGGGCCAAGGAGGCGCAACGAGCGAGACCCGCACCTCGTCTCCCCCGACCTTGCACACTGGGGAAAAACACATATTGCGTAAACCCGGGGCCAGCTGAAAGCCAGCGCATCCGTGCACAGCAGGGAAAGCAGCTGGCGAAGGGCCGCTTGGGAGAAGCGGCAGGATGTCCTGGGCTTCTCTGAAGCGTGCCCATAACAGCTGGACTGTGCCGGGGTGGAGTCTCCATTTTCCCAGAAACATAACTGTCGTGAGAGCATGTAAGCTCGGTAGAGCTCGTATGGGATATGAACGGCGCGCAGCTATTAAGCTGCATGACTCCGGAGGAGCAGATGGTGAGCGAGCTGAGACATGCGGCGGTAGCGTATATCAGCCAAACGGTTGATGTGCGCTATCGCAGCCATGCTGGCCGTCCTAACCAACACGTGTATCCCCTCCCGTACCGGTAGGAACCGGCGGAGAGCGAGAAACACTGCCAACAACTCCAGGCAATTGAATGCCAACGCAACCGAAGTCCGATTTACGAACCTGTAGCTACATGCTCGATATACACAGCCCACCAGCCCGTACTGGAAGCATCCGTCAGAATGACAGCATGACTGGACACTTGTTCTAAGGACACCCAGGCCCGTAGAAGGCAAGGTCCATCCAGGGGCTGAAGGTGCGGAGACACAGCGTAGTGATGGATACCCGGTGCGTCTCCGTGGGCCATGCCCATCTGGGGACCCGATCGCGAAACCAGCGCTGAAGTGGTCTCATATGAACAATTGAGCGGCGTGATAGCGGCTACAAAATGTCATATGCCCCAGGAGCCTCTTAAAAACTTCAGTGAAACCACTATAACTGCCGAATTAAACGGACAGGGCAGCACTAGCCCAGCGCGCTAAAAGCGCACCGTGATGGAGACCAGGTCCAGCTCTAACCCGAGATGAGAGAAGCTCTGCCCGGGGGAGAGCTTGCTCATTCTCGGTTGACCCGAAACCCCAACAGGCCGAGGTGCCAGAGCACCAGGTCCCTATGCATAATCGACTAATTCAAAGGTCTGAAAAAATTAAACCCAGTCAATGAATAATCAAAAATGCCAATGCGCGTACGCCAAAGAGGCACAGGGCATCCTCCACACATGGAACAGGGAGAGCTCGAAGGGGAGGACCATTTACTGCCATGCTCGGGCCCTGTCGCACACCGGTAAAAACACGGTTATAAGGAGGGAGAGAGCGAGACATGGAGTGAGCGTCCTTCAGGTCTATAGCTGCAACCAATCCCGCGGACGGATGCACTGGGGGATGCGTTTCTGCATGAGCATCCTGATCAGCATCCTGAACAGATGACAGATCAAAACGCGCAGATATGATTGGTATAACCCACCGCTCTCTTGGTACGATGAAGTGGGGGCGTAAACCCACTCTTCATCTCGGCTGGAGGTAAACTGGTTTCAGTCTTGAAATCAGGTTGGCAGATGGAGTGTCTTCAGTCTCGTGAGAGGCTCTTCAGCAGGCAAATTCTAGTGCTCGCTTCTCAGCTGGCAGCTTATATAGCACTAATGGCTAATTACTGTCAGCTGTGGAGCTGAGCTCTGCCAATTTATTTTGGCATTCATTGGCCCGTTTTCTTACTCTTCAGAGTGATTGGTCGTCTGAAGTACTCACGTAGTCTGAACAGACGCACGTTGGAGTTCCCATATGAAGGGGAACTCAATGGTTACAGGATTTGAGCTTTCTTTAAAATATATTATTTTGTGTTTGGTTGAACTATTCCTTGTTGAATAAATACATGACATAATACATTTCACCAGTATTGAATGGTTTTCTGTGTCTTTTACATGAGCTATGATGGTTGTAAGCTGTAAGTTGTTAATAAATGCTTTTGTATTGGGTCCTACATCTGTCAACAATTCAAAGTTATAATTAGCTGTTTATGACCTCACGGTTCTTACAAAAATTAAGCCACAGCAGCAGCAGGGCAATCAGGCCTTATTAGAGCAGAGGAAAAAATGATGACCGGGATCTACAATCCAAATTTGTGTCAAATCCTGGGTTTTATCCACTGATAATGGTGGATATCAATGGAAGGCTAAATCTCCATCAATCTCTTGGAAAAGAGGTGTTTACACACAGTTTGAACAAAGACCTAATCTAACACAATGTTTTGTGTTGCAACCACTTCATCAAAAACCAAATTCAGTCCAACTTGTTCCTATCTAACATTTTAACCCAAAATGTTTAAAGAAAAGCTAAAACAACAATGTTACTTAAACAAATAATTAAAGCTTTTAATGATTAACTAGAAAAACCAATAAACGAGGGTTAGCTCACCCCATAATTAAACATTTACATCTTTGGAATAGAAAAAAATATCTCTCATATTTAAAGATAATAAAAAAGCTTCAGAGAAGCTCAATGATGCCTGCTTGATAATTAAAAACCAATGAAGTTGATCCTTGCATACCACATGGCATGTTTCAACTTCTGCAAGAACCAATAAGGTTTGTTCTCCCACAGGAATGGCTGAGGTTAAAAAAAAGACAAAAAAGTTGACAGTCTTATAGCATTAGGGTGAACAAATAATTACTGCTCCGGGTGTGTGTTCACGGTATGTGTGTGTTCACTAACTGTGTGTGTGCACTTGGATGGGTTAAATGCAGAGCACAAATTCCAAGTATGGGACACCATACTTGGCCACACTACACTTCACTTCACTTCACTTCAAATAATTACTTGAAGTATTATTTATGTACCATTGGAGTATTTATGTTTGTTTTAAATTTATTTAGCTTTTCCATTTATATTTTCATTTTTTTAATGAATATTTTTTTCTTATTTTAGTTAGATTCCAAGGCAACATATTTAACTTCAAGTATTTTATTGGTAACGCTGTACAATTGGGTTCCATTAGTTAACGTTAATTACAGTTTTTTCCAACTGCTTACACACATTTTCAAAACAGGGTCACCTTTTTTCAAAACTCTACTGTACACACAATTCCCAAAACTGCACACACAAAATGCAAAATGCCTCACATCTCCTTTAAAATGTAACACTGCATTCAAAATGCCATAAACACATGTCAGAATGAAGCATTTGCATCAAATTCTTTCATAGTAGTAAATGTTTGGATAAACCATAAACACTGTTGTTCTAAATCTACAGCTCTTTGCTCTTTCATAGAATTATATCTACATTTCAATACAATTTTCTACAGTGAAAATAATCTGCTGAGAGGAGTAACAGGTACACTGTAAACACCAATGACATGTAGAAACAGAAAATGTTTATAAAGCCAAACATTACTCGTGTATATAGTAGCAAAACCTTAAACATAATGTATGTAAAAATGTAGGAAAAAAACAAACAAAAGTATGTTCTTTAGAATACATTAAAGAACACAATTGTGTGAGCGTCAATTACCTGGAGAAGCATCATGCGGGCATAGGGTTGGCCATCACACACTTTACAATGCCAGGCTGAGAAGAATTTCTCTATTCTATTTTAGAGGAATTTAGGATTTAGAAAAAGTGAATATGGGTGTAGATACAAAACTACAAATTGTGGATAGGTGACAAACAAGTAGGTTTTTTTTGGACCAGAACAGCCTGTGACCTATTTATAGGCCTATACTACAGTAAAGCAGTGATTGTTTAGTTATCAGTTAAGAAATTAGTGTTTCCACATTTAAGCAGTGAGTGTGTGTGATCTGGTGAATAAGTGTAACATATTGATTGGTTGTGTTAGGAAAAAGAAAGCAAGTCACTTCATGTTAGATGTTTGTGTTTTAGGTACAGCATTGTGCATAAAGTTTTGAAAAAAGTGTTTTATGCAATTGAGTTCAGATCTGAGAAATAGCTTATGGTTTTGGAGATTTGCTGTGTAGCTTTTCATTTTGAGTGAGGGTTCAGAAATCGTGTGACATGAAAAGATTTTGTGTGTGAGCAGTTGGAAAAAAACTTAATGTATTTAGTAATATGAACAAACAATATACAATACACTTATTATAGAATGTCTTCGTCTTTGTTAATGTTAGGTAATGAAAATTAAGTCATCCATTGTTAGTGCATGTAAACTCAGTGCATTAACTAATGTTAATGAGCACAACTTTGGGTTTTAATAATGCATTAGTACATGTTTAAATATGATTAATAAATGCTGCACAAGTCTTGGTTCATAAGAAGTAAATACATTAACTATAATTAACTAAAGAAACCTTACTGCAAAGTGTTACCCTTTCATATAATATGTACCTTTCATTATAAGTGTATATAACTGTCCCATTAATACACATCAATACACCTGACACATCATGCTAATGTGCAACAGCAAAACAAAAGATGAAACACAAAACATCAGAAATAACAGAAGAAGTATATTCTTGACTGTTTTTTTGACATTTGGATCTTAAGGGCTGTTGCTGCATTCAACCTGCCCCTTCCTCTCCCTGCATTCAACAAAGTCATTGAAAATGAAAGAGGAAAAGGCCACACGAGGCTTCCCCAAACAAGGTTATTAAATGGCCACTGGATCAAGAAAGCGGTCCCTGAAATGCTTTTTAGTCTGTCTTGTTTTTCTTATTACTGCTGCATCTGTTTACAGCTGGGACAAAGGTTTCAAACAGCCTGCGGCCTGGGGAAAGACACATGAGGGGAGCAGTTCTCCATGTTATTTAACCCAGCCAGATCTTGTCTGGTAACACAGCTTTATCTCTCGGAAAAGAGGAGGTGGGGTAATAAGGTCAGTCAAGCCTGGGAGACAAGGAAGTGAGACTCAGGAGAATGAACGTGTGAGTTTTCTAGATAGTGAGAAGGAGAGGTGAAGAGAAGGACAGATGGACGGAGGGGTGGGAGGAGACAAATAGCTAAATTCACAAAATTCCCTGTTCAAAGTTGAGTTTAATATTGCTTTTATCAAGTTATGTACACTGTAAACTTATGTTTTGAAGATTACTGGATGTTTTACAAGAAAATACTATTTAAGGACTGAGTGAGAATTTATTTATATACCTGCTTGTTCAATTTACACTGTAAATAATGCTAGGTTCCACACAATTCATTCATGTTGTCCCAACACAAATTGATTAAGTTAACTTAATTGTTTTTACAAATTTAAGTGGACTGAACATAAAACAATTCTTTAAAAAAACATCAGAAGTTGTGTTGATTCAGCTCATTTTAAATAAGAAGTTTGAACAAGCAGCAAAAATCATTTTTGAGTGTATCACCATACATATAGCAAATAAATCTGAACATTAGATGAAGTCAGGTTCATTCATTCATTCATGTATTTACAGAGTCAAATTGTTTATGGATGGAGTATAGGGTAACTCGTTTTATAACTCCATAATTTAGAAAATACACCAATTTTTTTTTTTGGTTTAATAAAATGATTAGAATCAGGCAAACAAAGTATGAACATACCCCTCTGTAAATCTGAACAAATCTATAGACTCAATTTCATCATGAGACAACACCAACACTGAAAAGTGGATTTTGGATGTTTTCTTTACATTAGACAAAAAAAAAAATCAAATGAAGATTTTTTTTTTTTTTTATAATTCACAGTTGCATAAATAAACAAAACAAAGCAAAAAAAATCCTGTGTTTATCTTCAAGTGCTCCCAAACCTTTATGAGTTCTTCTCTCTTTTTTGTTAAAGACAAACACATATATTTTCAAGAATGTTGGTAACTGGTAGCCAATTACTTCCATAGTAGGAAAAATAATCAATGGTTGCCTGTTAACAACAATCAACAGAAGAAAGAAACTTAAAGGTACTTTATGTAAGTTTTTGACTCTTCTAAAGCATAAAAATACCATAATATGTTTACATATATTTAAGAAACATGAAAAGTGAACATTCTTGTTTATCTGAAAAACAATGCTGAAGTCACATATTCGGCTTTGAAAATGGGCATTCCGTGCAGAACGCTGTCTTGGTTCTTTTAACCCGATCAATGCCAGTTTAGCCAATTATATTTCAGCACCCCGGGTTGCCTTGGTGGAAAACCGCGTATTTCATTCATTCATTCAGAAAGGCTCTCAAAGCATGCGCCCGTGACCGAAATACAACCTCCGATAGACAGTAGCAGACTCTGAAATGAGATGCAGATTCAGAGTTCCACATGAGGTTATTAATTAGCAAATAATATAAATATCACGAACGTAAACATTAGGTGAGCAGGTTATATTTTAATCCTGTGTCCTAACAACATGCTAGTTGGGGTGATTTGCAGTGATAAGCAATTTGGCTGTTTGCACCAGATGAAACATGACAGAAATTTAAATACAGCCATTCAGAAGCACAGAATATGCACTCACTCACGAAATGGTAAGGTTTATAATTTAATTAATACATATTAAACCTCTTTAACATTATCAAATGTGCATGCTGAATGACTGATATGTGTTGGTTTTGAGTCTAAAGTTAAATTTCAAACTGCAAGAAATAGAAGCCATTTCTAATATATCAATTCAAGGTGTTGGTTATAACAAAAACTCCTTTTAATAAAATATTTCTTCTATCGCGTGCCGTTGCTTTTATTTAAAACATGATTTAAATCAGCCTTAAATCAGCCTTTAGGCTCGATAGTCAGACTTGCTCCTGTTTGTCCTCAATCTGGCAACCTGTGCTTGCCTTTGTTTTGATCCAGGAATGCAATACCTAGTTCAACCACTGGGTGTCAAATTTACATACTGCACCTTTAAACAGGCTCCCTTCAAGTGGCGGGTAAACAAATGAATCTCTTAAATACTTTAAATTTCATGCTCAATTTAATGCATCATTTTAGTTTCTATGCAATTAATTGCAAATTTCTGAGAGAAAACCTTTTTTTTTGTTTTTTTGTAAGTGAAACTGACATCATGATGTCTATCCACGAAGATCTGACTGCTGGAATGAACTCATTCAGCGTCTGGATGATAACTCCATCTGAATGCTGCACACAACCATTTTTATTTTCACGCGATATCAGAAAGTAATTACACACAGTGTACACATCATTCTACTTTTCTATCACTGAGCCATCCAACGTTTAGCAATGGATTATGCCATGCATCCGCAATTTCAGATTAAACTAACCTTGAGTGAAAATACCTTTAATTACATTCAAACCAAATTGGAAAACTCTGACATTTAAAACTACCTAAATTACATCCTACCTACATCTGGATGCATGTTGCAAAATGTTTAGATTTACAGCACTACCACAACTTCTGACCAAACATTTTTACTTTTACCAACACGAAACACGATGATGAAATATGGTAATTCCCCTTTGGAATAAAATAAATGATGCCATTCGGCATTAAAACCACACCAGGATGAATAAATAGTGACTAAAACTGTATTTCTGGGTAAACTGTCATTTTAAGAATACAACCACATTGTAAGCAGTTCTTGGTTTGTGGAGTGAAATTAAAATGAGTGTTAGTGCTAGTGCTATCCACTTGGCTACTGAACTTCATAGTCATGCTGTAGGTTTTAATCCACTACAATGAAAATGAATTTGCTCCAGATGCAGACTTTACCAGTCAAGCTTTGACTTACTAACCAATTAAAAAACTCACTCACCCCAGAATTGATTTCACTAATTGCATTGTATGACAATGCTAATATGAGTCAATTGCTTGAGAATCAGACATCACTAGTCATGCTGTATGCTTTTATTACATACCGATGTACATAACTATATAGTCGCACTGTATGTTTTTGTTTACCTAAACAGAACTTACTTAAAATCCCTCAAGGGTTGAACTTAACTGCTCACAATGTATGTGTCTGATTCACCAAAAAGACTGAGCATCAATCTTTCACTCAAATATTGACTCCTCTAGTCACAGTGTACAATGTTTTACAATATCAAGGCAATTCCCCTGCTTTCTTATTAACTGATTTTGATTTTATTTTACAGATTTTTGTTTGTAATGCATCGTTTCCAGTGAGTTTAGAACAGAAAATGTAGGATTCGGTACAGGTCACCCTGATCAAGCTTTTGTTTCCACTGCCAACAGTACCTTACTTGTATGGCAGAAAGTTGTAAATGACAACAAAAAAAAACCCTGCTCATAAAAGTCAACAGAACTGATTTGAAAATCATTCATTCAAGGACTGGACTTCATTGATTTCGTTGCATGTTTTTGATTCACCAAATAGAACTTGAAATCATTTGATTGAGAATCACTGGACGTTCTTACAAACTGTTCCATCAAAAAGAATCAGCTCTCAAGAGTTATAACCTCAGCAATCGGGCTTTATTGTCTGCGTTAAAGATTCTGTGCTGAATGACACATAATACAGGAAATATTTTTCAGAGATTTTTTTTTCAGCATTATGGTATTTCATCCGCATTGTCAGAAGAATATGTGAGCACAGTTACAAAAATCAATATCATGAAAACATTCCAGCAATTTTTAAACAATGATTTGTGGATTCCAAACCATATTTTCCGTCAATACCTCAGAGCAAACCCACAGTCTAAAATCAATAGGTTTTATAACATTAATCACATGATTCCACACAAAAAAAAGCCTTAAGATCTGATCTGTAAGTCAGTTGCACTTGCACGGATGTATTTGATTTGATATGAGCGCAGTGTTAATGAGGAAATTTCATAAGTTGTGCTGCCCAGAGCCCCAGGATGATGAACTCGGAACAAATTCTCTCTCTTTTACACCGCAGACTGACACGTTTGATTGAGTGGCTGTTTTATGATAATAAGCAGATCCCATTTTCAGCTAAATACAGTGACGTTCCTTGCTGCAGAGATGAAATGTGCAAAAGCCTAAAGAAGATGAATACATGCAATTTCTATCCTTCCTCATCCCCTGCCTTTCATTCATCTGTTGCACCTTCCGCATTAGCATGTGTTACCATTGGCTGCAGCACAGCAGATGCGCTCTCCACTTTTTTGGGGGAACATCAAGGGAAGTGAATTCAGGGACTTTTATCTCCTTAATTATGCAAATTATATGCCACTGATATTCCTTATCAAGACTAGAGGAAGCTGTGTGTTTCTTCTCTGGCAAGTTTGCGAAGCGAGAGTCTGAATCCATTCACACTGAACAGGTTCTGTAAAACTTGGCGAAAGAATTTCCTCTCGACTCACAATAGGATGGGGGGAGGGACGTCTCAGCTCATAACTCATTTCTCAGATATGACTCTAAATCAGTGCTGCCTTCAATTGTGTGCTACTTTCTCTTGCGCACAGTGCCACAGCTGTGCAATTCATCTGCAAGGCCCTTAAAGCCAAGCCGCCCTGTGAAATTCTTCTGCATTTACAACTTTAGTTGCAGCTTTATTCTAAGATCGCTTTTGGCATTTTTTTTGCACAATAATTATCACAGTTCAATTTGCACAGCATTTACACACCATCTCTCACTTCAGCTCAGGTACAGTATTACTTGCTGTTCAGACTCACTTCAGAGATTCAATTTTAAATCAAGGCAAATGATCAGAAAGCAGCAGCTTTTAATAGACTCAGAATGAGATGCCTGATAACAACCAACCGTAGTGTGATGTGCTGCATATTTTCAGAGGATTCCTTTGAGGGTGAGTGAAATCAATTATATGCGGAATGATGTTGTTGTTACCACTTAGCATCTTATTGGCAATCTTTAACATCTGAAGCAGGTACTGAGAATAACTGTCAGCAATCATTGTGCTGCTAAGAATTGATCAAGGTAAACAATTTAAAAAGGTTTAAGATGAATTAGAACATACAGGCTGTTCAATAATGATATTAAAATATGACTAACAAGCTCAAGTGCAGATTATGATCATTGACAGAACCAACGTGGTCCCACAACAATCACTATATGAATCAGCCGCTTGGATTTTGAAGAGCAGATACTGATTGCATCAGGAATTCAAGTCGACATGCGAGGCATAAAAATACCCAGAGGTAAGTGAATTTCCAAAACTCTTTAAAACCATCAAGGAAAGCCAAAAACTCTCTGGTGTAAAAATAAATCATTCTGTACCAATCGTAAACATTACTGACACTGCATAAGGGAGCGTAAAACAGTACCTGATGTGAAATTGTAGCTTGCAGAAAATCCCATGGCTTCCAATTCACCATCCGCAACAAATTTTATCCATAGATAGCGGCCGCTTGATCTAATATATGGAGGGTTCTGCTGTCCGCAGTAGCGTCCAATTATTGGAGAAAAGCCAAAGGGTCCATCCCGGACTTCAATATGGTCAAATTTACATTCCCATGAAGGCTCAATTGAATACTTTTCATCAAAGAAAAGATCAATGCATTGTCTCGGGGGAGCTGCAAAGGGGAAAAGAAAATCATGAAGACTGACTGCTGTAATTTGTGATGCATGATGTCATATGTCCAAACTTGTGTTGGTGATAATGACATAATGACATCACATTGTGTGCAAAAAAAAATTATTATTATTTTTATTATTTTTTTGCATATCATGTGATTTCATTACAATATTCCTTTAGCATTAATCTGGAGAAAAAAAAATGCCAGCTACTTTTTAATCTAGACCGCTGAATTGTGTACCATTTCAACTTTCTAAATTCTGATAATTGTGTCATTGTGCCAAACACTATTTATGTAATCTTTTAACATGGTATGAAATGTATGAAAACAACAATAAATTTTTGGCTTTTCGTCAAATAAGGTGCACAAAAGAATCATATAAATGTTTATAATTTTTTTGTGTATATTCATTCATTCATTTTCTTTTCGGCTTTATCCCTTTATTAATCTGGGGTCGCCACAGCAGAATGAACCGCCAACGTATCCAGCACATGTTTTACACAGCGGATGCCCTTCCAGCAGCAACCCATCACTGGGAAACATCCATACACACTCAGTCACACACATACACTATGGACAATTTAGCTTACCCAATTCACCTATACCACATGTCTTTGGACTTGTGGGGGAAACCGGAGCACCCGGAGGAAACCCACGCGAACACGAGAAAAATATGCAAACTCCACACAGAAATGCCAATTGACCCAGCCAAGGCTCGAACCAGTGACCTTCTTGCTGTGAGGCGATTGTGCTACTTACTGCGCCACCGTGACGCCCCATTTTTTGTGTATAATAGTAATATATTTAATAATTTATTTAAATAGAAATTAAAAGCTTTATTTTTTTATAGTTATTAAATTATTAAATGGTTTATTTAAATTAATCCATATATTCAGTAAAACTGTTAAAAGTTTGTCATTATTATAGACATACATTTTATTGTAATCATAACAATTTTACTGCTAATTTTATTGCAATTTCATGAATCACTCTACATTTTGGCAAATTCGTGGGTAATAAAGTCTTACTTTTTGTACAATCTGCTTATGCCACTGATTAGAGTTTATGATGACTAAATGACAACTAAATATTTTCTAATACCACATTGGTCAAATTGTAAGTAGTTATGTTTATTAATAGTATGCCAATATTAGTAGACAAAGGTACATGAATTATCCCAAAAATATCTGATGGCAATTTATAACTCTTTTATGTTTTTGTGGATTATACGTTAATTTGGAAGAATTCATACCAAATAATTTGAGCACTATGTCCAATGTGATCATCACACCCCAGAGATGATTATGTTTAAGGGTGGCCATTCATGCTTACTTTTTTCTAAATAAATGTTTCACTTTTTGTGCGACACGGTGGCTCAGTGGTTAGCACAATCGCCTCACAGCAAGAAGGTCGTTGGTTCGAGTCCCAGCTGGGTCAGTTGGCATTTCTGTGTGGAGTTTGCATGTTCTCCTCGTGTTTGTGTGGGTTTCCTCTGGGTGCTCCGGTTTCCCCCACAGTCTAAAAACACAAGGTATAGGTGAATTGAAAAAAATTAATTGGCCGCAGTGTATGAGTATGAGTGTGTATGGATGTTTTCCAGTACTGAATTGCAGCTGGATAGGCATCCGCTGTGTAAAACATATGCTGGATAAGTTGGCGGTTCATTCCGCTGTGGTGACCCCTGATGAATAAAGGGACTAAGCCGAAGGAAAATAAATGAATGATATTTCACTTTTGAATTTTGTGATTCATACAAACTAGTAAATATCTCCCTAAATTGTAAAACTGCTGTTTACTGTGAAATCAGAGGTCAACTGCCATATTTCTACCAGCACTATTTTTTCGGTGTATATAAAATACACTTAATGCAATATGTGACCCCTTACAGAAGAGTTTCACATGTAAATTTGCATATACAATCACAAGTGAAAATCACATGTGAAACAGAAGAAGATGTCGAATGCACAAGGGAAATGTGTGTTTTTGTGTAAATCCTATGTGATCCTATGTTATCTACATGTGGTGATATGTTGTCCACACATGTAATCACATGTGAAAAACGTGATCATGTGAGAAATTGATGTGACTTTTCTGTAAGAAATGATTAGTGATACGATAATGCTTTGTTAAAAGAAAATCATAATATTTGTAATATTATTATCAATGTAAAAGATAAACTATCCAATTGCAAGAAAATTACTACTAGATTCTTCTTTCAATTTGATTATCAGCTACTAGTCCAACAGTAATGCTTACAGTCCAACAGATGTGACTGAAAGACAGTTTCTAATTCTAGTTCTGATATAAAATTGAATTCCGATAATCAAATTGACATTCATTCATCAGTTAGGAGACTGATGATCTATAGATGCCTCTGTTATAAATGCAAAAGAGAAATCACTAGTGTTTGTTAGCATCATAATAGTGCTGCATTGGATTAACAATCAACTGAGTGCTCCTGCATCTTTCACCATGAGTGCCGCTGCGCTACTGAACAGTTCAAAACAACCCCCACCGTCCAAGTGTCACGTGACAGATTTGTTTTTGTGCTGCATTTACGATTCAAACAAGGTTTTGTTTTTTGGGGTTTTCTCTTTTGTACCTTCAATGATGTAGATGCATTCTCGCTCTGGAGGATATTTGTTTGGGTAATTGGGTGAGGTGAAGAGGCCTCCCTCCGGTTCTTTCACCCAGGTTCCACACTGCCCTGCCGGCTGCACTCCTGAATTGTTTTTTACTGAGAGAGAGCAGTCAAATGTCAGAGATTGCCAGGAAACATGGAAATGGAGAGTGGGTGGGTATTCTGTGACAAAACATCATTACCTGCTTCCTTCTTTGTTGCCCCAGACAACCCAAGCATGAGAAGACCTGCAACAACTGAGACAAAAGATTTAAGATCAAAACAGCATAGAATCGTGTGGACTCATTAAGAACATGTAGCTGGACAGAACATTGCTGTTCTTAAATGTAATCTTGTTGCACTACATTTTAAAAAATGATTTTATTGTACTTGAAACTTGAATAATTTAAATAATGAGTGACTGATTTTTTTTACTATGAATGTCCTAGATGTTTGGGAAGCAAAAGCCTAATTGGTTGCTGTTTTCGATTGCTGTTTTTCGATTTTCGGTCTAATCTGCTCACCGACTAGATGCTAACCATTTTAACCACCTGGCATAACTACCTGTTAGCTTGTTTGTTGTGGTTTCAAGATGCTACACTAACAAAACATAACATAAAAAATAAATGTATTAACTAGAAGGCCAGCTAGAAACTGATATCATGCAAAAAGCAGCCTTAACAGTTTTTAGTCTTTGGCCAGTGAGTAAGTGCTGCTCCAAATGAACTGCACATGTGCACCAGAAAATCATCAGTTCAGACCAGCTGATGATCATCTAAACCCAGCTAGTTACCAGTTCTAGCTGCATTTTCCAGCATGCAACAAAACATAACTTGAAAAACAGTGCATATGTTTTTTTAGTTTTTATTCATTTAATTGCATTCAACTTCTACTAGATAATGAGCATTTTAGACCAGTAAGAAAGCAGCTTCAATATTATGCATGTTTTCCCAGCAAGAAACACCACATAACTTTGAGAAAGTATACAAACTTTTTTTAAATAAAGTTTAATAAATTCAGCCCAAGTTAGAAGCTGTTTTTGGAACATAGCAGTATAGCTTCTTGGTTCAAACTGATTATTGGCAGGTGACTAGCTACAAACCATCTAGACTACTTTATACTGGTACTATAAATACTGGTAACCTGAACTAGCTCATAGCCAGCTTAATGGCCATCTTAGGCTAAAAATAAAAAATAAAAAATAAAAAATAAATAAATAAATAAATAAAATAAAAAATAAATAAATAAATAAATAAATAAATAAATAAATAAATAATCTAGTGACAGGTTTAATATAGTTTTCTCAGAAGGAACAAAACGTAATCAAAAATTGATTTCTGGCAGTTTACAATCACACACTTAGTTCCCAAGAGAAGAAAACCAGAGAGAGGGAGACTCTTGTGAATTCAGACCTCATGCGTAAAATGAAACAGAGAGAAGAGAGTGAAGTTAAGTGGTGGCTGGACTTACCGTGAAGGAACCTGTTCCCATGTACCATGTCTATTCCTTTCACAAAGGGCTTTCTCAACTAATTCCATTTAGATCGGAATACTTTCAGAAGAAAAGATGGATATTTGCAATACAGACAAGAAAAATGACAGCAAATATGTCAACACAGCCCTGGATTCCCTTTCCTATAAATTAATCAATGACGACGGAGATTCCAGCAGAGATCCACAACTATGCATTAGTAGTTTCGTATAAAACCAGAAAAAAAGACGCAAACACTTCCATCCAAACGTTTCCAAAGCCCTCTGGTGCTTTTGATGGATTAATAGGTCCGTCATTAGCTTTTTCTTATCGCTCCACCTTTCCAGAGTCACCACAAAAAGATTCATAAAGGGGAAAGGTTGAAAAAGCTCCCATCCATCTTTAACGAGCACTTCTCCGAATATTCGTTCCAATTCGTTTTTCCATTGCTGAGCAAAGACAACTTTAACAAGAAAACTCACAGCGACAAGAAACGTGCCTCATTCCCGCGCTTCCTCGGCAATATATTCAGTAGAAACCCCTTTCCCCGCTTCCCTCCACATCAAAGAGTTTATTCATATCATCTCTCCTCTCCAGCCATTCATTATTTTCAGTTCTTCGGCAGAGTTATGTCAACATGATGCGGCAGCACACGGAACTGTTCGTCATAAATCCACTAATGTTGAAGAATAGATGATGCTCTCGAAGAAGCACCGCAAAGCCGGTCAGACTGCGGGATCCAGTGAACACCTCACACGGCAGCACAGAGGAAAAAAAAAACGTAGGGGGTAAGCAGAAAAAAAGCTCTGCGTGAGGAAAACAAACAAGGAGAGAAGAAAAGATGGATATCAAGCCAGAAGTACCATCAGCATCTCCAGCATTAACTGCACCTGCAATGCTGGATTGGCGAGGAGCATCTGCAGCCTGCGGACAATTGGAGTGAAGTAGCGAAGCATGCAGACGCTATAAATTCATTCGAGGGTTTATACAGCCAGCCTCTTTCGGGAAAAACCACACCGTTTATCTGGCTTTAAAAATGTTATCTTCATTCATCAATAAACTTGACGCGAACTAAATGTGGATTAATCACGCTAGCCCTTTTTTAGATGGTGCAATTTACATATTAAGTTACTGTTAACAGTGGTTTGGTTTTCACGTGAAAGGGGTTATTTGTGGGATAAATAATTCATTTGGGAAAAATAATAGTGTAATATACCACTTATGTCTAACTGCAGCTGATGGAACTTGCCTTTAATGAAATGTGAAATAATTTTCCAAATTAATATACATTTTCAACATCAAAACATTTTAGAGAAAAGAAGGCTTACATATTAAGTAGTTTTCAGTTTTATCTGTTTAAAATCTAATATTTTTGTTCTTAACAGTTATGAAATCAATAATCTGCTGCTGCTACTACTACTAGTAGGCTACTACAACTACTAATAATAATAATACTAATTGTATATACAATTATATAT
>CAIGQV010000641.1:18056521-18066589 GCA_903798115.1 Danio jaintianensis
TTATGACTGTGGTCTGAGCTATGCTATTGCTTTTGTATTATTATTCAGAATTATTCTTAAAACCATATCTTTAGGGTTGTTTTTGTTGTGAGAAAAACATAAAGCATCATATGGCCTCTTTAATATTAAGAACATATCTAAAAGTGCATCCATAGACAGATGACTGCAGGTAATCAGTAAGAAAGCAATGGAAAAGGTTAGTTTTTGTTGGAAAATTCCAGCAGTTATGAACACTCAATCAGCTCTGTCTCAAGGCAATGGCAGTATAAAATTTAAAAGTGAACCCAGGACTTGATTTATTTCCTTAGACAGATAGCAAAAGAAAAAAACAAACAGATCCTTTTCATCACTATCAGCCAATAGTACCTGATAGGAAAGCACAGGAGAGGCCAGATTGTTTTTGTCGAGTGGTGATAGTGCTTCTCGAAATTGGAATTTCCTCAGGAAAAAACTCTGCAAGAAGCTGAATATCTCACACTGGACCTTATTTATGAAAAGATACTTTCTGATTTATGCTGCGGTTTATTATTGTTATCATCCATGAAAATACCAACCAAAGGATTTACTCATCAAAGGTTTTAAAAGTAGCCTGTGGTTAATGAATTAGTATTCACCACTGTGTAGCAACCAGAGCTTTTTGTCTATAGCTTCACTTCGACAAGGCACTGTCAGAGGGATTTGAATGTAAATGTATACACGCTAATCCTATTAGAGATCTTTTTTGTTATTCGTCAAAAGATGCTGCAACACTCTGGAAAACCAGTTTAATATTTTTTGTGACCAAATCACTCAAAATTCAGCTCACCGATTGGTTATTTTAGGGATGACTAATGACAAAATGGCAATTATGTAAATAAAGGCTTATCGTGCTTACTGTATGCAACACCACAACTGCAGAGTTCGATTGCTTCAGCTTATGCACAATAAAATATATGAGGAAATGTGCATCCAATTCTCTCCCTAAAAGTAACTTAATGAAAGGTGTGAATTTCTGTCATTTGAATTGAGATAAGCGGCGTTGTAGTTCTGCTGCTCTGAGTTTGTAATTAAAAAGCTCAGGGGAGATGGGATACCAGTCATGTACAAATATTAATAAACATCGCATTCATGAGCAAATGGGGGAAAAAATGTGAGTACATCCTCTCACTCAATTTAACCGAACCTTCTCTGATAAGATGATGCATATGAACATTAATCAAACATAAAATACATAAATTAATCAGACAATAATAAATATAAAACACAGACATATGCAGCAAATTTCACAATATACACATCAAACTATCTTTTGTTAGTTTAATGTGTATATATATATTTCTGTCTGTCTGTCTGTCTGTGTGTTATGTTTATTAATGGTGTAGGTCCTCCTACACCATGTTTATTATGGTCTATACAGCATCAATTCGTCTTAGGAATGACAGACACAAGTTCTGCACAGTGGCCAGAGGGATTTTGAGCCATTCTTCTTGCAGAATAGTGGCCAGGTCACTATGTGGTGCTGTGGAGGAAAAGGTTTCCTGACTCGCTCCTTCAAAACACCCCAATGTGGCTCAATAATATTTAGATATGGAGACTGTGCAGACCATGGGAGATGTTCAACTTCACTTTCATGTTCATCAAACCACTCTGTCACCAGTTTTTCTGTGTGTAATGGTGTATTATTATCCTGATACACAGCACCACCATTAGGATACAATCTTTGAACCATTGGGTGCACATGGTCCTCCAGAATGGTTCGGTAGTCCTTGGTAGTGATGCACCCATCTAGCACAAGTATTGGGTCTAGGGAATGTCATAATACTGCAGCCCAAACCATCACTGACCCACCCCCATGCTTCACTCTGGGCATGCAACAGTCTGGGTGGTATGCTTCTTTGGGGCTTCTCCACACCGTAACTCTCCTGGATGTGGGAAAGACAGAGAAGGTGGACTCATCATTGCACATTGTTCACAGCCCAAGATTTTCACTGCTGGCACCATTGAAACTGACATTTGGCTTTGGCACGAGTGACCAAAAGGTTGGCTATAGCAGCCCAAACAGGGTTAGCACCAATACATCCCTTTCAGACAGCTTCCTCTTGCATCCACAGTTACTCCTGTTGATTGTGGTTCGTCCTTCTTGGTGGTATGCTGACATTACCCTGGATACCATTGCTCTTGATGCATCACAAAGACTTGCTGTCTTAGTTTCAAAGTGCACCAGCAAGACGCTGGTGGAATGTGCAATCAATGAAGATTGGCCACCAGTCTGGTCAAATTTAGCCATAAAACCTCCATCACTAAATTAATTCAGTTTCACTGTCCTACCTCTGTATATATCATCAACAATAACATTTAGTGTGAGCACTAACTTGGCAGGTGTGGTCGATGGTTTTGTTAACAATTTACATTTAAATAAGTGCAAATGCTGCCACCTGAACCTTGCACACCAAACAAAAGAACTAAGAACTAACTGAAAAGATGGATCTCTGTTCCCTGTCCTTGGACTAAAATAGAAGCAAAACATGGACAAATAGCATCTAAGTGGTAAAACCAAATCAAACAAAAACAAACAAATAAAAAACACATCATTTCACAAGAAGAGACTATAATAAGAACAGACTGCTCATGCATACCTGTTTATTGTTGGCATAGTCACCAACAATGGACCAAACACACTCTGAAGTGTTCATTAACACATAAATGACCACAAAATTAATTGACTTTATATCTATCACAGCATCTTCTGAAGGGTATATGCGCATGCATTTTTTAGCATACAAATAAATGTACTTTTTATATTAAAATAAACAAAATGCAAGAGATTTTGACTGAAAAGCTAAATAGTTTTGTTTTGTGTTTGTTGGCTTATTACAAAGCTCTGGCTCAAAAACCTTGTGTACCACAACCTGTCATACCCCTGCTGATGCCTGCAAGTTTTAGGTTGCATTTTAAGACAGGATAGAGGTTAAAGGAAGGTGAGTGCCAAGAGGCTGTCAGTCTTCCATGTAGTACTTAACTTATCACTGTGACACACATTATTCAGTAAAGCTGCCTTACCAGATTTTTTCCCCTACTACAGGAAATAGTGTTCGTGAGCTAAAGGCATTTCTGAACAGAGAAAGCTTTTGTGTAAAACACTGTTAACGTCAGGAACAACATACACTTTAATTTTCTGAGACAACAGGTACTATTCTTGCCTACTCTAACACTCTCCCCTGT
Organism: Danio jaintianensis; assembly: GCA_903798115.1. Classification (NCBI taxonomy): domain Eukaryota; kingdom Metazoa; phylum Chordata; class Actinopteri; order Cypriniformes; family Danionidae; genus Danio; species Danio jaintianensis. The sequence continues at coordinate 18,059,723 of CAIGQV010000641.1, forward strand.
GGACCTTTGCCTTGAAAGCAAAGATAAACAAACCTTAGAAACAGAATGTTGAGATTTTTAGTTATGAAAATCAAAATTATTTTGAAATGGGGACATAAATGGCAGAGAACAAGGTGCATGGAACTATCAGATGATCAGATCACATTCTCAGACATTACAATTCATGGCAAAGGGAAAAGCGGAATCATAATATCATTGTTTTATTAACCTATACAACCAAATATCTTGTTTGACACTAAAATACAATTCACAGGATTGTTAACTAAACAGTGTCCCTACCATGAGTAATACATAATAGTACAGACACACAGTCTTTTAGGGATGTAAGAATTCACTCAACTCATGATTCAGTTAATGCATTTGAATTTCAATTAATGAATTAGTAAAGGTCATAATTCGATTTTTAAATTTTTTTTACTAAATGAATTTGAAGACATTATACAGTAAATTAAAGGGTGTATTTTTATTGGGTTGTTGCTAAATGTACTGTTTTGTGAAATAAAACAAAACTAAAAACTTTTTAAAACAAACTCCGAATCAAATAGTAAGTTATACATATAAAATAATTGTCTTAACAAAGGCTCTGCCTGTATACTTCTTTTTAATCATGGTCATTCAAAATGCAGCATACATGCAGCATGAGCAGTTTTTAATATACATTAGTATAAATCTACATTTGAAGTGAAAACAGAATGAGTTTTGTGAAACTATTGGCCTATTACATAAAACATGCCTGAAAGAAATGCAGATTCACTCTGCCAGCAGGTGGTGCTTATATGAACAGCAGTGATATATATGGCCCAATCTTTTTCATGATAATGACTACCTGACTTAAATTACCATAGTATGCAAAATTCAAGCAATAGGTCTTATGCATATAGGAAAAGGTTATTTAAATAAAGGTTTAATGTAGGCTACAAGGTTGTCATTTAGCAATGCATCTCTAAAAAGAGAGCATGACACTCTGACCATGGGCAAATATTTGCAAAGATTACTTCTTTATCAGCCAACAGGTGAGCTTACAGACTTGGACTAGTAAGATCCCAAGGCATGCAGAGGCAATTTTAGTGCACACTTGTCAATAAGTACATTCCCCATGGCACAAAAAAAAATTATACAGTGATACCAGCATTATTTCTGTTGATATTTCAAAAGCACCCTCAGGATTTTTACCTTTATTTCTCAGATTTAAAACCTAGAGAAAAACATATTTTCTCTGTGTCAATCAGTGTTTATCATTTGGAAGGGTTTCTGACTATCTGGAGGAAAATGCAACATGACTGAGCTTCAGCTGGCTAAATGAAATCCACAAGATTTTGATAACAAAGATCACAATGGAATTATTTTTAATTGCCTCTGGGTGTCTTGCCTCACCTCATATTTTCTTTACTTTTCTTATCTAATCAATGCTGTCTTCCTGTCAGTTACAGTTTTATTTTTGACGTGTCCCATTTTAATTTCATAATATCAAATTAATTGGTGCCCCTTACTGCAATTTTTTTTTTGATAATGCACAAAAAAGAAAGAAAGAAAACAGTAGTATTAATATGTGCACATACCTTGAGGAGTATGATAGTTTTGCACATAATAGATGTTAGATATGTTGAAAATGAACATGAAACGGATGACTTTAAAGAATGCTTATTTGACATGTTTACTAATTTGCATATTGTACTGAGTTTAAATGAATGTTAAAAGCATTTTCATTTGCTAATGTAAAAGCAAGCACTATTCTAATGAACTCATCATACATTTTTTGCTAGATTTGCAAAACATTCCTGAAATAATGAGTTTGTTGTTTGGATCTGCAAAACATGAACAATGCTTTGTGCTTGACAAAATTAAGATGACAAAACTGCTATTATTTTTTAAACAAATGTTGTAACTTTTGATTGAAAGGTCAAAGCGCTGTGTTTCCAATAACTATCGTGTGTTGGTCGAAAAATAAATAAATAAATAAAAGTTCACGGGATCACGGATCGGTACAGGTATGGTACAACAGGAATAATAACAAATTTTGAACAGGCAGAAGTGTTCTGTCACAATCAGCTGCAGAACTGAAGAGCGTCTTGGGATGCAAAGGGCAAAATAAACAATAATGAAAAATAAAACTTTATAATTAGGAAACTGTGTATTAAACTTTCAAACATTAAGCTCAGCCCTCTGCTAAAATAACAGAAAAACAATAATTGTGTATTAAGGGTGCAGTAAGTTTGACACCCAGTGGTTGAACAAGGTATTGCATTTCCTGGATCAAAACAAACGCAGATTGAGGACCAAGGAGCGAGTCTGACGATCGAGCCTAAAGGCTGATTTAAATCGTGTTCTAAATAAACGCAACGGCACGCGATAGAAGGAATATTCTCCATATTTAAAGGAGTTTTTGTTCTAACCAACTCCTCGATTTAATATATTAGAAACGGCTTCTATTTCTTGCAGCTGAACAACAGAAAACTTGATGACATGATCACCACAGGTACACCTCATGTGCATTATTCAGTGCTGCTGAAAGCAGCAGCCAGGGACAGACTGGGACAGCATCTCCAACAACAGGCTGATATGCATGCAAGGTCAATAAACACTTTTATTGTCTTATAATATGCATTTATCTTTACCTAATTATCCCAAGACTCCCATGTGATTCGTTCAGTGATTCATTTGTTCCCAAACCCCTCCTCAGCGCGAAGCTAATCTGCGCTGATTGGTCCGATGACCCAGTCTGTTGTGATTGGTCGACAGGGTTGGTCGACTGTGTTCAGCGCAAGAGAGAAATACCCACCACAGCTATGAAGTAGCAGCCAGAGAGTATGTGAGAGCAAAATGCAGGAATGCAATAAAGCAATGCAGTTAAACACCAGAATATTACTCTACTCTTAACCCTAACCCCAAGTGATAACAACGACACACATACAGTATTAATTCACACAGTGGCTAAGTTGAACTATTTTGAAAACTGATGGCGCCGCGCATGTGAGGAACAGCTGATGGTGGCCATAGCAATGACAAACAGCAGAGGATCAGGAGCACAAAACACATTTAAAGGAAGAAGTACGCGGTGCGTTTTCAACGTGGTTTTGGACACAATATGTGAATAGCTTTAACTTCTAGTGAATAGATTTAACCTGAGAGATACAGTACAAGCACTGATCTATAATAGATAAGTGATTAAAAGCCACGCGGGATGATTACAACTTATAACAGACAAATAAACAACACATGTTTTGCAAACTACACAAAATGAGGCAACAATTTTAATCACACTTACATGTTATGATCCGGAGGAAAAAGAAACTGGTCCATATGAACTGCAACAGTTACTGAAAAAGTCCCTGTCAAAGCCTGACAAAGTCCCATACATAATAGTGTCTGCTGCTCCTTCCTCTAATAGCAAATGGCCGACGAATCCCGCGCTGCAGTGTAGGTTATTGTATCAAAAATCAGAAAAATTACAGGAACAAACACAGCACAAGATTGACTATACTGTGGTGTTGTTGTGAAAATGAACTTTAACCCTTTATTCCCCGCAGCCGAATCTCCATCAGTCAGTGATCGTCATCTTCACGTCATGATCAGTCCCGTGATCCTCAGCGCTCCGCTAGTGTCTGAAGTCAAATGCGCGTTCACATTTTAACGGATCTGGAACTATATATTTGGCGATGTACCATATCGACGTAGACACGTTCAAACAAAAGATCCGAACCCAACTTGATTCATTCATTCGACTCTGAGTCAACTATTTAGCTGAAGAATCAATAATTTTAAACACTGTACACTTTCAGATTTAAATCTCAACTGGATGTTTTCATTCACTTAGAGTTGTGCTACACACTACATGGAAGCTCATTTTCAAAACCCATAATAGGGGCTCTTTAAATTTCTGTCATGTTTCGTCTGGTGCAAACAGCAAAATTGCTTATCACTGCAAATCTCATCACTTAGCGTGTTGTTAGGACACAAGGTTACAATGTAACCTGCTCACCTAATGTTTATGTTCCTTATATTTATATTATTTTCTAATTGATAACCTCATGTGGAACTCTGAATCTGCATCTCATTTCAGATTCTGTTACTGTCCACCGGGGGTCGCATTTCGGTCACGGACGCATGCTTTGAGAGCCTTTCTGAATGAATGAATGAAATACGCTGTTTTCCAACACGGCAACCCGGGATGCTGAAATATGATTGGCTAAACTGGCCTTAGGTGGGTTAAAAGAACCAAAACAAAGACAGTGTTCGGGCACGTAACGCCCATTTTCTTCAGCATTGTTTTTCAGATAAACAATAATGTTCACTTAGCATGTTTCTTAAATATCTGCAAGTACATATTATGGTATTTGTATGCTTTAGAAGAGTCAAAAACTTACATACAGCACCTTTAAATGTAAGATTCAGAATTTCAAAACAGAAATTTCTTTGAATGAAAATGCTAGCACTGTGTCCATCATAACGCAGGTGCAGTGGATAACAACTGTTATGTTTGTGTATAGAAGTCACTCACTTATTCACACTGACTTACGAGCTCACAAGATGAGACAGTATCTTATATTTCTATTGCTTACGGATGTGCGTGACCATTATACACTCGCGTCTTTATCAGCACTGCATTTTTAGAAGCCGTGTGAAGATAAAACGATTTCACCTTTCACCCACAGTAGCATTCATTTGTCATACATACTGTCAATTTCAGAGCAGTGGACCAAGCAGAAAAACTCAGAGGCGTTCTGTTTATAGGGTAGCAGGTTGGCATGGCAACAGCAAAATGCCTGAACTACTCCTGTATGCTGATGTGTCCCGTTTTCAGACACAAAACGATGAGTTTTCTGTGAATGGCTCCTCAGTTGTTGCACTGCTGTGGTCTTTTCTGTCTAACAGCCACTGCACATCTGGACTGATTGTATTTATCATGGAAGGACGTGAACTGAACCGTGAGCATACCGTGATGGCTGGTTTTGTATTGAAATGCCTAGTTTAAGACCAAAGTAATTCATTAGTATGGTGCAGGGCAGGGGTACTCAAACTCAAACTTCCAATCAGACACACCTGAGCCAGGCAATCAAGCTTTTACAAGTTGGAGTTAAACTCTGCCCTCCAGGACCGAGTTTAGGCACCCCTGGTGTAGGGCCTCCTTTTGCTGCCAATACAGCACCAAATCATCTTGGGAATGACAGATACAAGTCCTGCACAGTGATCAGAGGGGTTTTAAGCCGGTATTCTTGCAGAATAGTGGCCAGGTCACAGATGCTGGTGGAGGAAAATGTTTCCTGACTCGCTCCTCCAAAACACCCTAAAGTGGCTCAATAATATTTAGATATGATGACTGTGCAGGCCATGGGAGATGTTCAATTTCACTTTCATGTTCATCAAACCACTCTGTCATCAGTCTTCCTGTGTGTATTGGTGCATTATCATCCTGATACATGGCACTGCCTTCAGAATACAATATTTGAACAGTTGGGTGCACATGGTCCTCCAGAAAGGTTCAGTAGTCCTTGGCAGTGATGGCCCATCTAGCACAAGTATTAGGCCTAGGGAATGACATGATATTGCAGCCTAAACCATCACTGATCCACCCCCATGCTTCACTCTGGGCATGCAACATTCTGGGTGGTTGCTTCTTTGGGTCTTCTCCATAGCTTAACTCTCCTGGATGTGGAAAAGACTTTCGCTGTTGGCACAAATGAAATTGATTTGGCATTGGCACAAGTGACCAAAGGTTTGGCTATTGCAGCCCAGCCATGTATATTGACCCTGTGGAGCTCCCGACAAACATTTTTGGTGGATACAGGAGAGTTGAGGCGCACATTTAATTCTGCAGTGAGTTGGAGATCTGTGGTTTTATGTTTTTTGCATACAATCTGGGTTAGTTCTTGGACATTTGGCCCTTTCAGACAGCTTCCTCTTGCAACCACAGTTACACATGTTGGATGTGGCTCGACCTTCTTGGTGGTATGCTGACATTACTCTGATATGTCACCCATAATGTTGTGTGCATTGCAATATTTTAAGCAAAACAGTGATATTACTCTGCTAAATAAACCTTCACACTTCACATGAAGACTGGTCATAAGGCTGGTCAAATTTAGGTATGGCTGCATAGTAATATGCTTTTTCTTTATAAGAGAATATCACAGTGATATGCCATTCGGTTTCTAGAGAAAGCTAGATAATGTCATGTTTTTCAGACAGAGATCCAGAGTGTAGCAGTATTGAGATGTGTGAAATTAAATTGAAACTGAAAAATAGGCTGTGCAAAAGTTTGGGCACCCTCTCTTTTGTGTGGATTTCAAAACCTGTAATCACTTAATGCTGATTGATTACTGGTTGATGAAACCTGCTCCCTACTGTAAAATATGGTGGAGGGTCCATCATGCTGTGGGGATGTGTGGCAAGCATAGGTACTGGAAACCTTGTCAAAGTTGAAGGTCGCATGGATTCCACCCAGTATCAGCAGATTCTTAAGAACAATGTTCAGGAATCAGTCAAGAGGCTGAAGTTACGCCAGGGTTGGATGTTTCAGCAGGACAATGACCCAAAGCACAGTCCCAGATCTACCAAGGAATTCATGCTCAGACACAATACAATGTTCTAGAATGGCCATCCCAGTCTCCAGACTTGAACATCATAAAAAATCTATGGATTGATTTGAAAAGGGCCGGTCACACTCGGCACACATCAAACCTGACCGAACTGGAGAAATTTTCCAAAGGAAAAATGGTCCAAAATGCCTTCAGCATGAATTCAGGGACTTATCCTTGGCTGTAAGAAGCGTCTACAGGCTGTTATTTCAGCAAAAGGTGGTCTCAACAACAGGGGTGTCAAAGTTAGTTCCTGGAGGGCTGCAGCCCTGCACAGTTTAGTTCCAACCCT
>CAIGQV010000641.1:18098040-18108872 GCA_903798115.1 Danio jaintianensis
TATCTATCTATCTATCTATCTATCTATCTATCTATCTATCTATCTATCTATCTATCTATCTCTGCCTGTAAGACAGACGAACAGACAGACAGATATAGATAGATAAATAGATAGATAGATAGACAGATATGTTAGAGCATAAACATTTCTTATCAGTCTCATACAAGGCAAAGCACTATAAGTTGTATTTTGATTGTCGTATTTTAAATATATATTTGTAAAAATAATCAAACTTTATCCCAGGTTTTCAGATTTTATATCATGCTTTATTAGTAATTATTTTAACCAGAAGGCATAATAACTAAAGAGCATTTATTTGTTTTATCCAGGGAATTCGTGAAGGCTATTACTAATAAATATAGGACTTAAACATCATTTACACAGCCAAATACTGCCTAATTCATGTGAGAGCCAAAGACCATTCATCAGGATGAGGTACTGCCCGAATGACTATATCTGGGCCTAATTTGTCCAACTGATGGAAATGGTAATGGATGACATGCAGATAAAAGAGCCCATATATCAATAGATACAGTAATAATATTCTGTTTGTACTAATGAAATTGATAATCAATCAAGTCAATTTTATTTAAAGTTACATGATTAGCACCTCATTGACCAGTTCCACAATATAATAATATAATGACATGGTATAATTTGTAAGAGTCAGTATGAGCATGCTGAGCGAGTGCTATCTTTTAGCCTGCTGAAGAGCCGAACATTCAGCTAACAGCTGGAGACTCTTCTGTGGCATCGGAGACACACATCTCCGTTTCCTGTTTGGGGAACGAGGGTTACGTTCGTAATCGAGACGTTTCCCTTTATAGGAACTCTGATGTGTGTCAGGAGACACTTTGGGGAGTGTATGGAAAACGCCACAGCAGCTAAGCCTGCCACACCCCTGATGTGAAGTTTGCCAAGCATCACCAAGGGTGCAACCTTCCAACGTCCCCTAGGCCCTTTAATTACCATTACATGGGAATAATTTAGAAATAATTTCGATTGGGGGTCGTAAATGTGCTTTTACCTAGCTAATGTAGTCTAGGGATTTTAGAATTACGACAGTACGTTGGGAAGCGTGCCAGTCCTTGAAGGGGGAGGACGCTGCGAAGGCCACCTGCTACCCAAAAAGGGGAGACTTGATGGCAATAAGAGCATATGGACTAGCCCTATCGAGGGGGAGTGCTACATATGATAAGCTGGTTAGCGGGTAGGGAAGACATGGGTCCGCCTGAAAAAAGGGGGAACACTCCGTGGCTGAAATAAGCATATGGGATCGCCAACGGGGACCGCGCATAGCTGGCACCGAACCCCAGCATGTGGGTAGACCAAGCGGGTATACCAGACATCATACTGGGCCAGGCACTCAGCTCCTCCACAGAGTCGGGTGCTGGGGGCCTTGGAGGAGCTCTCTAGGGTTCGCCAAACGAGGATCTTACTTAGCAGAGCAGAAAAAGTGCACATATCTCCTTGTTAGGGAGCATGGCGCAGCAAGCGTTTTTTGTGACCAAGCTTAGTTTTCTCCTGATTGCCCAGGGTATCCAGTAATCAGGAGGAAACGGCTCCACTCGAAGATTAAAAAAATCTTGCGAATGTATTAGGTGTCGCCCAGCCCGCAGCTGTGCAGAATCTGTTAAGAGGCGCCACGTACTCACGCCGAAAATGAAACACTGCTCTTTTAAGCGTGCTCTCTCTCCCAGGCGACATGGCTCGCCCTGGCACAGCGAAGCAAGGGCGATGGCATAAACTATTAAGTGGACCAACCTCTGCTTCGATACGACACTTCCCTTCTGCTGATCATAACAGAAAAGAGCTGCTTAGAGACGTATGCTCTATGTGTGGTCACATTAAGCGCAGTGCTCGGACACTACAATGAAAGGGCCGGGTCTGCCTCCTCCGCAGGCAGCGCTTGCAGGTTCACTACCTGTTAAAATAAAGGCGGTAGGAACCTTGGCCCATAGCTGATCCGTGGTCTCAGGTAAACGTGTGAGTAGGCCGGGTCGAATTCCTGGCACGATTCGCTGACCGAAAATGCCACCGGTATCCTGACCCTCCTGATTGATACCAATGCGACCAGCAGAGCTGCCTTCATGGACAGAAAACTTATAGCTAGAGAGATCCCAAAAGGGCATGAGAGGGGGGCGGAAATAGAATTATCTTGCGCCTCGAGGAACCAGCTGATGAGGTTATGCTTTCCCAGCGTGCTACCATCCGCCGCTCCATAGAGAGCGGACATGGCAGCACGCCAAACCTTTAGTGTGGAGGGTGACAGTCTACGCTCCAGCTATCCTGAAGAAAGAAAACACAACACTAATCTGGCATGTCCGGGGTTCTTCTCAGAGAGAAGCGCTCCACACTATAAATAGACTCCACTATAGAATGTAGGCATGCCTATACAGGGTGCTCTAGCCTGAGTGATGTTAACCACCGAACTGGTAGGTCACCTAAGTCCTCCGCGCTCTGTCTAGAAACCATCCATGGAGGTTCCAGAACCCTGCATGGGTGACAGAGGGTGCCCATCCCAGAGAAAGGTCGGAAACTTGGGTCCGGTTGGGCCATTGAGACGCAACGAGTAAGACCTGCTCCTCATCTCCCTGACCTTTCACAGTGTCTGTGCGAGTAGGCTCACTTGGGAAAAAACACATATTGCGTAAACCCGGGGCCAGCTGATAGCCAGCGCATTCTTGCAGAGCAGGGAAAGCAGCTAGCAAAGGGCTGCTCAGGAGAAGCATCAGGATGACCTGGGTTTCTCTGAAGCATGCCCATATCAGCTGGACTGTACCAGGGTTGAGTCTCCATTCCCCTCAGAAAACAGCTGCCGTGAGAGCACGGTTGCACGGTTGAGCTTTCCCGGTATGTGAATGGCACGCAGCGAATTCACCGCATGTGACTCCAGAGGAGCAGACGGCGAGCAAGCTGAGACATGCGACGGGAGCGTATACTGCCCATACGGTTGATATATGCCACCGTTGCCATGCTGTCCGTCCTGACAAGCATGTGTTTCTGTTTCAGAACCGGAAAAAAAATCAGTGAAGAGCAAGAAACACTGTCAACAGCCCTAGGCAATTGATATGCCAATACAACCGGGGTCCGGACCACGAACCTGCAGCTGCATGCTCATTGCATGACAACGATATGACAACATGCCTGAATACTTGTTCTAAGGACACCTGGGCCCGTAGAAGGCAAGATCCGTCCAGGGACTGAGGGTTTAGCATTGTAGTATGTGTTTTTGCGTGAGCATACCAAACGGTATTCTGAGTGAATAGAGGTTCAGTTTGCGCAGAACTAGGATTGGTCTTAACCCACCGTTCTTTTTTGGGCACAATGAAGTGCGAGCTGTAACACCTAAACCTCATCTCGGTTGGAGGGACCGGCTGGATTGCATCCTTCGCCAGGAGGACAGCATCTTCTCTCGCAAGGCAGGGGCCTTATTGTGAAATACATGCCTGTGAATTTGGGAGGTTATATGGCGAGCTGAAGCGTAACCGAGTCTGATCGTCCACATGAGCCACCACGACGGGCTGAGCAGTGCTAACCAGGCTGGCAGAGCTCCCACTAATGGCATCATCGGAGCAATCGCTGACGTGCTCACCCTGGAAAGTGGAGCGTACTGAGGAAGAGCTGAAAATATTGTCTCTTGCCTTCCTCCCTGGATCTGCGATGAGGCTGGTGGAGTGAGAGAAAGGAGACCATCCTCTTGCACCCTCAGAGCCCGCAGCGATATGGCCCGGTGCTGCGAGCTGGAAGGCGGAGCATCCCAGACTGGCAAGGCTCGGGTATGTGCACCCGGAGAGAGAGGAGACTGCTCTTTCATTAGTTACCCCCAGCTCGGAGGCCATCAGGGTGATTTTAAAGTCTTTGACGTTACTGACTGTGATCCTCGACCCTCCACTAAGGAAAGAGCGGGTCCCCTCTTTTCCAAATGGCCCGTCTCAAGGTCGCTTCGTGGTCCGTTTACCGCACTTAATGGCACCCTGAGGCGGGGGCATTTCCATCCTGTGAGGTGCTCGATGCTGCCGCTTGGCCGGTAGAATGGGCTGCGGAGATGGAGCAGGTCTTGTGACCGCAGGTGGACGCCCTCGGCGAGGAGCAGCCGAGGTGGATGGGACAGCGAGGAGAGCAGTTTTCCAAACCCGCTGATGGATGCCCCCCCATCGCCTTGGACTGATCTTTCACTGCCGAGAACTCCTGGGTAAAGTCCCTGGCAGTGTCGCCGAATAGGCCGGCCTGGGATATGGGCGAGTTAAGCAAGTGAGCTCTGTCAACGTCGTGCACATCGGCCACGTTCAGCCAGGGGTCGCGTTTCTGGACCACTTATGTGGCCATCGTCTTCCTCGCCGTGAGGAAGCAGCTCAGCCAGCTTCTGCGCTTGGTAGCTGATAGGTGGCCATAGCGTGCAAGGCGGAGGCAACCTGACCCGCAGCTGTGAAGGCTCTGGCCACGAGGGACTCAGATAACCTACACGCTTTGGATGGGAGTCTACCATCATCAAGGGTGGTGAGGGTGGGAGTGCACAAGGATCGGGCAGAAAAAGTTGCTGGATAAGCCCCCACTGTGATCTTCAGGTCTGCCTGTGTGCTAACCGCTTCTTGCGAGGGCATGAGCTGTCCGCAAGCAGCTGCTCGACATTCTGGACCCCCAGACATGTGATGCAGTACTCGTGCCCGTCATCCGGGGAGAGAAAACCACCGCATCAAGAAGAGCACGGTCGAAACAACATCTTTAAAAAGACACGTTATTCGACCATGTTGCTCGCTTAGGGAATTCTGCTCTTTTAGTGGAAACTGCTATTTTAGCCACCAGCGAAATGCCCAGGGACGGGAAAGAACACCGCCGCTGCACACGTCGCAAATCACACTGGTGGAATAACTGCTTGATAACAGCTTGGCAGAAGTCTCTTCAGTCTCATGTGAGGGTCTGAAGCAAAAAAGATAGTGCTCGCTCCACGTGCACCGGCTAAATATTCTATTGATGATTAATTGCCAGCACCTGCAGAGCTGAGCTCTGCCAACTCATTGGCATTCATTGGTCCGTTTTCTCACTCTTCAGAGTGATTGGTCATCTATCGATCTCCCCAAACACACATCAGAGTTCCTATGAAGGGGCACTAACAATCATATGTTAACCCAACTAAATGTTTCCTGTATTACTGACATAATTTTAGGTCAGAGCAGCTGATGTTTTCAAAACTTAAGTGAACAAGAAAAAGTGAAAGGAAATAAGGATTTTTTTTTTTACTGGCTTAAAATTTGTGTGTGTGATGCATACATATTGCACAATTTTTGGATTGTTGGATGGTTAAGGTTTCTTTTGATGTTCTTTTCTTATAATCTAAAGAGAACAGTATGTCCACTAAAACTGTTTTTATGATTTGATATTTGCTCCCAGAGAAAAAAAAATGTATGTACTGAATAGAATTTACTGGCCAAAGTTAGTCCTTGCAAATCCCTTGAGATCGAGCCACTGTGTGTCCGGCTGCCCAAGATGGAGATCCTTTCCAACCTTTCTGCACCCCTGGGCATTTCGACCTGCTTTGTAAGCATTTTTTACTGACCTGATGTTCTCTACTGCTCTTCTGACAGTAACACAGGCTCATCCAAAATGTCTAACCGGAAATTTCCAAACAGAAGCAAAAAAATGCAATTATGATGCAAGGATAAAGGATGTACGCCTGAGGAAAACAATCTAACACACCTGCTCACAGAGCAAAAGGTCTTCGGCTGGTATTCAGCTGATTGGGAACACATGCTGATTTAAGAATGAGTAAAGGTTACAGGTGTGTTGCACACTGAGAATGTTTTTCTCATTTTTTTTGTCACAGTGGATGATTCAGAACCTGGTTTTCCATTACAGTAAGTGGGCAAGTAAGTAAGAAAATGGATGGATCAATGGATGGATGGATGAAAACTTCCCTCACTAGAATTTGAACTAAAAAAAAACAACATAAATTTTTAGCTAAACATTTTTTCTTTGTTTATTGTACAGCCAAATTGATCATAGGTAGGACACTGGTAAAATGGCAAACAGAAAAACAATGAAATTGACTTAAGATATGTATTCACGTGATAAATGATATCCTGAATGTACCAAAAACATCATTACCTGATTTTCAGCCAAAAACAAATCTAATGCCTTCTGCTTTTGCAAGGCAGAATACATTCATACACATAAATAAATATATTCCTATATTTAAAGTCTATTTACATTGTGGTAGATATATTTCCCTTAAAATATATAATAAATGTTGGCTTTGTGAAGCAAAGTGTCATGTCTCCACATGCTTTTATATCTTAACCGTATGACTATATATAAAATGTTGTTTGAATAACAAGTTACTATGCCATGTTTAATTTAGCATAAGCTGCCACTTATATAACTGTGTATCTTGAATTTATAGATGTGTAAGTCAAGGCCTAAAGAAATGCCTGTCAGCTAAATTTTCTGAAAAGTATCTGGCACTACACACTTACTCCTATCCCTTCTACCACAAACTTTGGGCCTGTATTTACATTATAGCATTATGGTGCCCTGAGCCTTTCAACATTAAACATGCTTTTATTTTATTTAAGCATCTTTTTCTTCATCAACATTTTAAACTCTCTGTAAGAGCATTCATTTACAGTACAATTGCCAAATTGGAATAGCTGATCAGACATATGGTTTTCATAAATTGGATGATGACATTTACAAAGGAAAAAACTCATAGACTTTCATTGAGGTTGTCAAAACTTTCGAACATTGTCTATGAAGCATTAACCTTCATCAACTCAATTAAATACATTCAGACCTTCATTTACATATCTACCCATAGCAACTAGACTAGGACATAATAGCATTATGCTAACCAGAGAACAACGTGCTACTTCACGTTTTTAATTTTATAAAACATGGTAACAGTGGATAAAACATGTTGCCATGTAGTAAACAAACAATAAAACATACCAATTCTAGCAATATGTTAAACACGGTAAATGTTTTGACAATCTGGTAACCATGTTAACAAATGTTTTAAACATGTTGAAAGCCAAACTAGCAAAATGCTAATAACGCAGTTAACAATTTAAAATTCTAAAAATGTTCCCTTAATGTTCCTATTAAGTTATGTAACATTATGTATGTATGTTCTTAAAATGTTCAAAACATCCAGTTTTATAGATGATGCAGTAGGCCTAACACTATAACTGTAACCCTGTCTGTGTTTTTGTTTTAGTTTGGTTTATTCATGTCACACCCCTTCACTTTAGTTTTCCTGTGTTCTTTAATAGTTTTCTTGGTTATTATTTGTCTCCACCCCCTCGTCAGCTTGTTTAGGTAATTGTTTCTTTGTGTATTTATACCCAGTTCTGTTAGCCCTTCGTTGTCAGTAGTTTTCTTAGTTACCCCCGTGATGTCTGTGTGTGCCCAGGTTTGGTTACCCTTTAGCTTATTTTTGTTTGTTATGTTTTTTCCACTATTTTGTCATTCCTGATTTTCTGCACTTTACAATAAACCCACTGGATTGCATTTGGATCTCCCTTTCATCATTTCCCATCACAGACGTAACAATAATACTATATTGTTATAATAACAATATCATTATTTATACCATTTTCATAACGTTTCAATCTCATGTTATATCAGTGTTCTAAAAATGTTATTTAAAACGTTATTATAACATTCCATCCACATTATTTTAATGTTCTAAAAAACATTTCCCTAATCTTAGTAAGTTAATTAATTGTGGATGGTTCTTTGAATGTTCAAAACAACCAATTTTTTTGTATTAACATTATTTTTGGGTTACATTAATGGTATTCAAAATGTGTTCTTTTCAGTGTCATGCTATATTGATGTTCTCAGAACACTAGTTATTAGAACATCCCATTCACATTATATTGTTCTAATAACGTTTATCTATCAACAATACAAAAATATATCAATAAATATATTTTAATAACATTACATGCTAACATTTACACAACTTTTATAAGAAACATTACGGAATGTTCTAAGAATGTTTAGTGTTACCTAGAAACATGATAATTTATGCTAACAAATGAATTGTTTATTCTGCAATAACTGGGGTGTAGGGAAGAGGCGAGGACTCCAGAATGCAAGAAATTAAATTTAATTATCTTTTTAAAAAACAAGCAGAAACTACCCCATAGGGGTAAAACATCACCAAACTGGGCTGGCAAGGCAGTTCTAGGGACACAAGGCAAGAAGACACAAATAAGACTCCAAACTCGCCATATGGATGACAATGAACTGGCATAGGACAGCAAAAAAGCGGAAGCTTTAAAGGGGAAAAATTTGCAAACAAACAGGTGAACAGAATTAACTAATAATTAGACAACAAACAGGATAGCACATGGCAGAAAGAAACAAACAGAAGCCATGTGCTCATGTCAAACAGGACTAGAACACGCAACCAATGAGAATACTCATTAATCCCGTGTTCACATGAAAAAGAACGCTAAAGCACGCGGCCACATATAAACATGGGCCACGTGCTTCACACAATGCCATCACAAGACTGAACGCAAGACACAAGGACAAGATAAGTGAAAGTTCACCTACCATATGCGGCATGAATGTTAAGATCCCAGCACCATCTGAAACCAACTTGACTGAAGTGTTGCGATCAAAACAGCAAGCCGCGAAGAAACAACAAACACAGGGACGAGAGCACGCATAACCTGAGAGCGTGTGGGGCCTGAGCGCAACTGAGATCGTATGCAACATCTCACATGATCAAGTTGTAAAGAGTATGACAACTGTACTGAGAATCAGGTCATTCGTTTTTATTAGTTATTGTTTAATTGCAGAAAGACATTTGAAAGCAAACTAAATGAGAAAAGTAACGTGACCATAATCGCTAGTTTAGAACTGTTTTTTGCTCTGAAGGTGGGATACGACCCTTCATGCTGACCTTGTATTCAGTTAAGTGCAGTCAAGCCTAAAGTACAAGTAAGCCACTAATTGATCAAATAATAAAAAGTCCTGCTCATGGAGCTGTAGCACTGATCTCATATTGCAAAAAAAGATTTATTTATTGGGCACATCAATGTGTGTGTTTTACAAGCTTGTTGCAGTTTCATTAAATTATAACATTAAGAGAGGATTTTTTTTTCTTGGCTGTGTGAATCTGCTGTATCAGGCTACATTAAGCTACCCCATTCAAAACTCCAATCCACATTAATTGTGCTTTGAAGAAAACTATACCACCCCCATAAAAAGAATTCATTCTCAGTGTACTTTTTTCTTTCTCATTTTCACTAATCACCACAAAGCACTCCACTTTTCTTAAGCACTTATAGCTTTAAAAACCTTGTCACAAATCCACTGTGAATGTTTCCTGCTCTACACTGGAGCTGTGTTTCCATGGAAATTGTCTAATGGGGGATATTTCAAGATTCAGATACGTATGTATGTTTTAATTAATACATCAAATTATGAGAAACGTGACAGCTGGGTACTTACGAAATGACTTAAATGGCCAAAGCAATGGCATGAATATTACTCATTAATTATTTCTGTGTTCATTAACTTAGCAAAAATTAATTAATTCATTCATTCATTTTCTTTTCGGCTTAGTCCCTTTATTAATCTGGGGTCACCACAGCGGACTGAACCGCCAACTTATCCAGCATATGTTTTACACAGCGGATGCCCTTCTAGCCGCAACCCATCACTGTGAAACACCCACACACACTCATTCACACACATACATACACTACAGACAATTTAGCTTACCCAATTCACCTGTAGCACATGTCTTTGGACTTGTGGGGGAAACCGGAGGAAACCCATGTAAACACAGGGAGAACATGCAAACTCCACACAGAAATGCCAGCTGACCCAGCCGAGGCTCGAACCAGCAACCTTCTTGCTGTGAGGCGACAGCACTACCCACCGCGTCACCCTTAGCAAAAATGTTTGCATTTATTTTATTCATGACAGTATTCAATACTCTTGTGATTATGAGTGACAAAAATAAATAAAATAAGCAATAAATACAAACAAATTAATAAAATAATATTTTCAATCATTCTTCCATTTTTTTCTGTTCATCCTTTCACCAGGTCCTTTATCCATAATTCCATTCCACTCATCTCTCCTCTCTGTCTCTCTTTCTTTTCATCCACCCATTCATAATTAATTCTATTCATCAATTTATCCATACATCCATCCATCATTTCTTCCTTCCCTCCCTCCATCCATTCATACATCCATCCAGAGTCTACCAATTGATACAATTCCGTCCATCAGTTTATCTAGTGTATATCATTTCATGTACACATCCATCCATCTATCTATTCATCATTCCTTACTGACCGTCCATCCATCTTTACTTTCTGACCTTCCTTCCAACCATCCAACTATCCGTTCTTCCGTCTTTTCTTCCCTCCCTTTTGTTCATTGTTTATTTCATCCATCTGTTCATCATTTTGTCCACTCATCTGTCCATTTTCCAAACTGTATTTAATCTTTCATTCATGTCATTTCATTCCCTGCCTTCACATCCCTTTAATTTTTGCTTTTATTGAGTGACACAGCACAGTGGCGCAGTGGGTAGCACAATCGCCTCACAGCAAGAAGGTCGCTGGTTCGAGCCTCGGCTTAGTCAGTTGGCATTTCTGTGTGGAGTTTGCATGTTCTCCCCGTGTTCGCGTGGGTTTCCTCTCGGTGCTCCGGTTTCCCCCACCAGTCCAAAGACATGCGCTATAGGTGAATTGGGTAAGCTAAATTGTCCATAGTGTGAATGAGTGTGTATGGATGTTTCCCAGTGATGGGTTGCAGCTGGAAGGGCATCCGCTGTGTAAAACATATGCTGGATAAGTTGGCGG
>CAIGQV010000641.1:18117859-18146154 GCA_903798115.1 Danio jaintianensis
TTACTGTAGATTCTACAGGAAATTGCTAACAGTGTACTGGCTTATTACCTGTTTACTATTAAGATACTGACTGTTTATTAATACTTTTAAAGTATGATCTAATCCTACCCAATACCTAAACATTACTACTACTACGTCACGTGTTGGTATAGGAGACGGGACAAGGATAGGATCCAAGTGCAATTTAATGGTGGAAAATCGTGCATATAACAAAAAAATAACAGGACCTCCAGGAAATCAAAGTATCAAACTAACAATAAACAAAACAACAAACTATGACCGGGTACTGTGACATAACGTAAGCAAAACATACAATACCATACAAAACAAGAGAACTGAGAATAATAACAAACGACTGAGCAAAGACAAAACGGGTGCGGGGTGTATAAATAGTCCAAACAATGATTTAGTGATCAGATGCAGCTGCGTGTGTGATGAGTGGAAGTGAAAACCGGTGTATGTGTGGTGGAATGAAGGGAATTGTAGTTCGTGATGATTTGTAGTTCACCAGCGATCTCTGAAGTCCTTGATCGCTGGTGAACATGACATACTAACTATTAATAAGCAGCAAATTACTACTTTATTGAGCTAAAAGTCTTAGTTAATGGTTTGTTGATAGCGAGAATTGTAAGTTTGACTCAACATTATTCTTTTATTCTGCGTAGATATAAAAATCATTCAGAATGACATGAGCGTGAGTAAATGATGACAGAGTGTTCTTTAAAAAAAAAAAATCCCTTTAAGCCTCTCGTTTTTGCTCCCTGATTGATGTGATTTTTAAAGTCCGGCTATTAAACTGACATATCCAAGCTGCCAAACATCAGACATCACAACAAAAGAACACACATTAACTTGCTCCATCCTCTCATTTACAGCCATCAAATGCATCACTTAGATTCAGAGCCAGTGGAATCGCTCTTAGAGTAATTTTCTGCAAAGTACAATTGAGTTCTGCCACGAGAAATTGCCTATTTGTCATCTCCAATCCTCCATAATGGCTCGGTTATTGTAGTCATAAATGTTCTGTGCATTAAGAAGAGCGAAATAGGATTTTTATTTGAAGATCTGTATTTTACACATGCTTTTTCAATCAAAAAAATACATCTTTGGACCGCTTCCTTTATTCTCAAGAGGTTCACTCAATTCACAGTACATTTACGAAGAATGCAAAGCAAACTCACATATGCGACATAATAAAAGTGGCTTTCTCTAAACAGGTGGGTGTCATGAATCATGGTGCATTTCTAAACTCCTGCTGCAGAGAACATCAGCAAACCATGACAATTTGCCTCCACATTTC
Organism: Danio jaintianensis; assembly: GCA_903798115.1. Classification (NCBI taxonomy): domain Eukaryota; kingdom Metazoa; phylum Chordata; class Actinopteri; order Cypriniformes; family Danionidae; genus Danio; species Danio jaintianensis. The sequence goes on from CAIGQV010000641.1 coordinate 18,119,160, forward strand.
ACTTCTTTGCACACTTCAGGTTCAGTCTTTCCCCAATTTGATAATAAGCAATGTGCTAACACTTTACACTATGAGTGAAATAATATGCATTAAATAAAGCTTAACTAATGCACAGATAATCATGAGTTAATGGATAACTAATACATTTATTTATTATAATTACTACATGAGCAACAAATGAACATTCTATACGATTCATACATTAAGTAAATCAATAAATGTGTATTAGTTAAATGAGTTGCAATGTATTATCTCCCTAATAACATTTTATTAGAAATTTTGTAGATTTATTTCCCCCAATACCTCATTTAAATTTAAATATATCATTGTTCTTTCCACACTCTAAATTTAATCAATATAATAACTGTTTAATAAAACTGATTTGTTTAAATTCACCAAAATATATTGCCTATGTTCATTGAGAAATGGATAAAAATATTCCTTTTTCAAAGGGGGTGTAGTCATTTACAGTATGCTGTGGGCTTTATAAGAACACTGAATAAAAATGTGTTCATGTAATAAAAACTAAAGTAAAACTAACAACAAAAAAAGAAGCTAAAACTAAAGCTAAATCTAAAATAGTATCAAAACAAGAAATGCTAAACTGTAATAACCTTGCTGCACACCAGCCACTTTTCCATTATGCTTACACTGTAGATATACCACTGTCCTTAACTGACATTGAATGGCCTAAATATAGCCATCACCGGCATCCAAATTATAGCGGGCTGTGAAAGTGGAGTTTCATGATAGATACAACACGTCAGGAAGGGTGTCAGTATCTTTTGTAATAAGTCATACGGTTGGCTGAGCAGGGGAATAGATGACAGAAACTCCTTATCACACATCTGCCTCTCTCTCCTTGTCTCAGTCGCCTCAAACTGAGGGGCTCTGGGGTTATCTGTGTGACACCAGGGGAAAATTAATCCACTTCCAAAACTAAAAAATACAAGACGACAAACTTTCCTCCCAAATAAACATGCACACTTATATGTGTGGTTCAGTCAAGGTTGGATGGTGAATCCAGGGCCTCCAAAGTCAGGTTTGAGACTGCCAAATAAATCTGAACACAAATCCATCAGCTAATACAGAGTGAACACTGGGCTTGTATGATGTATGTGGCACAAAATGTAATGACAAATGAATTATAGAACACAAAACCCAGTATTTCATAACAAAATTCAGATGACCTTTAATGCATTTATGTTGAAAGTGCAGAGTCAGAAATATTTCTTTCTTTTTTTAAAGGGATAGTTCACCCAAAACTGAAAATTCTGTCATCATTTACATACACTTTACTTGTTCCAAACCTGTTTGAGTTTCTTCTGTTGAACACAAAAGATATTTTAAAGAACGCTGAAAATCTTTAGCTATTGACTTCCATAGTGTTTGTTTTCCTATATAATATTCTTCAACAGAAGAAAGAAATCTATGAAGGTTTGGAACCACTTGAGGGAGAGTAAATTTACGGATCTAACTAAGGATCTGCGAATCCTTGTAGCAAACTTATGTGTGTGTTGTTTTTAAGAAAGCAACCATTAATAACCATAAAAACCCATTAAATTATTTATTAATTATTATAAACCATTAATTATTTTATTTAATCATATGATCATTAGTCATTTATATAATTAGCATTATATCATTTTATTGATCATTAGTTAATGATTTGATTATTATTGATTATTATTTATCATTTTATTATGTATTTATATTTTATTATTATTATTTTCCTATAATTATTGCTTTCCTATTATTTCCATTTTTCCATATTGTTGTAATCTTATGATTGTGTATTCAAGCGACACTTGTTTTCATGAGTAAGAGATAAGAGAATGTCTTCATTTCAAGGTCTGTATTGTCATCACAAAGCAGCATTACATCACAGAAGTATGGACTCTGAAAAAGGCAGCAAAGATTTAAGGTATCATTTGGGTATACTTATAATCACTAACGCAAGTCTGTTAAGTACAGCAGACCACAAAATGTTCCATTCAGGGTGGCACAGTGACTAGTGGCACAGTGATTAGAATGATTGCCTCACAGCAAGAAGGCCACTAATTCGAGTTCCCAAATAAGCCAGGATGCCTTTCTATTTGGAGATTACATGTTTGTGTGGGTTTCTTTTTTGGTGTCCCCACTCATGCATTACAGATGAACTAATTTGAAGTAAATTGGCAAGGTGGGTATGGTCATTTCCCAGCACTGTTGTGGCAGGATGGACATCCACTGGTAAAACTGCCGGGAATAAGCCGAATGACAGTGAGTGAGTGAAGCAGGTTCAAGAGCACTCAGCAGGTTCACTTCTGCAGAGACATTATGGCAAACTCTGAGTTTACATTTACCATCATACTCTCATTCTTACATGTTGGTCCACAACGTTTAGGTAGCCTTTTTTTTCTATAATGTTTTATGTGTAATTGTAAGAAGTAAAAAAAAAAACCCATTAAAACGATCTTATATTTAACTAAGTTCATATAACTGCAGTTTAGAACTAAGAAAATTGTTGAGTACTGCTTTTTAACAAACTGTTTTGCAAGTACAGTATACCTGATGCAAGTGCCCATAAAATCACTCAGCTCTGGCAGCGCATATAAGGAAGAGAAAAGGAATCGATGTCTTGGCAGTCCATGTAAGGATGAACGAGTAAGGCTAATTGCTGAGCTAATTCTTGATTGTAGATCACACACAACACACTGTCTCAAACAAATCACTTCTTTTGTCTGCCTGAACACCACTGCTGTGCTGCTGCCACAAATCTTAGATTCTAACTCAATTTACCAATATTCAGCACTAAAAAACAGCACAGCACAGTGAATCCCCACTTTATCAAATAGTTTCACAGCATTCATGTATCTCAAATTTTCTGGGCAGGTGTTTTCATTTCAGTTGTGTGTTTTACAATGAGGGACAATGCAATTTATTTTGAATGTTTCAGTTGTCAACTGCCCTCACAGAGTATTTCAGATTCTATTGTTTACCTGCCATTCCCGTGAAACTGTAGAATAACATGCAAAGGAATATTATCACTCCTGACATACATTTTTAGTGTTCATTAAAACATTTGCAACATGCATGAAACCATTATGCTGCTCAGCTACAAGTTCAAACCTGTTCATGAGCCACTGCTTTGTGGTAACGTCTAGAAGGGAGACAGCTGCAGATACAGTATGTGGGCATGCACACATCATTATAGCATAATTTTGTGACACTGTACAACAATAATTACTCGTTTTACGTTATGGTGAGGGGTAGGTTTAGGGTTGGGGTAGGGGTAGATGTTAATAAAACACAAACAAATGTAATGGGTAATTTAATAATTAATATAAATAATTCTCGTTAACTTCCAGCCAGAACTGTTACTGTAACTTCCATCTAGCAACAACTTTGTCTAGTAAAGTTTACCTTATACATTGATTAAACCCACATGAACCAGATAATAAATGTCTTTTGATTCACTAGAACAAGAATGTTCAGTCCTATTCCTGGAGGGCAGTTAAGCTCCTACACACTTGTCTAACTGTTTCTAAGTTTCGTTCCACTACACATTTAGACAAGCAACCTTGGGGGAATCCTCACTGCCATTTTAAAGTGCATTTCACTTCATCAAGGGGATCATGGACATTTTCCTCTCATTTTGGCTGAAGGTATGAGTCTGCTTAATATGTACACTCCAACACCTATGCTGTATGTCCCATAATGCAAAGCAATTGCGACATCACAACAGTGACTTGCATTCACACTGTATAGTAGTTTCCAAGTTCCATTCCATTGAAATCCATTCAGATGTGCCATCAGTGAAAACTTGTGTAATGAGGCGGAGGGAAGAAAACAAGTCTAGGGCATAAAGTTTGGGCTGGAATGCACCTAGAGTCTGAAAACCTTTATTAGGTGCTTCAGGTAGATAGGTTTAGACCAGTGTTTCCAAACCCTGTTCCTGAAGGCACACCAACAGTACATATTTTGTCTCCCTTATCTGACCAATATGTTTTACATTTTGGAGTCAGTGCTAATGTTCTGACTAGTTGATTCAGGTGTGTTTGATTAGAAACAGAATGTGTAGAAACAAAATGTGTAGTTCTGGTCTGCCTTCAGGAACAGAGTTGGGAATCAAAAGACAACCCCCACTAAAAAGTTGGTTGGAGTTAAAAGAAAAAAAAGAAAAAAGGAGCACTAAGTGCACTCAATAAAATTAATTGGGCACACCAATCTAGGAGATGTGCTGGTCTAACAAAAAAACAAACAAAAAAAACTTGCAACTATTAAAGGAATGATTCTGGCCATCAAGATCCACTTTCCTACAGAGTTTAGCTTTAACTAGGGCCATCACCGGTGGCAAGAAAGATGGTGATGATTTGAGAGGGCACCAAGTGGGAAAGTCTCCCACCCTGCAAAGCTATTTTTACTGTGAAGCACCCCTGAACGGTATCAATCATGTCTTGCATAACCAAAAGGCACGGTGCCTGCATAATCCACATATAACATCTAAAATTATTAATCAAGGTCTTCAGATTTACCTTAAAGCTACAGGAAGGTCAGATAGGTGATTACAGTTGGAGCTAATCTTTACAGGAAAGTGGACCTCAAGGGCCGGAGTTGAGAAGACCTAATTTAAAGGATCTTCTGATTATGTCTTGAGGCCAAATACCAAAGTGCAGTCCTTGACACATCATAGCTGTTAGAAGTATGATGGGACCTACCCATAATTAAGGCAAATAGTTTAAAGTAACACACTGCACTTTTTTGAAAATTAGCTCAATTAACAATTTTCCTAAACAGTTTAGTTTTACCGTTTTTAAATCCATTCAGCTGATCTAGCAGCATCCAGCACAAAAATTACCTTTTTAAAGCTTTACTCTTCAGTAGTTGCAGTACATTTGGCCAGGTGTCCGATCATGGCCTCCCAATCATCCCCATCCAGCAAATAGTTTTTACACTATTTCTCCACTCCCCCTATAGCTGGTGTGTGGTGAGCGCACTGGTGTCGTTGTCCTGTGGCTGCTGTCACATCATACAAGTGGATGCTGGACACTGGTGGTGGTGTGGAGAGACCCCGTCTCATGATTGTAAAGTGCTTTGGGTATATTACTTACTTACGGCACATTACTTACTTACTTAATTAAATTGTGTACTGGTCTAATCCAATTCAATGATCCAACCAGCTCCAAAACACTTGCCTGGTAGTTTCCATTGACCTTGATTAGCTGGCTAAGGTGTGTTTAATTAGGGTTGAATAACTGAAGCTTTACTTACACTGATCCAGACATTCATCAAATGACTACAAATACATCTAGCTCATGTAGTAGTTGTATGATTTGAGTAATTGAGTACTTCCAACTCAAAACAAAACATTGCAGTTGATTTCTGTTGTCGCCCAAAACAAATCACTCTCTGAAATCCTTTACAAAGGGAATTGCCAGCACTCAGAGACAACAGCTGGTGCGTGACAGAGATTGATTGGAGTACAGCGTATCTGTTGACGTCAGCATGTTTTTACTCTCTAGCATCGAGACTTTTTTTTTCCAATCACGTAGTAATTTTACATTTGCACACCAAGGACGTTCTGGAAATAGACCATCAGTGTCTGTGCTGACCCATTTGTGGAAACCACAGTGTTACACATTACTCTTTCAAAGCAGAGGGACCTTTAAGGTTTGCAGCAGTTAAATATTTCAAAAGCTCATTTGGTCATGCGGGCAGGGGTTAGGCGGACAGATCATTTCTTATCCTCCTCACGACACTCTTTCACACCACTCTTAACAAAAGGATGAAAGCGCCATGGTCTTCAGCAAATTAGACTAGACAAGGCACATGGGAGCACCATAGCTTTTAACGGTATTAGGCTCTTTTTCAGCGTACTTTCAGATGCATAATATAATGTCATATAATATGAATAAAACATATCATTGCTACTGCATTTATCTGTTTTATAGGATTAATGAGACAAAATGAAAATGTTTACCCAATGAAGCACTCTGGTAAACAAGCTGAATTTTTTATGTGATTTTAAGAATACACTCTAATCAATTACTGTACTAAAATGCAAAGTAGACAGTTTTACCCCTGTAATGCATGTATTATGTAGATAAAGCACGTTCCCTGGGAGTTAGTGTGCTGCATTCCTGGCCATTATTTGAGGCAGTTTTTTTTAAATAAATTAGTTGATTTCAGGGTCTTGATGAGTCAGTTCTGTTAATGAGCACTTGCTCTTGCAGCATGAAATGAATTCATATAGTTCAATATGGAGAGAGCAAACTGATTTAGAAGCACAATTTAAAGTCTTAGATATCATCATAACTTCAGTTATGTCAAGAAAAGCAAGTGGAATCTCACAAGCTTTCTCTCTGTCTGTCTACACTTTTATTCCTTGCAAGCAAAATCTTTTTCAACTGGTTTGCACTGTACAATTTTGCACCAAAGACTGTAAGTTTGTAAGATATGCATTTAATTGCTGATACGTGTTGACAAAAGATGGCCTTTGACATTTCAAAACCAATAATTTGAGCTGAAATTAACAAAATACACAATGGAATGAACAAAAATAGGTATAAGTGACCTGGGCCCGGTTGCATCAGCAGTGCGTAAGTTAAAACGTAGCCTATTTGTGACTTTAAGGGACACTAAGTTACGCACTACTAAATATTTGTGTATTGCACCACTTAACTTAGCTTAAACGTAATGCTACGTTCCAACTAAATATTTACGGCACCATCCCCCAATGTATAATGGTAGAAAAGAGATGACAGCGAGATTAGATTACATAAAGGAGCTCGCGATGATAATGAAGAATGACCTCTCTACTCACAGCCTTATTTTCCTCCCAAATCTCACATTTTTTCATATATTAGTTGCAGAGTTTTAAAGCAGTTTAACGATTTAAATGCTTTTTATTGGATATTACGCCATTCAATGCGACTACGCATGACTTTACGGAGAGCATACAAGCTACTAACTACGGTTTGCAACCGTGGGTGCAAACCTAAGTAAGAACAAATTTAGTTACAAACTAGCTAGTAGTTACTAAGCCCCTAGTGTGGATTTACGTTCCAGTTTAAGAAAGAACTTACGAACAGCTGGTGCAACCCTACCCTGGACCACAAAACCAATCTTATATTATATTTGTGGGAAAACCTAAAAATGTATTGTATGAGTCAAAACTATTTTGTTCCAAAAATGATTAGAATATTAAGGACATTTAAAATTATTTTATACATTTCTCCCTTTGGCACTTAATTTGAACAATTTGATTGATTTTCACAATATTTGTGACTCAGTGGTTAGCACTGTCGCATCACAGCAATAAGGTCGCTGGTTTGAGTCCCGGATGGGTCAGTTGGCATTTCTGTGTGGAGTTTGCATGTTTTCCCCGTGTTCGCGTGGGTTTTCTCCAGGTGCTCCGGTTTACCCCATAGTCCAAAGTCATGCAGTGTAGGTGAATTAAATTAGCTAAATTGGTTGTAGTGCATGTGTGTGCATGTGAGTGTGTATGGGTGTTTCCCAGTACTGGGTTGCAGCTGGAAGGGCATCCACTGTGTAAAACATATGCTGGAAAAGTTGGTGGTTCATTCCGCTGTGGCGACCCCTGATGAATAAAGGGACTAATCCAAAGAAAAATGAATGAATAAATGTATCTTGACCAAATATTATTCTATAATAACAACAACACACATCAACGAAAAGCTTTATTTATTCAGCTTTCAGATGATGTATAAATCTCATTTTCCAAAAAATGAACCCTTATGACAAGTTTTGTGATCCAGTGTACAACAAAAAAAACGAAATAATTATTACTTTTAAATAAAAAAAAAAGAAAAGGGAAAAAATGAATTAAATTAAACCAATTGACAAGCAACTTAAAAAAAGAAAATTAAGTATATTAAAACAATATAAAACAAAATCGATATAAAATCAAATGTTAAACTGTACACTGTTGTCCCATTTGTCTTGTCCTATAAAATTATTAATTATAAAATCAAATAAAATACATAGTGGATCTGACAAGAAAACAAAAAAAAAACTTCATATAATCATATAATCTCTAAAGAAACCCAGTTCACTTAATATTTCAGCATTTTAGACCAATAGCTGCTTCGAACGGTTGTGTATAAACAGAGAAAATGCATAATCAGATTTTTAGGTGGACAAACTGCTGAGTTAATCAAAGGTTTTGAGGGAGCTGAGATGAAAGACTAATCCAAAAATACCTCAAAAAAAGAAAAAAAAGAAGCCTAGAATCACCTAAACGCGAGTTAAAAGAGCGTCAGAGGGAGAAAGAGTGAGAGGAAAAATACAAAGCAAAAGCGTGAGTGAGTGCCTCCATGGCCAGCCAACCTGACAGAGCCAGTACAGATAAGCTTTCACAGCAGATGCTGGCGTTTCCTTCAGCTGAGTCACCGATATGACTGACAGCTCGCAAAAGCGGCTGATGGAAGAACGGCCTGGATTTTACATAATTGAGCACAGACCCTTTCCCTAACCTTTTACCATTGGAGATGAGGTATCAATCATGCACATCCTCAGGGGAGAAATGAATGTGATGAATGTGTTGTCTAAGGGTGACTTACATTATGTGCTGCTCTCCAAAACAACCAGAAAGTGGAGATTGAATAGTCCCAAACAGGACGGTGTCATGACCTATGTGTGAAATGGCATTTCAGAGCGCAGAATGTGCATCATAATATGTGATCCTGTACTTGAGGTGTTGCTGTGGCTGGATGAGCATCAGATTCAGGGGGTTTTCATTGCGATGGTCTTTGTACACAGTCTGAAATTTTGCTTTTTTGTATTTGTTATCACAAAGATATGACATGGCAAGAAATAGGGGTGTCAAAATTAATTGTTTCTTCGGTGCACTGCGATGCAGACGCGGACAATTCAATATCAGTTCAGTAATAGATCATAACCGGTTATTACGTACTGACCTCATTTATCTCATATGCGCTATATTGCGGTAGCGAGTAATTCAAACACTCCAACTAATTACAAATGCAGAAACTCTGCACAATAAAGCGTGTCTGCAGAGCGAGTTTTCTCCTCCACGTCTATCATGGATCAGCTGTGATTGCCGCTGCCGTTTATCAGTGTCACTCATCGGTGAACAGCACCAGAGCCAATCGCAGCCCTTTCTGTTGAGCGCGTGACCAGTCATAGGAGTGAAAGAACTCGCTCGGCAACGCTCAGAAAGTAAGCAGAATATTTACATTTGTTTATTTGCTATAAATGCTCATGTTCTTCTGTGGTTGTACTTGAGTTTTTAAAGGTACAGTTCATGTATCTGTTTTGTATTAAAGGACAAAATTGTATTACAAATAAAATATAAATATAAATATATTTATACATTTTAATACAAGAATTCTTGTGCTGTGAAGTAAAATATAAAATTGTGCATGGAAAGCATTGTCAATGCACAGAGATGCACCGAGGTATCGAATTTAACCGAATCGATGGCATGATAATCGTAACTGAACCGAACCATGAGGCCAGTGTTCACACCTCTAGCACACAGAAACCTGGCACACTGCGTTTGATGAATATTAATAAATATGCTGTTACATTACTTTTTAAAAAAATAAAAAGTGAAGTCTTTGATCAAGTATGATTTTCTTATCCTCTTTTATAAAGAGAAAGAGGACATATTGAATCCATTCAATTCCAAGATTGGAAAGATTGAAGAAAATTTGTATAATGAATATAACGACATTGTATAATGGCATAAGTTGTAGTCTATTAAGGTGGTTTACGAAGATAAACCGAAGATGCCTGATGTCCTTGCAATTCAAAACCATACAAAACCCTAAAAATCATACTTAACAGGGTCTTTTGATGTTCACAATTTACCATAGGTTTCCTGTGGTTGTGGGCAAGGACACATGAAGAGTTCAGACGCAAAAAAATCTAAGTGCCATCAGACATTTTTGTCTAAAATGAGTATTTTTCTCTGCCTCTTGTGTTTATGTTCAGATATTTCTAATAAAATAATAAAAACTATAAAAAGAACATAGCCCTACATCACTCTCAAATATGACTTGCTTCTACCAAACAAAATCCAAAACCCCAGGCATGTTCATTTCTCCTATCATGTAGTTCTGTGATTTCATCATATATGCGTTTTTTTTTCTTCACTGCCATCATTCGATGACACTTGCAGTCATGCTTGAGTGTGTGTACTAGTTTATTCTGCAGTGGTGAGGAGGCGTTTACCAGGCTGACACTTTCCATTAAACTGCCATGTGAAGTGTTGGGGCAATTTCAGGGGAGCCACGCAGCATGGAAGACAAATTCAGCTTTAACATCGCTTTTTCATGTTGCTTTGAAGAGCTGCCCTTTATGGGGATTTCTTCTGTACGATATTACGTTTTGCATGCAGTAGGGGGGAAAGCACTTGAAAAAAAAAAAAAAAGTGTTACGCATGGCTTGATATGGTGGAATGCCGCATTAGAATCAGTGGAAAGAGGTGACATGATTTCTGAGCAGATTTCACAGCTACAACAAAGCAATTATAATAAGGGATCTGAGCATCAGGAGGAACCTCAGGGGGTGAGTCTGCCTTATTAACAATGGGAAAATGGAAACTCGCACACACTGTTTTTACCGCATGTTTACCAAACAAAACACAAGCTGAATCTTTGCACTGTCTAAAAAAAAGTAGTCTTGATTTGTTTATTTATTTATTACAATAAAATGTAAATATTTCTGTAATGTGAGAATCAACACAACCAGGCAATAATTCTAGTTTTATATTGATTGATATTAAATTATGATACCAATATGAAGTATCCAGTAATCAAATAAATAAGTAAATTTTTTTAATTAGATGTTTCATTAATTATTAACAGAAGTGGAAAGCAAAAATTTGATCAATTAATTGTCAACCATATAAAAATATTATTATTTTTGTGAAAGAAATACCTTTTTAAATATTAAAATAAAATTATAGGTATTTGTCTTTAATATTTAGATTTATTTACTTTAAATATCAATTGAAATATTTAAGATATAAGCAAACATATTAACTACAGCACAACCCCAACAAACAATTTCATTCATTGTAATAAAAAAAATGTCCTATCACAACATAATATATAGAGACTACATGCACACTAGATGGCCATTAAATTAATAATCCACATTTCCACCTGTCTGTTTAATGTTAAAAATGATTATAGTAAGGTAACTACCAAAGAATTCGATATATGAGTTTTATGATGGAAAGTTAAACAAACTGCTAATCTCCACTGATGCAAACAACTATACAAATTTCACAATTTTTGTTTTTCTCACAATTTTGAATCAAAAACTTGGTATAACTTAAACGATTTGCCTAATTCTTAATGTAATGTGATGAAACAAGAAACATTTTACACTTTCAACATTATGCATACAAATAAGAGTGAATTAATGAAATAGTATAAATAATAACTAATTGCTTTTGTATGTGTAGTTTTGGATGTCAAGTTACTTCAATGGGTTTGATGGATGGATGGATGGATGGATGAATGGATGGATATAGTAAATACATGGCACAGAAAAGAGGATTTCTGAACAAAACAGATGACAACAGGGACAGTGACTGAACATATATATAACCATCCCAATCTTGGCAAAATAGTTCAATTCAGCTGTATAACCTTGGCTGGGTTTCCCACTTACAATATATTTCAGCTCTTAAGAGTGTTTTCAACATGCAAGGTTGACATTCCATGTGCATTTCCCACAAATGCATGTAACTTGAATGTGCAAGAAGGCATTCCATGCACTACTTAGGTGTCGCCGTCCATTTCTGATGTGCTGAAATCAGTGTTTGGTAAATTACTTTAAAAAAGTTGTAGATTACAAATTACTGATTACTACTGGAAAATTGTAATCTGATTACATTACAAATTACTTATTACTAATTACTTTACTTTGAAGTTACTTTTAAAAAACATAAAATATACCTATAAAAATACAAAATAAACTGCAGTTCCCCTTCATACGGGAACTTCAACGTGCGTCTGTTAACAGACTATGGGAGTACGTCAGACGACCAATCACTCTGAAGAGTAAGAAAACGGGCCAATGAAATGCCAAATTGAATTGGCAGAGCTCTGCTCCACAGCTGGCAGCAATGAGCCATCAGCGCTATATAAGCTGCACGCTGTGGAGTGAGCCTCAGAATTTATTTGCTTCAGACCCTCTCACGAGACTGAAGACACTCTATCTGCCAACCTGATTTCAAAACTGAAACCAGTTTACTCACCAGTGCGGGAGATGACGCAACAGTGGCAGTTGATCTGGGCTTCCTGTCCCCTGGGCGTTTCGCTGGTGTTCACAAAAGAGCAGTTTCAGACTAAAAGAGCAGATTCCCTAAGAGAGCAACACAGTCAATCAACACGTCTTTTTCAAGACGCTGTTCTGACTGTGCGTTTCTGGATGCGGTGGTTCCTATCTCCGGATGATGGGCACGGGTATCGCATCACACGTCTGGGGGTCCAGCATGTCGATGCGGTGCTCGCGGACAGCTCATGCTCTCACTGTGAGAGCATGGCTGTTGCACAGCTGAGATCGCGGCTTCCAAGCCACCCCCGTTGCTCCCCGTGAAAGCAGTTAGCACGCGGGCAGATCTGAGGATTACAGTGGGGGCTTATCCGTCGCCTCCGGGCCCGCGGACCCCCCACTCCTCCACAGCACGCTTCATCCAAGCTTCGAGTGGTGGTACGGTTCATCCCCCGGGATGCCCGCGCTTCCGCTTGATGACACCGGAGATCAGATGTCCATCGCGACATCGGAGGGCGAGCTGTCATGCTCAGATGACAGACCGGGCTCGCTTCCATCCTACGGGGTGCAATGCGTAGTCACGGTTCTCGAATCAGACATGATGGCTGCGCTTCCTGGGCTGCTTCGGCGGTGTGGCTGGAGATGGCTTGTCCCCCAGTCTCACCGCCGGACCGACTAGAGGTGTGGCGTGCGAGCTGATGTAAGATGAATCTTCCAGCTCCCGTCTACTTCTTCCCAGGGGCGCACAGCGAGCGCACGCTGGCATAGAGGGCGTTTTTCTCTGCCCGGTCCTCGTGCGCTTCCGCCTTCCCCTCCCCTGATGGCGAGGCGGCCAGTGGGTATGAAGCTATTCCTCAGGTGGTTGGCCGCCACCTGGAGGGGTAAGCTGAGGCCCCCGTCCAAGGCGGGTGGGTTTTCTGTGTCTCTCATGGCCAGAGCCCACACCGTTGCGGGCCATGCCGCTTCTGCCCTGCACCACAGCACCGGTTCTTCCCCAGGCTTATGCGTAAGCACCGCACGGTGGTCGACTATGCTCTCATGACCTTCAAGTCGGCCGCCCGTGCCCTGGGGAGGACGATGGCCACACAGTGGTCCGGAAATGCCACCCTTGGCTTACCCTGGCAGATATGCGCCGCGCCGACAAAGTACGCTTTCTTGGTGTGCCCATATCCCAGGCAGGCCTACTCGGCGACACTGTTGGGGACTTTACCCAGGAGTCCTCGGTGGTGAGAGATCAGCCGTGCGCGATGGAGTGGGTCATCTCCTGGTGGGCTCGGAAAACTGCTCCCCCACCGGATGCGTCCGCGCTGGCTGTTCTTCGCCGAGAGCGTTCTTCCCACGGCTCCAAAATGCTCCGCCGTCACAGCCCGTTACACTGGCTAGTGAACGCGCGGAGCCTCGCCGCAGAAAGTTGACGCTCCCGTCATAGGTCGCCGTAAAGTCCGGTAATCGGACCGCGAAGCGAACCTAAGGCGGGCCACTTGGAGAGGAGGAGAACCGTTCTTCCCCGGTGGAGGGCTGGGGCTCCCGCGCGAACGAATGTAGCGATCCGAAAAGAGCGGCTTTTCCTCCCTCTGGGTGTGGAAGCCCAATTGCTGCCAGCATGGGACGCACTGCCTTCCAGCTCTCAGCTTTGGTGCACTTCGCCACAGGCTTTGAGGGCGCCAGAGGATGATCTCCTTTCTCGCACCTCCAGCCTCTCCGCGGGATCCTGGGAGGAAGGTAAGAGACTCTCTCTTATTTTCAGCTCTTCCTCGGGCCGCTCTGCTTCCCGGGGTGAGCACTCCCCTCCCGAGCTGCCCCTCCGTTGGCATGTCATTGATCAGTCCGATGGTGCCATTAGCGCGGGCTCTGCCAGCCTGGTTAGCGCTGCCCAGCCCGTCGTGGTGGCTCATGCGGACGATCAGACTCGGCTATGCGATTCAATTCGCTATCCGCCCTCCCAGGTTCACGGGTGTTCACTTCCCCCGAGAGCGCCCCTGTTTTGCGAGAGGAGATTGCTGTCCTCCTGGCGAAGGATGCAATCGAGCAGGTCCCTCCAGCCGAGATGAAGTGTGGGTTTTACAGCCCGTACTTCATCGTGCCGAAGAAGAGCGGTGGGTTATACCAATCCTATCTGCGCGTTTTGATCTGTCATCCGTTCAGGATGCTGATCAGGGTGCTCATGCAGAAACGCATCCCCCAGTGCGTCCGTCCGCGGGATTGGTTGCAGCTATAGACCTGAAGGACGCTCACTCCATGTCTCGCTCTCTCCCTCCTAAAGTGCGACGGGGCCCGAGCATGGCAGTAAATGGTCCTCCCCTTCGGGCTCTTCCTGTTCCATGCGTGGAAGATGCCCTGTGTCTCTTTGACGCACGCGCATCTGCATGTATGATTATTCTTTGACTGGGTTAATTTTTTCAGACCTTGAATTAGTCGATTATGCATAGGGACCTGGTGCTCTGGCACCTCGGCCTGTTGGGGTTTGAGGTCAACCGAGAATGGGCAAGCTCTCCCCCGGGCAGAGCTTCTCTCATCTCGGGTTAGAGCTGGACCCGGTCTCCATCACGGTGCGCTTTTACCGCGCTGGGCTAGTGCTGCCCTCTCCGTTTAATTCGGCAGTTATAGTGGTTTCACTGAAGTTTTTCAGAGGCTCCTGGGGCATATGACATTTTGTAGCCGCTATCACGCCGCTCAATTGTTCATATGAGACCACTTCAGCGCTGGCTTCGCGATCGGGTCCCCAGATGGGCATGGCGCGCGGAGACGCACGGGGTGTCCATCACTACGCTGTGTCTCCGCACCTTCAGCCCCTGGATGGACCTTGCCTTCTACGGGCCTGGGTGCCCTTAGAACAAGTGTCCAGTCATGCTGTCATTCTGACGGATGCTTCCAGTACGGGCTGGTGGGCTGTGTATTTCGAGCATGCAGCCGCAGGTTTGTAAATCGGACTTCGGTTGCGTTGGCATTCAATTGCCTGGAGTTGTTGGCAGTGTTTCTCCCTCTCCGCCGGTTTCTACCGGTACGGGAGGGGGCACATGTGTTGGTTAGGACGGCCAGCATAGCTGCGGTAGCGCACGTCAGCCGTTTGGCTGATGTGCGCTACCGCAGCATGTCTCAGCTCGCTCGCCATCTGCTCCTCCGGAGTCATGCGGCTTAATAGCTGCGCGCCGTTCATATCCCATACGAGCTCTACCGTGCCAGCTTACATGCTCTCACGACAGTTACGTTTCTGGGAGAATGGAGACTCCACCCCGCAGTCCAGCTGTTATGGGCACGCTTCAGAGAGGCCCAGGACATCCTGCCGCTTCTCCCGAGCGGCCCTTCGCTAGCTGCTTTCCCTGCTCTGCATGGATGCGCTGGCTCGCAGCTGGCCCTGGGTTTACGCAATATGTGTTTTCCCCAGTGAGCCTGCGCGCACAGACTCTGTGCAAGGTCGGGGAGACGAGGTGCGGGTCTCGCTCGTTGCGCCTCCTTGGCCCAACCGGACCCGAGTTTCCAGACTCACACTCCTCGTGATGGCCCTCCCTGACGAATTCCCCGGAAGAAGTACTCCTTTTTCTGGGACGGGCACCCTCTGGCACCCGCGCAGCGTTCTGGAACCCTTATTAAGGGTTTCTAGACAGAGCGCGGTAGACTTAGGTGACCTATCAGTAGATGGTTAACACCGTCACTCAGGCTAGAGCACCCTGTATAGGCAAGCCTATGTCCTGTAGTGGAGTCTATTCGTTGTGTGGAGCGCTTCTCTCTGAGAAGAACCCCGGACATGCCAGATTAGTGTTGTGTTTTCTTCCTTTAGGATAACTGGAGCGCAGGCTGTCACCCTCCAGATTGAAGGTTTGGCATGCTGCCATCCCCGCTCTCTGTGGCGGCGGATGGTAGCACGCTGGGAAAGCATAACCTTATCAGCCGGTTCCTCAGAGGTGCATGGCGCGAGATGGTTAATTCCATCCCCGCCCCCCTCTCTTGCCCTCTCGGGATCTCTCTAGCCCCAGCGGTTATGATTAGGTCCGTTGAGCCACTCGACTCAGTATCTATAAGTTTTCTGTCCATGAAGGCTTTTTTATATTAAAAGTGGTAGTGAGCCTGCAAGCGCTGTCTGCGGAGGAGGCAGACCCAGCCCTTTTATTGTATGTCCGCGCACTGCGCTTAATGTGACACGTAGAGCATACGTCTTTAAGCAGCTCTTTTCTGTTATGATCGGCAGAAGGGAAGTGCCGTATCAAAGCAGAGGTTGGTCCATTTTATAGTTATGCCATTGCCCTCGCCTTATGTGCCAGGGCAAGCTGTGTCCCCCGGGAGAGAGAGCACACTTTAAAAAAAAAAAAAAAAAAAAAGCGGTGCCTCCTTTTCGGCGTGAGTACGCAGCGCCTCTTAACAGATTATGCAGAGCTGCGGGCTGGGCGACACCTAACACATTCACGAGATTTTATAATCCTCGAGTGGAGTCGGTTTCCTCCCGATTACTGGGTCACTCCGGTCAATCGGGACGAAATTAAACTCGGTGTCAAAAACGCTTGCTGCGCCATGCTCCCTTACCCGGAGATACGTGCGCCTTTTCTATTCTGCTAGTAAGTTTCCCGCTTGGCGAACCCTAGAGAATTCCTCCGAGGCCCCCAGCACCCGACTCAGCAGAGGAGCCGGGTGCCTGGCTCAGTGTGATGTCTGGTATGCCCACTCTTGGTCTACCCACATGCTGAGGTTCGGTGCCAGCTATGCGTGGTCCCCGATGGTGATCCCATATGCTTATTCAGCCACGGAGTGTTCCCCCTGACCAGGCGGACCCGTGTCTTCCCTACCCGCTAACCAGCTTATCATATGTAGCACTCCCCCTCCATAGGGCTAGTCCATATGTCCTTATTGCCATCAAGTCTCCCCTCTGGGGTAGCAGGTGGCCTCCGCAGCGTCCTCCCCCTTCGGGGACTGGCACGCTTTCCCAACGTACTGTCGGATTTCTAAAATCCCTAGACTATATTAGCTAGGTAAAAGCACATTTACGACCCCCGATCTAAATTGTAATTATTCCCATGTAATGGTAATTAAGGGCCTAGGGGACGTTGGAAGGTTGCGCTCTTGGTGATGCTTGTGCGCCCACGCTATGCTTGGCAAACTTCACATCAGGAGCGTGACGGGCTTAGCTGCTGTGGCGTTTTCCATACAGTCTCCCATAGTCTGTTAACAGACGCACGTTGAAGTTCCCGTATGAAGGGGAACGTCCTGGTTACGTCCGTAACCCACGTTCCCCGAATAAGGGAACGGAGACGTGCGTCTCCACTGCCACAGCAGCTGAGTCTCCAGCTGATTAGCTGAGTGATCGGCTCTTCAGCAGGCAAATTCTGAGGCTCACTCCACAGCGTGCAGCTTATATAGCACTGATGGCTCATTGCTGCCAGCTGTGGAGCAGAGCTCTGCCAATTCAATTTGGCATTTCATTGGCCCGTTTTCTTACTCTTCAGAGTGATTGGTCGTCTGATGTACTCCCATAGTCTGTTAACAGACGCACGTCTCCATTCCCTTATTCGGGGAACGTGGGTTACGGACGTAACCAGGACATTCTTTCAGTGATTTATTATTCACTAAGAAACATTAGTCAAGTCAAGTCAAGTCAAGTTTATTTATATAGCACTTTTCACAATGTAGATTGTCAAAGCAGCTTAACATAGTTCTAGTCCAGAATCTAGAGTCCAGATTTCAGAGGTGAAGTTCAGTTTAGTTCAGTTCAGTGTGGTTTAAATTTCACTGCTGAAAGTTCAAACACTGTAGAGCAAATCCACCGAAGCACAGCTCTACAAGTTCCGATCTGAGCAAGCCAGTGGCGACACTGGCGAGGAAAAAACTTCACAAATTAACTAAGTGAAAGGAAAAAAATACCTCAAGAGAAACTAGGCTCTGTTAGGCACGACCATTTTTCATCTGGCCAAACTTCCTGTTCAGAGCTGCAGTCTAGGCTCTGGAGGCTGAAGAAGCTGGACGTCCATCGTGGAGAAGCTACAGGTGTGAGTAGGGCACCGGCAGGCGGTCAGGTTGGCCCGCAGGATCAATGTGGGGACTCGTTTATTACAGTGGTCATTCAGGAATCAGTCTCATGCACTCCATTTCTCCATGACGACCACAGCATCAGCTCAGGATACGACCTGGTCCAGGATTATGGATACCTTGGGATCATCTCTTCACAGGTCTTGGATCGCATCAATGGCGCTGCATAGTCCCTAGGGACCTCGGAATGAGTATCCCCAGGTGGAAATAGAGAATAAAGAAAATAATTAGCGTAGCTGCTGTTCATAGTGTATTTAAAGGAGATGCAAAAATGGAGTGTTATAGATGAAAATAGCAGTTAAATAAACAAACATAGAAACAAACATGTAAAGCATATGAGAGTTTCTAACACAATGTCTGGTGTATTGAGGAGTGTGTCCTACAGGTGATGTCGAGCCAGCTCACCTGCGTGGAGCACATTCATGCATCATACCGTTATGCAATGCATTGAATGTATGCTTTACTAAAAAGATAGGTCTTTAATCTAGTTTTGAACTGAGAGAGTGTGTCTGAGCCTCGGACATTATCAGGAAGGCTATTCCAGAGTTTAGGAGCCATAAATGAGAAGGCTCGACCACCTTTACTCGACTTTGCTATTCTAGGTACTACCAGTAGCCCTGAGTTTTGAGATCTTAAAGAGCGTGTTGGATTGTAGCGAGACAGAAGGTTGGTTAGATAAACAGGAGCTAGATTATTTAAAGCTTTATAGGTAAGAAGCAACCCAAGAACCCATTACAATGGGTTGATCACAGCAGCTTGACATATTCAAAAGACTTAAAGAGATAGTTCACCCAAAACTTAAAATTCTCTCGTCATTCACTTGTTCCAAACTTGTTTGTCTTTTTTTTTTAACACAAAAGAAAACATGAAGAAAACTGTATACCTGTAATCATTGACATCCATAATATGAGAAAGCACTGCAGTGTTTGGGTGTTCTGTGTTTGTCTGAGCTAATTAGTAAATAAATATACCGAAATGTGTAAATTCCATACAAAGTATGAAGCTGACTGGTCAGTTCTTGTCACGTGACTCGCGGTTTTCAACTGGGTGCGCAAGTTAAATGCGAGCGCGCGCAATATGCGCTCCCAATATGCGCGCAAGACACGCGCCTTGACGCACAAAAGACGCGATATGTGAACGGCACCATAAGCAGCTACACTTCTCTTCACATTCAGAAGATACCTTCACTCCCGATCCTGCACCAAAATCCAGTTTAGCCTGTTTAGTTGGACCGCTGTGTTTTTGGGCGCCGGTGTCCTCCTTGGTGACGAGTATTGTCCTAGAATGCTTTCTGTTCAAGTCCTTGAACAAGATTCTGATCGAGTTAAAAGCAGTCGGAAGTTCTTTAGAGACTGGACATAGACTGCATTTCACAGCAATATTTTTGTTTTTACACTCAATGAAATCAAAGTAATGTTTGTATTTCCACTTGAAGAAGCAAGCACTTTCGACAGCAGCCATTTCAGCTCGCGTTCTCCAGCAATTTAAAAGCGCATGCTTATTAACTGAGGTTGCAGCAGAAAACGTGATTTAAAAGAAGCATTTTTTTTCTTCTAAAAACTATAAGTAACGCAATTACATTGACTTAAGTAACTGTAATCAAATTACACAAATTTAAAATGTAATGCGTTACATTACTGCGTTCCCCAAAAATGTAATTAGAATACAGTAACGCGTTACTGAGGAACTACACCCAGCTCTAGCTGAAATATAACCCACTAATCATCATCTTATGTTGGTTAGCAATCAATCCAAGTCTATATAAAGCACACGCATACAGACTGAGGCATGGCAAAAGGCTGTTAAAAAATAAATAAATAAAAAAGTCCTTGTGAAATCAAATCAAATGCTCTATAGTAATGCTCTTAAAAAATGTCTTATTTGCTTTTAATTTGATGTGCTTGAGCTCAACCACTCTCACTGGCAGAGCTGTGCTAAAAAGAAAAAGCTATTGGCTGTTTTTTCTTAAAGATGGAGGGGCTATTCTATGTCTTGCCCTGTCTTCATGTTTCAGTTGAAATTGTGTCATGCATCGAACAAAATAGGACATTTTAAAGCACTTTACTGCACTTTTAAGTTAAAAAAACATGAGAAATACTAAATGTCCAATATAAAGACAGTTAACTACGTTCACTCAGTTCACTCACATTACTATGAATGAGGAAAAGTGCAGCACTCAGTATGGCCTTGTAGTCCGCCTTCCTGTCAAAATAGCCAATCCTAAATATTTATAGCCACGTTGTCTTTAGGGGGAGGGGTCTGCACATATTTGCTTGTTAGTAATGGCAAGTCTTGTCATGTCAACTACTATATACCTGGGATGATGTTCACAGGAGAGATTACATCAAATCCCATCACATTTCATGTTCTTCCAGTGTTGGGTTCTCTGGTCTCTGTTCTTCCAGTGTTTATTACCACGTCTTCTTATTACCATTTAAACAGCTGTAAATTAGATTGGTGTTGTACCCATCTTTGTGCATGTGCAGTAGCTGGAGCAAACGGGAAATAAACAATTTTGGTTTTAAAGTCACTTCAGATCACTTCAGATTTTGTTACTAATTTGACATATGCAATAAATTTTCAAGATTTCAGGTAAGATAAATGGTAAAATTTCAAGATAGATTTCAAGATAAATGGTAAGATTTCAGGATTCCCCCATTCATTTAGATAGGGCTTTTGTTTTGGATGAACTGCCCGATGGCTTTCCAAATTTGTCTACCGAGTCAAAAGACTTTCCTTGAAAGGGACTTTGATCCCTATTTTTCCCAGCCTTTGAAGCATATTTCCTACATTACTCCTTTTTTTTATTTATTTATTTTTGTTCAGTCAAGTGTGCATTTCCATTCAGTTTTTTTTTTTTTCACTTCTATTTTTTCCATTTATCAATTAATTTTAAAAAAGAGTAAAAAGTGTACAATAAAGTACGATCAAAACCTTTAATTATAATTATCAAAGTGATTGTAAAACAAAACAAAACAAAACAAAACAAAAACAACACCATGCCTTATGGTGGATCACCTGTACCATATTAGCATCGCTCTGCTTATTTGCCACTAAGCTAAAAAAATGAATGTTTGCTCTTTTCTCAGACTAAAAAACTATTTAAAATTCTTGAGTTTTTTTGGGGGGGGGGGGAAGTGTTTGAACTTCCAGCAGTGAAATTTAAACCACACTGAACTGAACTAAACTAAACTGAACTTCAACTCTGTAATCTGGACTCAATTAGAATTATGTTAAGCTGCTTTGACACAATCTATATTGTGAAAAGCGCAAATAAACCTGACTTGAAAACTTAATTGGTTTATGTTCAATCCACTTAAATTTGTAAAAAAAATGAATAAGTTAATTAATTCCTTCATGATGTTCCCAACACAAATCGATTGAGTGTAATTCATACGCAGACATTTCCATGCCCATCGGCGCTGTTTTGTAATTGCACTGTTGTGTAAATTTCCTCTGTTCTGTAAACCTGGCCCTTATTGACTGCTAAAAGTTATAACAAATCAAGCAGAAGAGAAAAAAAAATGTCTCGGAAACAAATGGTGTTTCCATGTTGTTGTTTACATCCGAGTATCACGAGTATGTAAGTGCAAATTCTCTATAATCACACCGTAGTTGAATAAAGTCAAAGGTGTAATATGCAATTGCCTCATAACTCTGTCTTCGATTTTCAAGTGCTACTTAAGTTAAGATGCTTTTGTGAAACAGACTGTAACATTAAGAACAGTCGAACAATCTTTTTACCTATCTATTTAGACTCATGATGCTATTGGGAAATGCAGCCCTGAGCAGAGGGTCTCACATTAGTAGATAACATTTTATTTTCATAAAAAATATATGATATGGACAGTACAATTAAATTGCACTAAAATAAATAATGGCTTAGTTCAAAATGCGACCATTTGCTATCCAAGATTTTAACAACTACAGTAGAGTTACAAGCAGATCCAAGCAGATGATCAGTTTCGTTACTGCTGATGAGGCGAATGCAAACAAGAGGATGAATGTGGTGTGAAAGAGGTTATTGATTTTAGCCATCTTGAGAGATCTTTCTTCAGAGAAATATTGAGCAGTTCTGCTGGGCTCGCAGAAGGAGGGAAGGAGGAGGTCTTTAAAGGGCAAGTGGCACTTGTGTGAATGAGACACTGATTCTTAAGTCCTAATCAAATGACATAACTAGTTGCTGTTTTTACCTGTCCTAAATCAGAGGTTTGGAAAAAAAGCTTCTACTCGCCAATGATAGCCAACATGTACCTTTTTTTTTTTTAAATAATTTTTTGTTAACATTTCTACTAAGATTCAAAAATGTCTGTTTTGAATGTTCTCTGAACTATTATTATCATTATTTTATGCTCTAAGAATGGATTGCCAATGTTCCAGTTCCATAGTTTGTTTACAACAAAATGTAAAATGAAATGTAATGTTCAAAATAGAAAGGATTTAATTTGTTTTGTGTTCTATAAACAATTTATAAATATAACTTTTGTAATTTCTTGAAAACACTTTTGAAGACCACATCATTCTGAAGCTGCAAGAAAAAAATTCAGTAAATTACATTTATGACATAAGGACCAGATAACTCTGAAGTCACACACACACACACACGCACGCACGCACGCACGCACGCACGCACGCACGCACACAAGCACACACACACACACACACACACACACACGCACACACAAATGACATCATAAAAAATTATAAGACTTATATTGAATTTGAGTTTAGCATTAATTAAATGATGCCATGTCAATATCAGATAAGCTACAATATTAGTCAACTCAGGTTCATTGGAAATATGTACCCAGGGCTACATTTTTGACATAATTGTCAATACATAGTACTGGCGTACATAATATATCAGCTTGATATTGACTAACTCACCCACCCCCTTCCCTAAAAACCAACCGATAGTGTGTTCAAAAGCAATCTACAAGAGAAAAGCCATCGAAGCGCCTGCTTCTACCATGATCACACACTGTTTTTTGATGGCCAAGTCTGGCGTAATTCGTGGTGAACTACCGAGCAAACCAGTCACACTGAAAAAGCCGCCCATATGGAGGTAAGCAGTCAGCATTCATTTTACACATAAAATGTGGCAATATGTACCTGTAAGCACATATTTCTTGGTTCTTAAAAATGTAGCCCTGGGCACATCTTCCCAATGAGCCTGTGTTGGCATTAGTTGAGTTGGTTCACTGTCATTCACAAATCCCAACTGTGGCCTAATGGGAAATGAATGCTTCACAAAGTATCAGGTCCCCTGTTTTATATACTGTTTTTTGAACACTACCATTTTGGACGTATTGCATTCATATTCAGTTTTCGCCTACTGTATAGTATAGTTGTAGACTGTTGTGTACAGTATCAATGCCCACGGCGTCGGCAGAACATTAGCCACATTGTTCTGAGATTGAAATGTTTAGTTTCAAACATTTTTTAAATGGTTTATTTGTATTCAGTATAAAAACATACAGTCAGTACAAATGTCAATACTATAAATGATGAAAGAATTTTCAGTTTTAGGCGACCCTATCCTGCTAAATAACATGCAATTTGTCCTCAGGGAAGTGAAATCTGTCTTGAAGGATTTAAATGACTGTGGGTTGGTGAGTTGGCGACTGGATTGACAGAGTGGTTGTAATTTATATCCCTTAACAGCCATGCAGCCGGCATTAGGGTTCATTTCTATTCAACAGGTCTTATTTCTGGGTCTGATTAGAAGCTGAAATAAGAAAAGGGAGGGTAAGAAAGAGAGAGGAACTGGCTGTATTACCATGAGCAGATGAATAATGCATAGCGGCCCTGTCAGCGGCACTGAACATGACAATACGCTTGTTTCTTTTGCTCAAAAAGATCAGACAGGTAAATAAGAGCTGTCGTTAGGTGCTATGGCCAGGTTAATAGAATGTATCTGACCTCAGAAGCTTTATATCCGCCCGTGTCAGTGCTCCTAGAAACTCACATTCACATTACAAAAGCTGCCCGGACATGCCACCTCTTCTAGGCTTTTCAGGCACATCACATAGAGGATGGAAGGATAGATTTTTTTCTGTGCCGCAGGCTGATGGTCTGTATGTATCCACCTCAGTGTTGAGGACTAGCTCAGGTATTTCACTGTTTCTGTTCTGCATTTTTACCCATCATTAAATGTTTATGAAATTATGTTGTTTGCTAATAAAAAAAAGATACATTTCTGTCATATTTTTGCTAAAGAATTTGTACACAGAAATAAAAATAATAATAATATGCACATGCAATATTAATGTATTTTGTCACAGTAGGCCTACAAATATTTAAACACTTTTAAATGCAGATACATTTAATACAGAAGTTAACTAAATGACATATAAATAACATATAATAATGCAACAAACAAATAAATAAATAATGAAATAATAATAATAAAATAAAAATATTTTATTATAATATAATAAAAGTTTATTAAGTTAATATTTTAAACTGCCATATAATAAAGGGATAATTCACAAAGAAAGACAGAATATTTACTTACCATTTACTGACACTCAAGTGGTTCCAAACCTTCACAAGTTTCTTTTTCTGTAGAACACAAATTAAGATGTTTTCAAGTCATGTTACCATTTTGCAAACATAAGTGCTGCTAGACACAACTAGGTGTTTTACCACGTGATAGCATATTATTAACAAGTTAGCACAAATGCGTCCAAAATAGCATCCTACTCGAGTAGATCCTACTGTACATTTGAGCTTCATACTTCCAGACAGTTAAAAGCATTTTAAATATGTCCTATATATGGTAGGTTGAATGTGGTTAGTATGAATGCGGACATAGGCTACTATATCCACCATGTTGTCATTATCACATGACCTACTCACTTCATTTTTGTTGCTTCACTCACATTCATAAATTTTGGCCTCACAGGACAGTTAAGAATCACGACATAGAAATTTTCAAGTAACATGAATTAGCATGCTGTTAGCATGAATTAACATGTTTATAGCATTTTTAGCATACTGCTTCCTTGTTATGTTTGTTTCTAGAACAGTTAATGTTACTTGCTTATTTATGACATTGCTAATGTTTCTAGCATGATTTATATGTGCGCATTTCTAGCATTTATATTGGTAGCATGGTTATCTCATTATTAACAGGATTCTAGTAGGCTGCTGTAGCATGTGTTGACATGTTAACTTATGTTAGCTTGTTTAAAACATGGCTACGTTTTGCCATTACAAGCATACATTAGTAAAGGAGAGCGGGGACAAAAATAATGTGAGACGAAAGTAACAAAACGTTTTCTCTGAGCCCTGACAACATTTGCTTTCCAGGCTATAACAGCACATCAGCATGCAACCCTTGAGAGAGTTGCCAAATATCATGTGATTTCAGGACCGTGTCCTGCAGTTAGCTCCAAATTTCTGTTTTAAAGTGCAAAAATTAGTGTTGCGGTTCTTTTTTCCGTATTACAAGTTGTGTTTCTCTTTTCATGTGTCACACTAGTGATCAATCTACAGGTTATTTAGTGCAATAACACATCCTTAAGTTTGCAATCTCTAAGTTTTTCAGCTTAAAAGTAAATCAGGTTTAAATGGCAAGAGTTCCTGTGGGGACGAAAGTAACACTGTTATTTATGTCCCACTGCTAATAGACAAACCTCATTTTTCGCTTGTACATTAGAGTTTGCAGTATTTGGATTCAGAGGTTTTAAAAAATGTATGCATATTGCCAATAAAAATAAAAAAGAATATTTAAAAACTGCAAAAAATATTAACATTTTGAATTGCTGGATTGCTTTTGAAATAGTTGATGGAAGTGAAATTTAAAATGAAAATGCAGTTTAATATATTTTGCAAAAATATAGGACAAAATATGTTTGCAGTTAACATTAACAAGGTCATAGTCAGAAATATTTAAAATAAGTTAAGTGAATTTTTTTTATTTTTTAAAAATAAATTAAGCCAGTAAATCTAGCAAATATTGTTGTGTTACTTTTGACCCAGCCGTGTGTTACTTTTGTCTCTACTGATGGGGTCAAAAGTAACAATGTGCAACTTTTGTTTAAAGTGAGGTATATTGGAGTTGTTCTACATTGATACAAAATAACACCTGATTTTGATAGACCACTGTTGTTAGTTAATAACCACAGCAAAAATATATTTCTACTAAAAACATTATCTTTTAAAATTAGGTTTTTATGAAAAATGGTACTTTCGTCCCGCTCTCCCCTACACTACTAGTATGTTTCTAGCATGGTTAACATGTAAACATGAATTAGTGTAACAGGTATGGAAATTATTGTTCACTTTATTTATAGAATTACACAAAATGTGTGTTTTACCTGTTTATTAAGTATACCTGAGGTGTTTGTCATTGTGTGCGTCTTCTCCTTTAAATTCTAAGAAAGCTTAAGTTTTTTAATTTCCTGTTTTGCACCTGCCTTTTCCCTTTCTGCACTGACTGCACATGGGAGAGGTGAGTGTCTGCTAAGCTCTATTTAATCTTAAATAATCTTTACTTTAAAAATCACTTTTGAAGCTAGTTTTTATGTTTAAATAATATATATAACTTTAATTTTCACATTTGTTTAATTATTTTTGTGTTTCCACTTTAATTGAGGTTTTGATTTATTTTTGTTTCACGGAAGCATGTGAAGGCTAAATGCATTGCACTTTCCCTTTAACAGAGAAAGGCTAAAAGGGCGAAGACACACTGTAAAATCTGTGCTTTTGTTTACATCAG
>CAIGQV010000641.1:18146164-18175361 GCA_903798115.1 Danio jaintianensis
AAAAGGGCGAAGACACACTGTAAAATCTGTGCTTTTGTTTACATCAGGAGTGATTAAAGAGCCGTCACAACTGCTGATATCCGTCTGGTTATTCCCACATCAAAAGAAAACAAAACACAACGCAGAACTGGTTACGTTAGCATGTTGTAAGGATGATTCTAGAATGATTATCACGTTTCATGCTGTTAGCAGGACCATTTTCTAGCATGATTTAGCATATTTTCAATGTTTCTAACAAAATTTTGTGTTAGCCACATTTTGTTAATGTGCTAAGCTAGTTGCTAGGAAGTCCTGATTGCATACTGAAGATGTAAGTTAAATACTATTGTTTTGGAATGCCAATGAAACCCTAAGGGATTGTTTATATAGATCAATTAATAATAATAAATAAATTTTTTAAAATCTGATGATTTATAAAAGTTTTTTGCATACAGAGTAAAAACAAGTGTAGCAGTGGCTGTTGTGAATGTTAAAAATGATCACTGGTAGTTCATGAGATTTTTTCTACTTAGATCTTGATTAACTAATGCAGCCAATTTACTGCTCTGCATTTTAAGCAGTGTTTTCTACTGACCACAAATAGTCGCACAAACCTCTTCCATGATGAAAGCAGAACATCTGCATCAGCTGTTGTAAATAGAAGTGACTGTAATTAATTCCCTCAACCTTTCATTTCCGAATAGCAGAAGCCCTGTCGTTAAGTCTATTTAGCCAAGTCACACAACCATAAAATGCAAAGGATAATGAACATCAGGATGTTTCAGACGCTTTTTCGTCTGTAAACGGAAATGACTTGTGATCGAGTGACCCTTAAAATATAAACACAAATGTACAGTAATTTGTGTGCATCAGACAGGAAAACATGTACTGTATGACACACCACACAAGCTCTATCACAGAGAATAGCTATGAACACAAAACAAATATGGAATCATTCCTCTGGTCTTATGAAAAGAGACACAAGACAAAATATAAAAGTTCCATATTAAAAACTAAAGGGCAAAGCCAGCCAACCCTGAAGTGACTTCTTCAATATCCCTCCACGTCTTAATTGAATCAATGTGGCAAACAGAATGAAAAGCCCAGGCACCTCATTTAATTCACAATGCGCTCAGAATAGGCTAAATTATCCAAGAGGTCTAACGCTTCACTGGACCATCTTTGTTTGTTTCTATTTTTAGGCAGCCTAATAAAAGAACTTTAATGGACTGAATATTAAAATGAATTGCATGGGTCTGTATGGCAGCTTAGAGAATGTGGGGGGAAAGGCACTGGTGTTTTAATCCATCACTTTTGCCCTCTTTTAATTTGATTTATTTTAAGGTCTATGGGCAGATGTATGTATGGGATTTTTCTGATATTTTAGAGGCTGTTACATCTGGTCACTTCATGCATTTTTGAAAAGGGCATGTTCAAGACATTAAATTTGACTGCTCAGATCACTTCAGGAGGTGGCCTTGGATGCATTCGATGAAGCTGGATAAGTCTAAGTGCATCTGCCTTTAAAACCACATATATCTGCAAACTATATCTTACTTTGCTTTGGCAGGAAAGTTGAGTTCTTACTCGTCACAATGTCAGACAAATCCGTAAACAAATGCATTTTTATTTAAAATTAAAGTATAAATCCAGATGATTCTTACATTCCTGCATCCTATGCATCCCTATTCAAACCTTTAACCTGTGCTTACAGCATTTAGACACAGATTTTCTTTAAACTGACAGCAGACGGTAAGAAGACTATTAAACTGGCTCTTACACAACATATGTAGATTTTATTACATAAATGTTTTATATTCTTTTTTTTATTTGAAGGTTGGATTTGTTTCCATTTAGGGGGGGGGCACATTCATGTGACCAAATGTAAAAGGAACCGTCTTCACAAATCAAATAGCTATTCGATCCAAGAAAACACATTAAGTGATCAGGTGTAAACAGGCCCTTTGTCTAATGTTGTGAAATATGCTTGCACAAGATACAGTAGAAAGAGCTTTGCACCCACACACATTTATTCGTTTTTCTTTATTTTTTATTAGTACTGTTATTCATTTATGTTCATATTGTCTACTTATGTTTGTGCTATATTTGTACTTGTTGTACACTGTATTGGAAGCTCCTAACAAGACAAATTTCTTGTGTGTGCAAACATGCTTGGCAATAAAGCTCTTTCAGATTCTGTTTCTGATTTTATAAGGAGACAACAGAACATACAGAAACAGGCAGCTTATGTTTCTTCTCTGACAGCCAAAAAAACTGAACTTACAATTTTAGATGCTTTAAATCCCGCCTGGCTAGCATGCAATAGTTCAGCAACACTTGCCATAATGTTTCGGAATTAGGTTAATAGAAAGAGAGTAGGTGGTCTTTTATGTCTGTTCAAATGCATTCAATTATATTGAGTGCTTACTGTATGGAGACAATTTGATGATTTTGATGACATGACTTTGATTACCTATGGAAGTGGCTGAAAAATTATGTTGTAGTACTCAAAACCAGACCATTTCTAAAGGTCTGGACATCATCCACCAATGTTCACTTTAATGAAACAATACAGATTTGGGAAATCCCCTATTCTTAATGAATGTAATAGTTTATTTTAGAGAATGTGAATGTTATCTGTATTCGCCTCTAGACCTGAGGATGATGCAATCTGTCAAGTTACTCCCTTTAAAGCCGAATGAAACTAAAAACAAACAGAGAATCGTGGTGGAAGGTCACAGTAGTCAATTGAAGCCTGCACAGTTGAAATTAAAGTCTGATGTGTGGAAGTATTTCATGCTCAGTGCCAATGACGGTAAAGATGAGGTCAACAAAAGTAAGAAAAGTCGAAAGTTACACATGCTGGGGCTAACAGTGTGTTTAGAGATGCAATAGAAACAATAGAACCAACTATAATTAGTAACTCAGTCTATACTGCACTAAATTTCTAATGAGCTCAACGTGCTACTGACACAGAAGACAATGTGATTTGTAATGGTCTCTGTGATGTGCCCACATGTGCACTAGTTTAGACTAGTGATGGCTGCTTTCAAAGCACTGCTTCATGAAGATTTGAAACCTTTACAAAGCTTTTGTTTTTTTTGTTAATCAGTGGTTCAGACCACGTATCAAATTGCCAAGGTCACATGATTTCAGTAAACTACATCATTAATGTTTCGACGTACTGTCTCTGAATGGTTTTTCCATTGGGGTTGCCCTTCAGTGGCAAATAACTGAACAGGTTTGACAGTTTCCACCTGATCTCAGATCAGTTTTATGACTTTGTAGACATTTTAATGAGACATTTGTAAAAAAAAAAAAAAAAAAAACATTAATGATAGAAAAAAAAATGTAAATAAAGTTCTGATCTATCGTCGTGTTGTCAGTCTGCTGCTGGTGAGAGCGAGTGCTCAGTGCTGCGGCTGCATGAAACAGACATGCATCATTTCATATCTGTATCGACTGTTTTACAACTGACTTACATTAATAATTCTAGGGATGTCTTTTCACTACTTGAAGGGCCAGGGTAATGTACCTCCACCAGTTGAATAGTCCTGTGACTTGAAAACAGAAACTTGACAGGGCTGTGGAGCTGCTGTGCCAGTCAATATTGACTGAAAACTATGAATGCACGCTCTGATCCGCTCATCTTATGAATGAACAGCACAATGCAGTGAACCATAACAAAAAATAATGTTGGTTACTTTCAATTTTTTTCACTACATTTTAGTCTTGTCTTTTTTCATCAACGAAATTACATATTGATGTAGTCACTGTTATCTCATGATACCCATGTCATCCAGTGTTCGCCAAGACTTAATTATACTTCTTTATTATTTTTGTTAATGAGATGTTGTTGCATTTACATGGTTTTGACCAGCAGGTGTCCCTTACATGTGACATCTTGAACTCTTGAAAAAAAGGAATCATTTTGCAAAGCAATTGTTGAAAAGCTTCGTATCCCCTATCATCAACATGATTCAGCAAAAACACAACAAATCTGTTACTGTCCTTGTCTCTCTGTGTATTGTTTTTGTGTTCCCCTTTGATTTTCTTCCCCTTCCTGTGCTTCTCCTGTACCACACCTTTGTTAGTTGTCATAGGTACTTCTGCTTATCTGGGTTCACACCAAATGCTAATTTAAGTATAGAATCTGTATGTGTCTGGATAATCTGTTGTGTTCCTGTTATTTTTCCTGTCTTGTGTTTCCTTGTTCTGGATTTACTGAACAAACCTTTTTAACTGCACAAGGATGTTCTCATTTGCTGTGTTTTGGACTTACTGCAACAACACCTACAAAACCACATTTTAGGCTCTAGTAAGGAACTGTTAGCTTCATGGACAGTTAGTATGTTTTGTATATACAATGTCTAGACAAAGGCTTTATGGGACTGTTTGAATAGGTTTTGGATTTTGAAAACCTATTGAAGTTTTATGTCCTAAACATTTCATGTTGTTAAGAATTTCACTGTTGCATATTTACAATGTTTATATTTGCACCTTGAGCTGCCATTTACAGATTTTTTTTTATTGACAATAAGACCAAAAAAAAGTCTCTGTTGTTAATGTAAAGGGCAGGGTTTCTGTTATCAATCTTAATATTTAAATGTGGTTCCATATCTGCCTTTTTCTTGTCTTGATCCAAATATCTTGGCCACATATAAGGTCTTGACTACAACACAGTCAAAAGTAGACAAGCTCGAAACAGTTCACACCGACCAAACAAACTAATAACATCTTCAAATGTAAAACAAACATTTACATGATGAGCAGATATCATTTGGGTAGGTCGGCTGAATGCATGGATGATGTTTTATTATATGTCATAATAACCAATCAAATGAGAGCAGACAGAGGGTGTAAATGAAATGTTGTGTGGTAAGGATGCTGTGTCAGGCCTCTGACAGGGACAAACAAATGAAGTGGCTAATGATGTGCCAGAGAGAGAACTGCTGACTCATTTAATGACTGGCACAATGAGATCCCACAGAGATTGCAGTGATTAAGAAACTCAGCCGGACTAAAAGGCTCATTACTGCAAGTCTATCATGCTATGGCATAACTGTGAATCTAGCGCAATAGATATATGACATTACAAACAACAACAATAACAATAATATTCAAAATATTAATAATAATATTATTCAATATTGAACATAATTATTATTATTATTATTTCTATTAATAGTAGTAGCAGCAGTTGCAATAGTATATAATATTTAAATAATTGAATTTTATGTACAATCATTAAATAATAGCAACAATTAAATTTAAATTTACGTATAAAGCAAAATTACAAACAACATACTATATGCATACCAAATGCAACATATACTCATACAGAAAGAGCTGATATAATAAATGAAGAGGCCTGAGTACAGATTGTGACCGAAAGACTTCAGCAATGCACTACTATTACAGACCATTCTTTACAAACACAAAAAACATACAGCAGAACCTTAAATTCAGCACTGTAAGTATCAATGTACGAAAGCAAGAACAAGAATGGATTGCACATTTTTTTTTCCCTGTACCTGTTAGAAGTCTGGAATTATAGACTAATTGCAGCTGTGAAAAAAAGTAGTCTGAGACAAACCCACACATAAAGCACTGCAGTAATACATGAATCACCATTTCCAAGCCCTTTTGTGAGAGGAATTACAATCATTAAACCTGACCAGAAAGTAAAACTGTGTACTGTCAGCGTAACAATAATAATCGAACACTACACTGAAAAAAATAATTCATTGGATTTACAACATTTTTAAAGGTAAATAGTTATAAACTATATACACTATGAAAAAAAAAAAAACCAATAATGTGATTATTTATAATATAAAGAATATAAAAAAAAATGGATTAATATTTAATATAGAAAATATCATTATTAATATTACTGACCAAAACTACTACTAAATTAAAATATTCATGGTAGTAAGTAAATATAAAGCTCACAATTTTTTCTTACTGGATCACGTGAAGGACAATCACACCTTTCCATACTTTTTTTGGTGCACGAGCATGTTCTTAACAACGCATACTTTAATTTGTTACCTTATCATTACTCTGTAAGGCTTTTAGACAGAACCATCAGAGTTTACCCTTTGTTTGATGACAAAATATGACAAAATGTCACTCTTTTTTTGACTTACTGATATTTTGACAAGGCATGTGAATATTGCAGTCATAATGAACAGAAAATCTATTAAACTATACATATCTAGAACATTCCTTTCCTTGGTCTTTTGTAAGAGAAAGATCCAACTGAATTGATAGTTTTCAGTCACGGGACCTGTGCGGAGACTTGGCGGGGAAAAAACAGTGGGCTGTAATGGCAGCTACACTGGAATCTCCATACAAAAACACAGCACAATGTGCTCATATCTCCATCTGTTTTAAGCTACAAGTATTTAGGTCAAGTATCAACAGAACAAAACAGAGATATGATCACAAACTGTAAATTGTGGGCACTTTCGATCCGTATACTGCACCCGCAGCCAATTTTCAGCCATTTAAACCCGTCATGTCCCTGTCAGAGCTCCAATTCTGTGATGTTTTTATCTATCTTGTGGATATTCCTCAGCGATTTAGTCATTGGTGCTGGCGTTATAGCATGCAAGAGTCTGCTTAAATATTTAATGTCGGTTTATTGCATTTAGATTAATATTTGCTGGTAAGGAAAATCTATGCCTTCACTTCTACTTTTTATACTTTGACTTGTTGTTTGCATTTTAATTTATACTTTAATTGCACTTAACCTGCAAATTAGACTGGAAACTGTATAAAAAGCATACAAACGTACTAACAGTTATGGGTCAATGATATGCTATATACCATATATCAATTTCTCCTTTTTGGCTGTTCTTTTTGAGAAGGAATTTTGTAGAAGCAAAGCCCAGGTGTGTCTCCTCAACGGTAAATATCACTATTATTGCACAATAATTATCCTGCTTTTTGGCAAAAAAAAAATCATTTAACCTGAGTTGGTGGTCAGTGGGAGATAATGTTTTGCCCGCCGGGGCAAAATGGTCCCTTAATGGTGTGACGTCATGTAAATACAATCAATGGCTCGATGTGAAACACTTAATTCATTCATTAATTTTCCTTCGGCTTAGTCCCTGATTTATCAGGGGTTGCCACAGCGGAATGAACCGCCAACTACTCGGGCATATTTTTGATGCAGTGGATGCCCTTCCAGCTGAAACGCATGAATATTTACAACTTTTTTGTTTTGTTTTTAACCAAATGATGATGGGACACATCATTTTCTACTTTATCCAGAAGTTGCATTTTGTCAAACCGCTTCTTACAGAAATATAACATTTACTTTAGGATATTTGACATTCCAGTGACAAAATGTCCACCTCACCCATTCTTCCACCCCATGTCTATTACCTCTACACATTTGTCACCTTAAAGGCTGGCTTTTATGGTTCAGTAGCTTACAAAAACATAGTTCTGGGTTTTCTAGCTTGTTTGCTGTACACCCTGTCATCACAGCAGCTTTCTGGCATTGTTCTGCTTTATGTTAGAAGTCAGAAATGGCAGTGAGGCAGCCTTTTTTCAATAGAAAGTCAATGGAGTGGGTTGGATTGTTTTCCCCCTCTGTGTGGGCGTGGCCTAAATGTGCTCTGTCTCTATCATGGTAAGAGGCATCACGTTTCCTGGCAACATGCAATAGCCGATCTGCGAACACACACGGTTAGCTAACCAATCAGAGCCCACACTCAAAAAATAATGTTTGCTGCTTGTTCAAAGTAATTATAAAAAATGAGCTGAATCAACAAGAGTTTTTTGGGGGGATAACTTAATTGTTTTTACAAATTTAAGTGGATTGAACATAAAACAATTAAGTTAACTTAATTTGTGTTGGGACAACATGAAAGAATTGTGTGGAACCCAGCATTGTTTTACAGTGCATTGAGGGCGGGCCTTTGGAAAACCAGGACATTTTCATGTTAGCTGAGAAGAGAACAGTGTACAATAAAGGTAAATTATGTGAAAAAAAATGATGTGATAAAAAAAAGAGGTATAAACACATTGTTTTGCACCCCACAAACACTATCAAGCTTTCAAAAAAATCCAGTAGACCACCCCTTTAGGATATTATCGAAAATGTAATTTCGTGAATAGCATCAATAGGTTTTTTTGAGCTCATAACCTGAGGATGAATGTGCTGCTAACACACACACTCTCCAGACAGTCTTTGTGTGTCTTTCTATCTATCAGAAACAGATAGAGTCAGTATCTGCCACCTGATTGAAACCTGTGGGATTTGGAGCTTGTGGAAATGATACTGCTCAACTGTAATTCACTCACATATGAAAACACTTGACGCTCTGCTGGATTCACTGACAACATTAGATGCATCAGTTCAAGGAAATACAAAACATGATTTTTTTTTAGCAGAACAGAAAATATAACCTCATGAGGGACACATTGTATGTCTTTTTCCCAAGATAAGACATGGCCAATGTTAATGTTTCCTTCTAAGATTAGAAGGAAACATTAAGACCTTTACTATATAAATCTCCAGTTCCTTATTTGCATACCGCATTTTAAACAAACAATTTTAAATACATCTAAAGCAATAAAATAGTCGGCGTAATAGCCCAGTGGTTAGCGTGCCGACATATGGTGTTGAAGTGCTCCGGGTGCTCCGGTTTCCCCACAAGTCCAA
This sequence comes from Danio jaintianensis, assembly GCA_903798115.1. Classification (NCBI taxonomy): domain Eukaryota; kingdom Metazoa; phylum Chordata; class Actinopteri; order Cypriniformes; family Danionidae; genus Danio; species Danio jaintianensis. The sequence goes on from CAIGQV010000641.1 coordinate 18,154,824, forward strand.
AGACATGCAGTATAGGTGAATTGGGTAGGCTAAATTGTCCGTAGTGTATGTGTGTGAATGAGTGTGTATGGATGTTTCCCAGTTATGGGTTGCAGCTGGAAGGGCATCCGCTGCGTGAAACATATGCTGGATAAATTGGCAGTTCATTCCGCTGTGGCGACCCCAGATTAATAAAGGGATTAAGCCAAAAAAGAAAATGAATGAATGAAAGCAATGAATGGTCCATTAATTTATCCGGAAGTGCATTGTGACCTCTATGCCCTTGTTAATATATTAGTGTTAATAATGTAACGTAAAATAATGTTTTATCATACCTAAAATATATATTTATTAATGATATTTTAATACTAGTACTACTACTACTAATAATAAAATAATAATAATAATAGTAATAATAATAATAGTTTTATTGGCATGCTATTTGTCATTGTCAAGTTGCCATTGTCTTGTGTTAGTACTTTTCGTACTATTTAATTATTAAGAAATATCTCAAAACTGCATGTGGATGTTAAAAAAAACTAAATGTTTTGTTGTATGTAGACGCATGAATGACTGAATGCATCTTGCAAAAAAAAGAAATAATAATAAATAAAAACATTTAAAAATCAATATTAACTTTATGAGAAAGCCTCTATTCAGAATCTGTTCTGCCCTCAGACATGTTTTAAAATATATGTAATTTAATGGTCCAAATATTTATGACATGACTCACCTCACCTTTATAGCATGTGCTCAGCAGCCCAATTAATACAAATAAATTCACAAATATATTTAAGAAAAAGTGAGAACATGAGTTTGGACTTCCAGGGCAACTGAATAGGGCAAATGCATTATGGCCAATGTAAAACAAGTGCGCAATAAAGTCACACTTGTGTATTCATGTCCTAAGCTGTAGTAAAATATTAATAACCCATCAACTCTGTACACAAATAATAACGACGCCACAGCTTGCATTGAAGAACTACAGCTTTATATCACAGAGAATATTCACAGCTGGACAAGACACTGCAGGCAAAAACATTGTTTTAATGTACCTGTCAGTTTTAAGATTTTGGGCTTTTTGGCTTTTTATAAAGTTTTTTTTTTTCTTTGTTTGTTTCTTTTTTCAATCTAATCAAAATAAACCATCCAAAACACACATTTCTTTTTGTCACTTTATAAATTTGTGTCTGTAGATATTAATTATTCATTCATTCATTTTCCCTCAGCTTAGTCCCTTCATTCATCAGGGGTCGCCACAGCGGAATAAACCGCCAACTTATCCAGCATATGTTTTACACAGCGGATGCCCTTCCAGCTGCAACCCAGTACTGGGAAACATCCATACACACTCATTCACAGACATACACTACGGCCAATTTAGTTTATTCATGCGCATGTCTTTGGACTGTGGGGCAGTCCAACCCAACCCACGCAAACACGGGGAGAACATGCAAACTCCACACAGAAATGCCAACTGATCCAGCCGGGTCTCGAACCAGCGACCTTCTTGCTGTGAGGTGACAGTGCTAACCACTGAGACACCGCGCTAAACATAATGTTAATCATTATACATTTAAAAAAGAATATTTTCTCAAAATGTTCATTCCTTCCATCCTTCCTTATTTCCTTTATGTTTGTCATAAATCTCCACTTCAACAGCACTTGCATATACCAAACTTCACAGTTTTATTCTTATTTATATTCTGAAGATCTATATTCTCATATCTATATTTTGAGCATGTAGAGAGGGATATGTTCATACACAATTTGCTTGACAATAAAAATGAACATGTATTTATCCTGTGTTTTTCTGATTTATGGAGTGATAAAAGGAAATTCCCAAATTTTTTCTGTAAAAAAACACTAATATGTGAGAATAATAATAATAATAACAACAACAACAACAACAATAATATCAACCTGACTTATTAAAGTGTTTACTTTTGTGTATGTAAAGTACAGATAATTGCAGATTTTTGTGTATACAATATAAATGGGTGCATATTTAAGTAAAAATACCTATTTAAACTACATATTAAAATACATATACATTTTAGAAAACATTTAATACCAGAAAAATGTTCTTAATGAAGTCAATCAAAAGTGGATTATAGTAAGAACTATAAGTTAATTGTATTACCTTCTTCACCTGCAGTGTCTGGCCTTTGGCTGGGCTTTGGAGGTGTGTGAAATCCTAAAGCTATGACCTCTAAGGTCGTGTTGAATCCTTGATAAGCAAAACATAATCAAGCATGCAGTCATTATCATAGATCAAATGCACTGGCGCATTACTTACACATGACTGAAGGTGGCAACATCTGATGGATCTGCCTTTGAACACTCGACTCTCCACCAGCGAACACATCTTTCTTCTTGACTGCACAACAGATACGTTTGTTTACCTGTCTGCGGTTTTGACCAATTGTGAAAGCTACAACAATTATTCATCTTCTGCGCACTAATGTGTGAGCAGCATTTTGAAAGTGGACCTACACAATGTTCAAAGAACCATCTCTGATCTAAGTATTCAGACGAGGCTAACAAAAGAGTTTGATGAAATGGAAACAACGCTTTGGTGTAAAGAGAAAGTCAACCGAATGTCAATAAAAATATGTTACTATTGAAGTATCTTGGTAACACTTTAGAAAAATGGTTCATTAATTCATTCATTCATTCATTTTCTTTTCGGCTTAGTCCCTTTTAATCAGGGGTAGCCACAGCGGAATGAACCGCCAACTTATCCAGCATATGTGTTACGCAGCGGATGCCCTTCCAGCGGCAACCCATTACTGGGAATTCATTACGGACAATTTAGCTTACCCAATTCACCTATAACGCATGTGTTTGGACTGTGGGGGAGGTTATTAATTAATGTTAGTTAATGTATTTATGAATAATCTTATCAAGAATTTATTGTCCATAGTTCAACATTTACTAATGCATTATCAAAATCCAAAGTTGTGCTTGGTAATGCACAGTAGGTAATGCAAAGTGAGTTAGCATGAACTAATGTTATTTAACTTAACATTAACAAAGATGAATAAAAACCATAATACATGTTTTACTAATTGTTTGTTCATGTTAGTAAATACATTAACATTAACTAATGGACCATTATTTTAAAGTGTAACCAGTATTTCTATAGGAGAGGTTTTCTTGCTATGGGGGAGATGAAAATACCTGTATTGCTTAGCATTGGGAAACCTGTATCCTTCTAACTTGGTCACGTGAAGCATGTCTTAGCCAATTAAATGGTGGCTTTTAGTCTCCTTGCCTGCGTACTGCCATAGAGGCTGTGTTAGCATTAGCCATTATTTTATTATTTTAAGTCTTATGATAGGCTTGCCTTAAATAGGCTTTTTCTATAGAGTGTTATCACAATTCAAATTCAAAACTACAACACCTAATATAATATCAGATAGAACACAAGATCCTGACAGTATATGTTTGTGCTTATTTAAAATATTAATCGCAATTAGGGTAAAATAATTACTATAGGATTTCTTTCTTGCTCAACCTGACGGAAGAACCTGGAAAAAACTACAGTCGTGGCCAAAAGTTTTGAGAATGACACAAATATTAGTTTTCACAAAGTTTGCTGCTAAACTGCTTTTAGATCTTTGTTTCAGTTGTTTCTGTGATGTACTGAAATATAATTACAAGCACTTCATACGTTTCAAAGGCTTTTATCGACAATTACATGACATTTATCAAAAGAGTCAGTATTTGCAGTGTTGGCCCTTCTTTTTCAGGACCTCTGCAATTCGACTGGGCATGCTCTCAATCAATTTCTGGGCCAAATCCTGACTGATAGCAACCCATTCTTTCATAATCACTTCTTGGAGTTTGTCAGAATTAGTGGGTTTTTGTTTGTCCACCCGCCTCTTGAGGATTGACCACAAGTTCTCAATGGGATTAAGATCTGGGGAGTTTCCAGGCCATGGACCCAAAATTTCAACGTTTTGGTCCCGGAGCTTCTCAGATATCACTTTTGCCTTATGGCACGGTGCTCCATCGTGCTGGAAAATGCATTATTCTTCACCAAACTGTTGTTGGATTGTTGGAAGAAGTTGCTGTTGGAGGGTGTTTTGGTACCATTCTTTATTCATGGCTGTGATTTTGGGCAAAATTGTGAGTGAGCCCACTCCCTTGGATGAGAAGCAACCCCACACATGAATGGTCTCAGGATGCTTTACTGTTGGCATGACACAGGACTGATGATAGCGCTCACCTTTTCTTTTCCGGACAAGCCTTTTTCCAGATGCCCCAAACAATCGGAAAGGGGCTTCATCGGAAAATATATGACTTTGCCCCAGTCCTCAGCAGTTCATTCGCCATACTTTTTGCAGAAGATCAATCTGTCCCTGATGTTTTTTTTAGAGAGAAGTGGCTTCTTTGCTGCCCTTCTTGACACCAGGTCATCTTCCAAAAGTCTTCGCCTCACTGTGCATGCAGATGCGCTCACACCTGCCTGCTGCCATTCCTGAGCAAGCTCTGCACTGGTGGTACTCCGATCCCACAGCTGAATCCTCTTTAGGAGACGATCCTGGCGCTTTCTGGACTTTCTTGGACGCCCTGAAGCCTTCTTAACAAGAATTGAACCTCTTTCCTTGAAGTTCTTGATGATCCTATAAATTGTTGATTTAGTTGCAATCTTAGTAGCCACAATATCCTTGCCTGTGAAGCCATTTTTATGCAACGCAATGATGGCTGCACGTGTTTCTTTGCAGGTCACCATGGTTAACAATGGAAGAACAATGATTTCAAGCATCACCCTCCTTTTAACATGTCAAGTCTGCCATTCTAACCCAATCTGCCTGACATAATGATCTCCAGCCTTGTGCTCGTCAACATTCTCACCTGAGTTAACAAGACGATTACTGAAATGATCTCAGCAGGTCCTTTAATGACGGCAATGAAATGCAGTGGAAAGTTTTTTTCAGGATTAAGTAAATTTTCATGCAAAGAAGGACTATGCAATTCATCTGATCACTCCTCATAACATTCTGGAGTATATGCAAATTGCTATTATAAAAACTTAAGCAGCAACTTTTCCAATTTCCAATATTTATGTAATTCTCAAAACTTTTGGCCACGAGTGTATGTAACGGATGAAAAAGATCAGAAACAATACAAACTGCAAAACTACAAACTTGTATAAATCTAAAAGTTGAGTCTGTGGGTTTCCAGCAAACTTAGATGCCTGCTTGATTACTCTTGATTTTTTTTTTCCTTTTTCCATCCAAAAGAAATTACACCAGGTGAAAATGATCAATTATTATCATTATCACTAATTAGTCGGACCAGTAAAAAAAAAAAAAGAGCAAGTTAAAGAACAAAAGACGTAACATATAATTTACATATTGACCAATACAATAAGCACATCGCAAATAGTAGAGCCAATGTTCGTTAGATGAGGGTGATACTATGAGCAGACATGTATGTTTTACTTCCTGTACTAGGGGTAAAAACAATAATATAATAATGACTGAACATGCACCCCATACTGACACTGAGGAGAAGAAACTGTTGAATAAAGTCTTTATTTTGTTGTATGTGTGCACAAAAGTATTCTCATGGCTTGATAATATTGAAGACATATGGACTGTTTTGGCAATATCTTTTTGGTACCTTTCTGGGCTTTGAATAGGTTAAGATCACAGGGAGGACCAGTGAGCTCCCGGATTTCATCCAAAATATCTTAAGTTGTGTTCTGAAGATGAATTAAGGTCTCAAGGGTTTGGATCGACTTGAGGATGAGTGATTTGCATTATTGTGTGATTTATCTCTTTAAGAATACTCATTACTGAAGTCACAGGAAAGTGTCTCAAATTTTCTGAAACTGACAGAATTTTATCAGAGGAAGTATCTCATTGCAATGACCATTAGTTGGCTGTCAGTAAACATGTCAGATGAGACTGGGATAAGGCCAATCCACACCTGTAATATCAAGAGGTCAGAACAAATAATGAGTATGATGTACCAACACGTCTCAGTTGTGGTTAGGGTATAGTGATTTGGATTTGTAATCGAATTGGTGCAGGTTTGATTCCTGCTTCCGCCAGAAATTGAAGATGGGGGAGTGAATGAACTGCACTCTCTCCACCTTCAATACCCAGTTGAGGTGCCTCTGAGCAAGGCACCTAACTCCTAATTGCTCCCTGGGCGCTGGAAGCAATGGGCGCTGCCCACTGCTTCGGGTGTATGCTTACTGTGTGTGTTTGTGTGTGTGTGTGTGTGTGTGTGTGTATGTGTGTGCACTCTTTTAATTCTCACTTGTGTTTGTGCACTTGATTAGGTTAAAAGCAGAGGACCAATTTTGAGTGTATGTAACCATACTTGACAATACTCACTGTCACTCACTTCAGAGCAGGCTTCCATCAGGGCTAAAAACAAAACTGTCAAATCAGTAATCAAATACTATATTTTTTGACTGTTGAAACTTTTAGTTATCTTTCTTCACGCTACAATCATTGCCATTCTTTAATATCGATTATACAAAATGAAGTATTTTTGTTGAAATGCTTTGGTTCTTTTGTAAAACCCTAATATTTTAGCATGGTCTAGCCACATCTACAATTCCTTCAAATTCTGAACGATGAAAATTAAATTAGCTCTGTACACTTTCTTTCAAGTGGACAGTCGTGACACCAAAACCCAACTGCACAACAACTACATTATTATATATCTATGTATATACATATACATATTTCCTATCATACATACATCCATTTTCACCTTGACGTAACATAACATTTGGTTCACAATCCATGGAATACAGCTGCAGTTGAAATTCATAGAGGAGATTGTTGTGAGCAGGACTGACTCAGAAACAAGCAGGAAATGGAATCAAAACAGGCTCTGAGATGTGTATGGTAATTCACAGCCATCTGCTGAAGCAATTCAGCTAAAGAGCAAAGAAACAAATGACCCAGGGACAGCAAATGTTCATTATCATAAAGCCAGCGGCACATCACATGCAAGCAAATGCCATAAAGCCCTTGTTATTTGCCTTTGTCAGGCAAATAACATGCCAGTTCTGCAAAAAAAAAAAAAAGACGATGGCAACAGGTATTAAAAATGATAGAGAAAGCAAAGTACGACTGGAAATGTACATGATAAATGGGACTTGATTGCAGACAGAGAGAGATGTTAAAATGGGTTGGGAGCAATCAGAACTGACTATGGGAAGGAGGAAACCATTTATAGACCTCTAAATGAGGACAAGCCTTGTGTGCAACAACTCTGATTTTATCAAACAACATGAAAGAGTAACAGACAAAACGCTCTGAAGTGCAGGCCAGACATTCTTTACTGAATCCAGGACAAAGCATGCCTAATATCCTCAGCAAATTCTGCCTCCGATATTTATTTCAAAGAAATACTTCAATTATTAAATAATACTTTTTCATGTATTTACATGTATATTTTTGAATAAATCGTTATTCACTTTGCATTTTTTTATAACTCCAATATTACATTTAATCTACGTGCACATTTTAATGAGCATGAGGGAAAGTACACAGGGTGAGAAATCACTTTTTTATTTTATTTTTAATTAATAACAAAGATTTATTATGATAATATATGATTTTTTACTGAAATAATACTCTAAATAAGAATCTAAAACTGCCAAGAGGGGGAAGGTAAGTGTTTTAAATGATGAAGTCATTGATTTATTCATTAATTTCCTTCAAAACACGGAAGAACGTTCGTTCAGAGAGTCGACTCTCTCCAAGCTTGATTGTTGATTTTTTCGTGAGAATTTTAATGTAATGTAATGTAATGTAATGTAATGTAATGTAATGTGTATTTATATAGCGCATTTATCGTGTATGGTCATACACCCAAAGCGCTTCACAATCATGAGGGGGGTCTCTCCACACCACCAGCAGTGTGCAGCATCCACTTGAATGATGCGACGACAGCTACAGGACGATGGCGCCAGTGCGCTCACCACACACCAGCTATTGGTGGAGTGGAGAAACAGTGATAGAACCAATTCAGTGGATGGGGATGATTACCATGATATTAGTGATTTTAGGATGATTTTAGTTTTTGTTGAGTTTTAGAATGTTCTTTGATACTGCTGAAACTGCTGCTGTGCATTAATGATTGTTTGTTAAACTAATTGTATGGAGACACATGGACAGGAGGATGCTCTTTTTGATTTCTCCCCAGTTTTTCTCATGTTTTGTTGTCAGGGAGGTATAAGCCAATGTTGTTTATGTTTTATTTTGTGTTGGTTAAATGGTCTAAAATTTAGTTAGCTGCTTAGATTTTGTTTGTTGTTTTGGTTTTTCCCTTTAAAACGAATGGCAATTCAATTTTGATGTAAGTTATACATCTTTGTTGATGGACTTTGTTCTTTATGGTGAGCGAGGGATGAAATTCCAGGCACCTCATTACAGTTTTGGGGTTGAGGTGTCTTACTATTGTTAATTAAACCCCACTATTTACTTTACCAGTTTTTACAGGTCTGATGGAGTGCTGTGCGGGGATAGAAATGAGAAAATAGAAAAAGAAAAAAAATAGAAAAAGAAAAATAGGGGCTTGTTCGGGATATCAATATGTGAATTAACTGTTCTCTATATACTCCATCACAAAGTAAGTTAATTGTTTGCAATATGGTTATCACCAATGATCTGTATATAAAACAATGTAGATCTGGAGCCACTGCATTAAAAGATTTTAGTGTGTATCTCAAAGTTGATGGTGAGTAACTGAATTTCTATTTTATATTAAAAAAAAAAAAAGTTTCTTTTTCATTTTAAGTGAGTAAAATATCGAACCTATGTTTCTTTTTTTTGTCAACTGAATAATAATAATAATAACAACAAAAAACTAATAATAATACATAATAGTTGAGCTGCTTTAAATAAAAGTGATTAAGTCTAACAATTATAACTGCGCTTGGGTTACAGGACAGGATTATTTAAATCTTTTCCCTTGAATAAAGTACAAAACGAATGAACAATATATAGCAGAGATTTTTAGGAGTTTGAATTTGCATGCTCTAGCTATTATGTATTTATCCAGATTTAACAAATGCATTCCCACACACAGCAAACATTAATTCCTTATAAAAGCACCCCTCCTTAAAACCAACAGGCACATGTACTTTTATGTTCCCCCCGTGGAGTAACAGCTGATAAAATTAATTACACATTGAGAGATTTGACCTTACCTATTCTAATAGCGGTGTGAGCTGCCACTTACATGCTGTTCTGCCCTGGTCACTGAATGTTGCTGACTGTGAAATTGAAACTATGAATAATGCTCTCTGTCTTCATTAGGAGCTGTCAGTTTTGATTTGGCAGCAAAGTGGCCTTTGTCAGTTTGTAGGACTGGCACACTAGGTCATAGAAATACACTTTTCTTGAGCTCAGAATTAGTCCAGCATCTTAATTCACAAACAAAATTAACAACATAGTTTTTTTTTTAAACAGGTCAGGTCGAGATGTTAAAGTTTCACTAGTAAGTGATCCAGTAAGCCATCTGTGTAATTGTGATAGCATTGATATTTATTCAAACGTTACTTTTATACAGTATGAAAACAAATATCATTATGGTTAAGCAAATGTTTAACCTTTTTTTTTTTTTTTTTTTTGAAAGGCTCTTGGGGTGTGATTAGCATATTAGCAATATGTAAGAATGCAATTTTCCTGCATTAACTGGCATTTACTGGTAAACAAAATATAAACCAATTAATATTATTAGCATGTCATGTTCCTGTGTCAACTGACAATTGTGGTTAATCACAAAAATGTAACAAAACAAAACCGAAACAAAACTGAAACAAACAAAAGTATTAATCAAAGATATTCCACAACTTTAGACAAAAACCCCCAAACCAAGCATAGTCATTTAAAATTGCATCAGCATGTCAGGAAGCACTAACAAAACAATAGAACAAAACAGCGAATAAGACAAGTTGACAGAACAAATATTGTTCTTGTGTCTTTAATATGGAGCGTGATGCTGATGAATGTTAAAAAAATAAAACAAAAAATAGGCTACTAACTTAAAAGCACGCAAGAAAACTCATTATTGCGAGACAATATTGACTTCAGTTGACCAATAAACATACACAGCAGGTATAAATGAGAACATTTTAAACAATAAAAATCAAAAATAAAAACGATTTACATAAGAACTGTCTTTAACTCACCTGCTCCCACCATTAAATAATATCTACTCTATCACCACTACAATAACCTTCTCTCTTGAAAGGCCTTCATGTCTCATGCCAAGAAAAACTTCAGCAGCATGTGTGTGACAAACAGCATATTAATTTAAGCCAGTTAAGCAGAATACCACTGTTGGGCTGCAGGGCCTTTCACTCATTAGGCCTACTGTTACCATGTAAAACACTAAATTGTGTTCAACACCCTTCTGCAAAACAACACCAATCAATACAAAATCGTTGTGTTTACACTAGTGCGTTTTAATTTTAAATTGCCATTTTTTAATGAAAACTCTTTATTCACACTGTACAGCCTAAAATGCATACTAACATACATGACACTGAGCATGTGCATATTTTGCTGGCATCTGCACTTGCAATCTGCTTGGCTTGACAAAATAGGGAACAATACACAATAGAGAAAACGGTTGTGTATAGGGGTGGGAGGAAAAAAAAAGATGCATCAATGCATCAGGATTCTTTATCTATTATATACTGGATCTAATATTTAAAACTTTCAAGAGTTTAAGATGGTGATGACCGTTAAACGTGTCATAATCTTCTTCTGAAAAGGGTCCATAGGTGAGGCACTGCACTTCTCGTCTGTTTTGCGACCGGCTTCAGGACGCTGTTCAAATTCATTTCGCACCCAAAAGCGAACCTTGAGAGAAACTAGGCTCTGTTAGGCACGACCATTTTTCATCTGGCCAAACTTCTTGTTCAGAGCTGCAGTCTAGGCGCTGGAGGCTGAAGAAGCTGGACGTCCATCGTGGATAAGTTGTAGGTGTGAGTAGGGCACCGGCAGGCGGTCAGGTTGGCCCGCAGGATCAATGTTGGGACTCGTTTATCACAGTGGTCATTCAAGAATCAGTCTCATGCACTTTATTTCTTCATGACGACCACAGCATCAGCTCGGGATACGACCTGGTCCAGGATTATGGATACCTTGGGATCATCTCTTCACAGGTCTTGGATCACATCAATGGCGCTGCATAGTCTCTAGGGACCTCGGAATGAGTATCCCCAGGTGGAAATAGAGAATAAAGAAAATAATTAGCGTAGCTGCTGTTCATAGTCTATTTAAACGAGATGCAAAAATGGAGTGTTATAGATGAAAATAGCAGTTAAATAAACAAACATAGAAACAAACATGTAAAGCATATGAGAGTTTCTAACACAATGTCTGGTGTATTGAGGAGTGTGTCCTACAGGTGATGTCGAGCCAGCTCACCTGCGTGGAGCACATTCATGCATCATACCGTTATGCGATGCATTGAGTGTATGCTTTACTAAAAAGATAGGTCTTTAATCTAGTTTTGAACTGAGAGAGTGTGTCTGAGCCTCGGACATTATCAGGAAGGCTATTCCAGAGTTTAGGAGGCATAAATGAGAAGGCTCGACCACCTTTACTCGACTTCGCTATTCTAGGTACTACCAGAAGCCCTGAGTTTTGAGATCTTAAAGAGCGGGTTGGATTGTAGCGAGACAGAAGGTTGGTTAGATAAACAGGAGCTAGATTATTTAAAGCTTTATAGGTAAGAAGCAATATTTTAAAATCAATACGGAACTTAACAGGCAGCCAGTGTAAGGAGGATAAAATTGGGGTGATATGATCATATTTTCTAGACCTGGTAAGAACTCTGGCAGCTGCATTTTGTACTAGCTGAAGTTTATTAATAGAGGATGCTGGGCAACCAGCAAACAGAGCATTACAGTAATCCAGCCTAGAAGTCATGTAAGCATGAACTTCTAGGCTGGATTACTGTAATGCTCTGCTCGCTGGTTGCCCAGCATTCTCTATTAATAATAATCAATAAGAGTGTGCATGTCTGACAGTGAATGTGCACTTAGTCTGCAGCCAGACCCTTCTCTGGCTGACAAAAATTATTGGCCAAACATTTTCACTTTTTGTCTGAAAGAGAAAAAAGTGGCTGAAAAAATTAGCTGAAAAAAGGCTATGCTGCGCCACACTGCCCTGCAGTGTTCAGCAGGCTGGTTTCACTCTCCCTCCAGCCATAGTCACTGCACAAGTTGCTTTCAGATATGAAGCGGAAAGCACTGTGCTATGAAAGTCATTCATTTCTATGGCTTGTGCCTCACAAAAAAGTTGGTTTGTGGCTGCACAGACCAAATTGCAAGAGTGGATGAGTGCACTATACATGCGTGCCACAATCAGAGTACAAAATAGCTAAATTTTCTGCTCTGTGGACATTCTGTTGATGTACCAGTTAACAGAGAATGTTTTCCTGCTGCTTGCAATAACTCTGTCATGGCAACACTTGTAAAATGATGCCTCTCAAATCATAAGTTAATGCATTAAATAATAAAAAAAGGTTTTTAAATAAAAAAAAATACATTATATTATTAATTCATTCTTTTATTCATTCATTCATTTTCCTTTGGCTTAGTCCCTTATTTATCAGGGGTCACCACAGCGGAATGAACCGCCAACTGTTCCAGCACGTTTTACACAGCGGATGCCCTTCCAGCCGCAACCCATTACTGGGAAACATCCATACACTCTCGCACTCATACACTACGGCCAATTTAGTTTATTCAATTCACTTATAGCGCATGTCTTGTTGGAAATCGGAGCACCCGGAGGAAACCCACGCCAGCATGGGGAGAACATGCAAACTTCATATAGAAATGCCAACTGGCCCAGCTGAGACTCGAACCAGTGACCTTCTTGCTGTGAGGCGACAGTGCTAACCACTGAGCCACCGTGCCACCCCTCATTATATTATTTAAGAAACAAATAAATAACTATTACAAAGCAATTTTGGTTTCGATTTGCACAAGTACATCCAGAATTTTGGATTTCAACTCAGAGTTTTTATTTCGGTGCATCACTAGTAATACAAAACAAAACAAAACAAAACAAAACAAACAAAAAAGGCCAGTTAACAATATTAGCAAAAATTGAGATTCGCTTGTAATCAAGAGTATTCAAAAACAAACAAACAAACAAACAAACAAACAAACAAACAAACAAAAAAATCTGCAAAGTTGCATTGTTTGTAAGGACATCATTTTCCTACATCAACTGACATTTATAAGTAAAACATGTGCTCAAAAAACAAAACAAACAAAACATACACAAATAAACCAAAACAAGAACAAAATGACACAAACATACAACAACACAACAAGAACAAAGCAAAACAAAGCCTAATTGTATCTCATAAGGAATAACATGCAATAAACAAATATAAATAAATAAACAACCTTTGAAATGAGTAGATACACAAATATACATACTTTAAAACTATTGTGAAAATACTGCCATAAACAAACAAAAAATATATATAAGCAAGCCTAAGGATAAGCAAAGAGCACTGAAAACAATACAGACACAAACATCCACTTCGATGCCACTAAAACCAACTCATCTCTTAAAAGCCATGCATGCGTTATGCCAAGATAAATTTCAGCAGTATGAGTGCAACAAACAGCACATCACATTTTTGGTTAATTATGCATCTCTGTTCCCCCCTTAAGTGTGTTACTAGCAAAAGCGTTGACTTGGCATGTCAAAGTGTTCAACAAACAGCCATCCTGCTCGGCCTTGGACAGGTATTTTAACTTTCATTACAAAAGCCCAGCGTATCAAGCTGAAGCGACAGACACGCCATCGATTTCCGTTTGCCATCTGAGGTAATTATACAGGAATAAGCTGAATTGGCTCCTCTGGGGCCTTTTTGCAAACACTTTCCGAAGTAGCAGCTGTATGATCCCAATTCCCTAATGAGCTGAAGTGTTCACTACCTCTGAATGTGCATGACTGCATTGACTAGTCCAATACAAATATCTGCACTGCTAACACAATGCAGAGAAGGAGAATGGGCTACATGCATTGTTAAAGTTACATTTTCCTGTCAAGAGATTGATGTGCAGCATAAAACACAATGATTTAGCTTTGATATCATGGAAAGGAACGTTAATCTGACATGTAGATGATCCGTGTCAAAACCAAACTAGACAGACATGCCGTCTGCATGCTACACAGCCCTGGAGACATACGCATGTTGTCAAATCACAGAAACATAAAAGCAATGGTTGACAAGAGGATCATTTTCTCTGTGCAAGACTGAATCATTAAATGAATCAAACCAACTTTCATTGAAGCGTTGGCATTAAGCAGGCCTCCAAAACGTTGAGAAAAGTCATTAAATTAAGATTTAATTTGGGTAATAAGCAAAAATCTACAATAGCAAAAAGTTTGGCACTGGTAATATATACACAGTTGAAGGCAAAATTATTAGCCCTCCTATGAAACTTATTTATATATTTATACTATAATAAGAGAGTCTTATTTCTTTTAGTTTAGCTAAAACAAAAGCATTTTTAATTTTTTGTATTTTATTTAGGGTTAATATTATTAGCCCCCATTAAGAAACTATTATTTTTGATTGGCTAGTAAGAATTAGTTAGTAAAAATATGGTTTAAAAATGTGTTGGAAAAAATGTATATTGTTTTCTAAAGAAGTGTCTCCTGGATATATATAGAAGTTAAAACAGTAAAGTAGTCGAATGTTATTGCATGTTTAAATAACATTATAATATATAGATTGATTCAGTGCTAGCAAAACATTCTTGTAATCAATCTTGAAAACCTGCTGCTGTTACATTTAATGTAAAACGATTTGATTAAAAATGTAACCTTTTCCTCTTTTTTTCCAGAACAATTTGGCGAATCGACAAATCAAAATAACATTTTAAAAACCAAAATAATTACAAATAAAAACTATTAAAAAGTAATAGAAAATATTATTATGATTTCATTTAAATATTAGTATCTATATTTTATATTTTTATATTTCATGATGTGAACATTATTCTTCAAAAAAATTAAAATATATTGCTGAGTTAATTGCAAAGCACATGTAATCAGTTACTACACAGGACTGATGATAACTGCATAAGCTTCCATATCAATACACAAGATCCATTTATTCTGAACATGCTGAATTTTTTCATCAAGCACTTAAAATGCTTGAACTTGTTCGTAGGATGGATTAAGTGGCTTATTTTAATAAAATAGTTCCTCTTTATCGGTATGTTTATTGTTGTGGTGATAACTCAGCTATTCTTTTATATTTAGAAATATTTTTCAAACTATTATTATCATTATAGTTAGCATCCTTCACCTAATATACTCATTTTTTTCACACCTAAAAGGAATTTTGATACAAGAAGCACAATATCATCAATAAACAAAAAAATTATGTACATGCCAGACTAATCACAGAGGCCAAACAAAGCGTGACTACTTTATATCAGCTTTGGTTGTAATTGTTTTCTGGTGAGATTTTGTAAAATAGAAGAATTATTTCTGTCAGTAGTTCAGACAGATGAGGAGGGCTAGTAAGGCCCTTGTGTATTAGCAAACAGCTTGCATATTGAAGTATTGTTAGTGAGAAGCTGACAGCACGCTGGGAGCTTTTGAGAAGCAGGTTCCACAGTGTGAGCTGTGGTGACACGACTGCTGATTGTTTCGCTACAGTGCTCTTGTCACAGATGATGCCCGTCTGCCTGACACATTCATGAGCCGCTTTGGTCTATACTCTCAGAGCCGCTGCAACAAAACACTTTAAAAACAAGCAATGCAGCGTTGTTTATAAAGCCTGAATATCATGCTATCTTACCCCTCATAATCAACTACATTAGCATTAGCATATATGAGACAGTAAAGCTGCATGTTCAGGAGTTAACATACAGCTGTAAAGCTACATAAATTGTACAACTGTACTGTAAAGCTACATAAATTGTACAACTGTACAGTAAAGCTACATAAATTGTACATTTTCAGGAGTTAGCATACAGCTGTAAAGCTACATTTTCAGGAGTTAGCATACAGATGTAAAGCTACATTTTCAGGAGTTAGCATACAATTGTAAAAACTACATTTACGGGAGTTAGAATACAGATGTAATGCTACATTTTCAGGAGTTAGCATGCAATTGTAAAAACTACATTTACGGGAGTTAGAATACAGCTGTAAGCAGACAGTGTGATAAGCAGACAGTTGTATAGCTACATTTCCAGGAGTTAACATACAGTGAAGCTACATTTTTTAGGAGTTACCAGACAGCTGTATTGCTACATTTTTATGAGTTAGCATAAAACTGCAGGCTACATTTTCAGCAGTTTTCAGCATACATTTTTTCAGCATACAGCATACATTTCAGCTTGTTCAGAGAGCTGTGAAGCTACTTTCTCTTTAAATTACACTGTGTTGTTGTGTTGACCAAAATTACTTGATTATAATTTTAACAATATGAATTATTCAATATTACATTTGAAGTTATGTACTTAATTGTAGCTTCATTGCAAATGTGTTATTGCAAATTATTACACATTGCTCATCCTGCATAATTTCTGCAAATCATTCATTCATTCATTTTCTTTTCGGCTTAGTCCCTTTATTAATCTGGGGTCGCAACAGCGGAATGAACCGCCAACTTATCCAGCATATGTTTTACTAGGCTAAGGCCCTTCCAGGTACAACCCATCACTGGGAAACACCCATACACTCCCATTTACACACATACACAACAAACAATTTAGTTTACCCAATTCACCTATAGCGCATGTCTTTGGACTGTGGGGGAAACCGGAGCACCCAGAGGAAACCCACGCCAACACGCGGAGAACATGCAAACTCCACACAAAAACGCCAACTGACCCAGCCGAGGCTCGAACCAGCGACCTTCTTGCTGTGAGTCGACAGCGCTACCCACTGCGCCTCCCTTCTCACATTGAGTTTTTTTTTTTATATAAATGTGTATCAGTGCATGTTAGTGTTGCTTTTGTATCATTTAAATATTTTTCTCTGTTTTTCTTAAAATTTGTATTACTATGATTATTATTACTCGTTAATAAACCTATTTTCTTTTTAGATATTTTAGTACATACTGTATATCCTTTTGCATATAGCTGAAATAGACATTATTTCAGGTAATGTTTATTTCATTTAAAACAACAAAAATAACACCGGTACATCAATCACACACACTCCAACTGTATTAGAAAATAAAAGTAATTGAAATTACATACTTAATATTTTAATTAAAGGGATCAATACACTTTACAATCAGATCTACTTTATTCTCACTTCATTGCAATCATCATTTAATTAAGCATCAACAACATTACATTTAGTTAGTATATAATTGTAAAGTATATTATAGGTACTGTTTTTAAAAAGTAAAAAGCAATATGTACTTTTTTTTTCAATTGCACTATATGGACAGAAAAAAAAGTGAATATTTTTAATCAAAATACCCCTCTCCTTTTACCTATGAATAAACACACGCACATGCAAACACACAAAATCAACATTTTCCATGTAACCAAACAGAAGAAGGATCTGTGATTTATTTTTAAACGAAGTCCTTCTGCTACTCGTGCAGGAACATTATGTTTAGCACATTTACACAGCGTTTGAAACAGGATCACTATGACTGTGGTGTAATTTGTTCTCCACTGTTCTCCTCCAGCATCTTTTCATGTGATTCTAAAGGCCTGGCCATGAAACTCTTTTGAACTCATTTGCATTGGCTGGGAGGCTGTCTTGAATATTTTAGTCATACTCATGTTCTCTCTCTTTATCATGCACACAACACATTTATTTTATTTTTTTGGTCTTTTCTCCATGCCTTTTCACACCTTCACAGTTTTGCAGTGCTGTCGGGGAAATTTAATGATTTGTTATAAATCTTAATTAATTCTAGAAACAAAACATCATCTATTTTGCAGGTTGTTGAGGACATATTCTCTTTAAATATGGTTGTATGTTAAGATATTGTTGGTTTTGTGCTATCGGCAGCTTAAAAAAACATCTGGACTGTTTTTTTCAGGAGTTTTGTTATGAAGGTTTGTGTTTCTAGCTGTTTCTCAAAGGACAGCTGTAATGCTCTCCATGTTGTGCATAATGGACATCTGTGGAGAATTATTACAAACACAGTAAAAGAAACTGAACAAGTTATACCGACTTAATGAGCCTGCAATTTGACAACAATTCACCCAAAATGAATGCATATGTCATTTCACAGCACATAATCAGAGCATTTGTTCATGTCACTTCAAACCACCAACTATCATAGAAAATTAACATACTGCAATAAAAAGAGGAATAAAATTTATATCACCAGAATGTATGTATTTATGTAAGGCTAAATTATTTCAGCCTTTATACTTCAGAGTGTCATATATCCACTGTATTAGTCTCATTTTAAAGAAGACACTGAGCGGATTGTTGCTATAATACATAAACCGGCAAAATAAACTGGCAAATATAATAAATGAACTGGAATAAATATAAAAGAATGCAAAAGAAAATACAGTTTTGTGTGAATTGTCCTTCTTTTTCGAAGGTTTACTTTGGCTGGATTAAGCAAATAATAATTTTAAATGGATAGTTCGCCCTAAAATGAAAATTCTGTAATTAAATGTTAGAAATGCTAAAATAACATAACACATACTTTCAAATTAGCAATATGTAAGTTAAAAAAGCTAATATTTCTTTTTTTTATTTTCTTTTTGTTAACCAATTATTCTGCAATGACAGCATAAATTTAACTTTTAAAATTAATGAAACACGAGCCAAAAATATATTGTATGAATCAAAATTAATTAATTTTTTCCTCCCAGATATTCAAATAGTTGCATCTCGGCGCGTTTGTCGCATCCTAACAAATTTATTCATTTATTCAGCTTTCAGGCGATATATAAATCAAAATTTAAGAAAACTGGCACTTTATGACTGGTTTTGTGGTCCGGGGTCACATTCATTATAACCTTCACAAAAAATATTAATTCATTTAACAATCTGACATGATATGTCTTTAGTGTTTCCAAACTGGTTTGGCCAAGAGACGCACATTTTCCCATGGTCATTAAGCCACTACCCATTTTTTTATTTTTACATGTAAAGCCCACAGGAAAAACTATAGCAAATGGTTACTTCTGCTTAAGCTACACAGAGCCATTGGATCAGTACAGTAAGTCAGATGCGGAAGAGATGGATTTACAGTAACTTCTGAAACACTGAGTCAGCAGAAATTATGGTGGCATTGATGAATGTTGTCCTGCACGTCTCAGGCAACACTAATGGCTAATGACACTCTTTGTATTTCACCACACAAGGTGGCTCACAAAAGTGATGATGTGTCGCGAGACTCAAGGCCAGTGAGGAATCATCTCCCTCCAGCTGCAGATCTGCTGCCTCACACTTTCTGGACTCCAGCTAACCTATGGCTCAATGTCAGCTTGTTCTCCAAAAACACTAAGGCAAGACATTGCGGATGAATAGTGTACAAACTAATAATTATGGCCATAATACCCCAGTTTATGGATCAGTTTGTTATCTTTAAATATGCAAATGAGGCATTGTTTTATTCGATATGATATTATACATACATTTCTAGGACTAAAATCTCAACAGTGAATAGTCAGGTTTAAAATTTTACATTTAATTTCCTAACTTATTTGACATATTACAGTCTAAGGTTTTTTTACAGAGGGTATTTAGGGATTTTTTTCATCACACCATGATTCTGAAAATACTCACCCGATTCGAATGTTATCACTCGATTGAATGGGCGTTATCAGTGGATATCAGCTGATAGATATGGGCCAGTAGGGGCCTTCTGCGCCTCCTAGTGGGCTCAGAAGGTTGTAATCATCTATCCACATGGTTAATCAGCTATTCTAATAGAGAACAGTTCAGATCCAGATGTGTTTTTACATTACTGTGATGGTTGGGTTTAGGGTTGGGGTTGGGGTAGGCGTTAATAAAATATAATTAATGGGAAATTTTACATTACTGTGACGGTTGGGTTTAGGGTTGGGGTAGGCGTTAATAAAATATAATTAATGGGAAATTTTACATTACTGTGACGGTTGGGTTTAGGGTTGGGGTTGGGGTAGGCGTTAATAAAATACAATTAATGGGAAATAGTATAATTTCATAAATAATCACGCGTGGCGGTATACACGCTTTCCTCCATATGAATGGATTTTCCATTGTTATCAGTTTCTCCAGTGGCTCACCGTGTACGTCAGCAGACTTGAGACATGGAGCGGAGTTGACAGCGATGACTGGATTCGAATCCAGCGAAAAACAGTTTCAGAAAGCAGCTAAGGCAAAAGTTAAATATTTGTTTTTATTGCTTTTTTAAAAACAGATGGTTGGGTTTAGGGAAGGAGGAGGGCAGGTTAATCGCTGCTTTTGAAAAATAATCGCTGCTTTTGAAAAAATAATGACCGTTGGGTTTAGGGAAGGAGGAGGGCAGGTCAATCGGAGCGGCCTCTGCTGGATTTACGTGAGAACAGCAGATTAACCATGTGCATGGTTGATAACAGCC
>CAIGQV010000641.1:18180361-18191153 GCA_903798115.1 Danio jaintianensis
ATTATTATTTTTTAAATATGCAACTATAGTAAAAATTAAGTTATCCATGGATTAACTAAAACAGCCAGTAGGTGGTCTTAAGACATTTATTCAGTAACAATCGACTCTCACAATTCACTTAAAACCCCAGATTCATTTACAAAAATAACCCAGCATAGCCTAAAGAACGACTGGACGAATGTGAATGCCAGCAGGTAGGAATAATGATCAATATTTTTGTGGATTAAACATCTCTGTTGACATTAATTGCAGTGGATTTTATTGGGTTACAAGAAAAGGTAGGAAATGGTTTGCAAACTGTACTGATTTTATATGTGATTATGCTACACACTGTCAGGCATTCCAGTCAACTAACTTTTAGCCCCCGACTGCACTGAGTGGAAAATACGAATTATGAAGAAAAAAAATAACTGATATTATTTTAAGATATTTTGCTCGCAATTTATAGTCTTTGCTTGTTTGCAGTGCTTTATATAGAGAAGATTGTTAGCCTATTTATGATAGTAAGTAGGCTATGACAGTAAAACAAAGGCAGAATATCGTTAACTCCAGACTGCACTTATCCGCATGATAAAGCATGTCTTTATTGTCTCAAAAATATCAATAACTCATTTTCGACAACTATACATTAATTTTAATTCAGCAATAATTTTTTTTAAAGCTAATTATGCTAAAAATTAACTTGCATTACATTTTTTTTAATTATTCAAATATTATACTTTTTTTTTAAGTAATGCGTGCTTTACTCCTTACTTGTAATGTGTTATGGTTGCCTGTTTGTTCACTGTATGTGTGTGTGTAGAATGGATTTTCCTACTTGGGGTTCCTTTGCAAAGTGTTTCAGCACCTTGTCTTTTTGAGGTTCATCACCACACCGTGTTTAATAAACTTGGACTAGTTCAGATCAAGACTGTGTCAGCTATCATTTATTATTTTCTTTGGTATATATGTGAGTGTTTAGGTGAACCCTTCGTATGAATGCTTGGTTCCATGTGAATTAGTCAAACTAATTTGCATCTTGTAGCGGGTGGGACGATTCAGATACTAGAGAGCATTTGATTAGCCAATAGATCTGAAAAGTGCTTGGTGCTTCGCCTTAAAGAAATCATTGATTTTTATTGGCAGAAGTCACTGTTTTCAAGCATACTGACTTACAGATAACCTTAAAATATAATTTATACTTTTGTGTCGTGTTATCAGCTTCACACTCTGCATGGATGATACACATTTCAATAATAACGGTAGACTAATTTCCTCAGACAAATGCAGAGCACCAAAACACTGTGGAGCTTTTTAATTTGCTCTATAAATAAGTCTTGTATCAGAGCTACAGCGAGGTACAGATTTGTCAGTGGTGGTTCCTTGAAGAGCAGCTGATGGTTGCTAAGCAATGACAGACACCAAGAAATTGCAAGCTTATGAGCGCATTGAAATTGGGGGAGGTTTTAGACATGGTTTTAGACACAATATGTGAAAGGCTCCAAACAGTAATTCAAACTCACAATCATTCTGTGAAGAAATTTTTAACAACTTTAATTATAAAAAGGAACTCTGGACTTGTTAAATACTCCTGCCACTGGCCTAGCTCTGCTAACACAGCTCTTGGCCCCATCCACATTTTTCACAGCTACACCAAGTCAGCCAATCTAATATTCTGCGTGCAATGACATGTAGTTAAATTTTTTTAAAGGTGCATGTCAAAATCTTCATCAGGATACGTCAAAGGGTTTGTATTCGATAGATATTGGATAAAAAAAAAATAATAATAAACTTACATTTAGATTTAAGGGGACCTTTAACCATCATATTTAAACGAAACATAGTGCACACATTGAGTAGGCTCTTCCCCCATACCATTGCTTATTTGAGCATCAAATCTCTGTAAAAAACTATTCCACAAACATGATTTGTTTATTCACCATGTGATATTGATGTCTCTCAGGCCTGGTGCAGCAAAACAAAACAAAAAAAACCCTGACCCATAAAACTGTAGTGCTGGGACACTTGCTCAGCCAGCACTCACAAACCAGCTCTAAAGCATAAAACTCACTCATAACACTAGTAAACACCACAATCTGAGCACAGGGAATAGTGTGTTCATAGCAGGCCACCAAACCACAAAGCTAGCCATCAAGGCACGACCCTGAATAATGAAGCGAATAAAGACACAACAGGAGTATTTCTGAGCGTTCCAGCTGACCACCACGTCAATAAATCTGATGTGCCCACCAACACTTCCATTAAACTCCTCATTGGCAGCAAAAAGAAAAAAAAATGTACGGCAGCTCGAGCTCACATAACAAGGGCACAGACTCTGGCTGGAGTCGGGATGTGCTGTGCATCCCTGCGCTCACACAGATCAATAAGCGCTCGCCGCAGGCACAAACCTTTGCACCAAAACAACAGGAAAAAGCAACAACACAATGATTGTTCTGTAAACTCCTGTGACAAGTTGCTTTCGGGTGAAGCTTTCTTCAGAACGGAAATGAAAAACTGGCAAATCATATTTTCATCTGTTTAATACCGCAGACAACAACTGAAATAAAATATTCAAAATAATGCTAAGTCAAGGTCTAAGAAGCAGGGCTTTAATCCAAAAACTAAAACTAAAAATACTTTTTTGTGTCTATAAATGTACTCCTTGTATTGAAAATCTAAGGTGGCCATTCTCACAGGCGTTCTTTTGCAGATTGTTTGTGCCATTTGTATTTGTTTGTTTGATTGTTTTATGCCATGTTATGAACCAATAAGCAAACAAGAAATTAACAAACATTTAACACCAGATAAGGTATATAAATAAACAAATAAATACATAAATAAATTCATGTAGTAGCAGCTAAGGAAGGAAGGAAGGAACGAACGCAGTTAAGGGATGTTCATAAAATAATACAAATTATGTGCTTATCCAAAAATGTACATTTATAAAATACAGTATAAAAAAAACAAGCAAACAAAAAACAGCACCAGATAAAAGACAGACAATAAACAAACAAACAAACTAATCATTGTAGCAGCAGCCAGAGGATGTACATAAATAAATAAACAATAGTATATGATATGAATATGAAAAATAAATAAATAAATGCATGTAGTACATATTCGTACAACATCAAATTAATAAATTCAAATTTAAGGATTTAAAGCAAAAAAAATAAAATTCACACTTTACTAAAAAAAACATTATTTAGAGAACTTCATAAACAAAATAATATTTTAATTACAAGTGTTTTAATCCTTTTTAAATTGTTTATGAACGTCAGAATCCAACCTGCATGAATTGCCTTTCCGGTTTCCTTTAGCTTGGGGGTCTGAAGGCTTTTGGAACAGCATGTATTATGAAAAATACAAAGGGTCTCACTATTATAATCCATAAAACACATATTACACAGTCTCCATATCTGCATCTCAAGGGCTGAGTGGAGCAGCAAGCATGAAGTCTTTTCAGTCAGCTCAGAAACAGACTTACTGGATTTTCACAATTTGCCAAGAGCAAAGAAACCCTCAGCATATTTATGAGGACTCCAGGGAGCAACAACAGGAGGCCAAGTGAATTTAAGAAACAAACATTAAAAGAAATCCCTAAATGCGACTGTGAACTGCAATAGACAGAAATGGGAGTTCACATTAAAAGAAGCTATGGGAAGAATTCAAAAACCCTTGTTATTAGCGACACATGTGGCTGTTAAGTGAACTGCAGCCAGCGTTTTATTGCTTGTGCTTGCACTAGTGCACACTTAAAGGTAAGACTTGTTTCATTAAAATATCCAAAAATCTCTAGAACAGTGTTATATAATTTGGTGACATAGTGTATGATGTAATATGTTGACCGGAAGAACTGGGAGTGGTGGACTGTAGCATAATTAAAGCTCTGCTGTGTTCATCAAGCTCGTCTCTTATCAGCAACTGCTTTAGCAGTCTCTTTTCGATTCAATGGATTTCTGCTATATACTACCATGATAATACGTCTTGAATACTTTAGCTCTTTCATAAACATGATTTCTGCAGGAGTCCCATGGGATGTAATGAAGATGACAACTCCCAAGATTCCAAATTCAATCACAGCATCATCAGACTGTGCCTTTGTTTGTTGTGAATACTTGCCCTCTAGCAGTGAAAAATACATACTGTGCTTTTAACATACAAAATACTGATTATGATCCAATGCTGATGAATTAACAGAATGTTTATTTCTTTAATTAGAAAATATCCTATACAGCAAGACAATAAACAGCCATACGCTGCTAAAAGTGACTTTTAGAATTTGCAAACTTACTGAATTTCCCCTTAAAATCAAGCTAAAAACAAAAAAAAATAACTAAAACAACAGCATTGTAAAAAGCGTAGTACAAAAACCTAAAATCTGATCACAGCTAGTGATACACCGATCATATTTTTTCATGGGCTATTCTGATTTTTTACTAGCAAATTTGAAGATTTGATACCAATCTCCAATTAAAAAAATATAAAAATGTTTGGGCAGCGACAGGCCATCAGTGTCTGTCTGAGTACTTAGTTTTGTGTGTTCCACACATCGCCGGCTAATGTTGGATCGAGATTTCCCAATTCAACATGTAGAATCGGCACCAGCCATCAGTGAAAGAGAGAACTCGGATTAGTTGTTTAGAAGCAATTCTGAAGTGAAACTGAAGTGACGAAACCAAGCAAACGTTTCAAGTCAAGAGGGAACAACAAGAAGCCAGCTATAATTTAGTTTTATTTTTAAATATTTAAAAAAATATATTAATTATTAGACCATCAGACATATTTGCATAAGCAAATCTCCATGTGGTGAGTGACAAGTACTGTGAAAATGGTACTAAATGCTGCATTGTTTATGATTCATATGTGTCCATCACAAGTTCTGGTTTCCCTTTGTGGAATAAGAAAACAGACTACTGCCCCCTGCAGGTGCAGAAAGACACAACCTTTCATGCAAATGGGCTGCACTCTTAAAAAATATTTAGGCCTAACAAATAAGTTTCCATTTGGATTATATCATAACTTAACTAATAAACTTTATGTGACTGATTTTTGTTAGTTAAACATAAATGAAACAAATAAGGGGCTGCACGGTGGCGCAGTGGGTAGCACGATCGCCTCACAGCAAGAAGGTCGCTGGTTCAAGGCTGAGTCAGTTGGCCTTTCTGTGTGGAGTTTGCATGTTTTCCCCGTGTTGGCGTGGGTTTCCTCCGGGTGCTCCGGTTTCCCCCACAAGTCCAAAGACATGCGGTTACAGGTGAATTGGGTAAGCTAAAATTGTCCATAGTGTATGAGTGTGTATGGGTGTTTCCCAGTGATGGGTTGCAGCTGGAAGGGCATCCGCTGCGTAAAACATATGCTGGATAAGTTGGTGGTTCATTCCGCTGTGGCGACCCCTGATTAATAAAGGGACTAAACCGAAAAGAAAATGAATGAATGAAACAAATAAGAACAAGATGTATGTAATAATATCAATAAATCCAATGTGTTTTAAATTCTTCTTATTAATTTAAACACATTGGATTTAATCTATTGTGTGGAGTATGGAGCTGCAACAATTTTGACCCCGCATATTAATTATACAAATCTCATAGAATTCAACTAGTTGGATCTGGCTTTCTCTGCAGCTAGATACATTTATACCATATTCATATTTTGTAACTGATTAAATCTAACAGTATTCCACATACAACATACATTTTAAAAACTGACAAATTAAATAAAATCAAAAGGTTACAAACAGTTAATGATAAACTTCGTTGTGATTATTATTATTATTTATTTTTCTGAGTGTGTGGAGGAAAATTGTGTCGCAGTCTTTACACTCACCACTTTAAACCTCTCTCCCATTGGGTCTCTGCACCAATGAAGTGACTTCTATCTCTAATTGCACTGCTTAGAGAGGAATTCAAACCAACATCTCTGACATCGGAGGAGATCACTAAATCAGAATCAGAAACAAGGTTCGCACCAGGGTTCTACTCACTTTGGAAATGTGCACAATAACAATGATGCTAAAGACCACACCTCTAGCAGGCTAAGAGAGTGAGGATTACCTGCACAACTCTTACTATTTGGCAACTCAGCCCTTTAAACAGCACTAATGCAATGCCCTCCAGCTGTGCTTGCACTGCTCTGACTAGGATTTGAACCAGCATCTCCAAGATGGATACTTAAAGGGTAGCTTCAGTTGTTAGTGCACCTCTTAAGGCCAGGGGAGTGAGGTTTACTCACACAGCTCTTACAAGCTTATGCTCAGCCCCTAAACCTCACTCCCATCAGGGTCAGGGTACCAATGTTAACTCACTGGTTCTACTCACAAGGAAAAGGGCATTTAAAAAAAAAAAGAAAAAAAAGAAAGAAAGGCAAATGACACAATCTACATTGTAAAAAGTGCTATAGAAATAAAGACGAAATGGCACCAATGTCACACCATTGGTTCTACTCACAAGGGAAACATACACACAATGCTAATGATCGCAGTACAGTGGGAAAGAAGGCTCTCTTAGAAGGCTTACCAGACAAACCAGCTACAAACCGACAATTGCACTGGCTCCAACATGGGAGGTAGGCACTAGAAACAAAGCTCACCTCCATTCAGGTTATGACACTAATATAATGACCTCCAGCTCGCACTGCTCAAACCAGCATTTCCAACATGGGACATGGGTGCTAAAAATCATAGCTGCTAACATGTCATGTCAAAGACTTTATGTCAGTATACTAGCTGGCTTCAATTTCAAAAGCAATGAAATTAGCCAATCATAGTTATTAAAAGAGCCGCTAAAAAACAAATAATTTAAGAAAAAATATCATTTCATCGAACTATCCATCCATCCATCTGGAAACAAGTTACCACAGCACAGTAATGTTTTAAGGGTTCACTCCAAATGTAAAAGTACACTCAAGGTATTTTAATCACCACAGAAAAAAAATATTTTCTTTTAGATATATTGAAATAAAATGCTGTTCAGAATGTTTTGTACATTAAACAAAAGGTAATATTCATATTAACCAGGCTTCTGCAAATATTAGGCTTATCTGTGGGCCTTTTTTTAATAAATGAATAATAAATGAATACTTTCACTCAGAAAAGAATGTATTAAATTGATTAAAAGTGACAGTAAAATGTTCAAAACTGCCACAAAAGATAAAATGAATTAATCATGATTTCCAAAAGAATATCAAGTACTTTTCAACATTGGCAACACTGAATCAGCATATTACAATAAAATGATTTCTGAAGGCTAAAATTCAGCTTTGTGTCAAAACAATAATTAACAGCTATTCATAATAATACATTTGAAAATATTACTTTTTACAGTTTTTTGTTTGTTTGATTGTTTGTTTTTGATGGATTAAATGTAAAAGCATAACATACAAATGTAATCTTAATTCTTAAAGAACAATGTAGCACCTTGAACCCGATATAACTGCCCCATGAAACACATCTTTTTATAATGAGCCCTGATTGTATTACCTGCCATTCTGCTCAAAAAAAGATATACATTTGGATTTATATCAACCATATTCAGCATATTACAATGTATTTAGCAAAAATCAAACCAATCCATATTGTCTGGAGAGTAGGACAGAACAATACATGAGATTATTTGTGCATGTCAAGGTTCAAATTCTGGTCAGAGCAGCAGTCAGAAATACACTGCGGTGCTCTAAATAACAATCAGCTTCTTGTGATTCAGTGATTTTTTTGCTTCATAAATCTTCAATATATCATCAGTAACACATGTATTTATTTTGTTTTGCCTGTGTATACAGTGTTTTAGTGACTGTCAAAGCATTGACTTGCATTTTATGAATCAAAGAATCAGCTAAAAACATAATTTTTTTAAATTTGACAAAGGGCGTCACGGTGGCGCAGTGAGTAGCACGATCGCCTCACAGCAAGAAGGTTGCTGGCATTTCTGTGTGGAGTTTGCATGTTCTCCCCATGTTGGCGTGGGTTTCCTCCTGGTGCTCTGGTTTCCCCCACAGTCCAAAGACATGCGGTATAGGTGAATTGAATAAGCAAAATTGGTCGTAGTGTATGTCTGTGAATGCAAGAGTGTATGGATGTTTCCCAGTGTTGGGTTGCGGCTGGAAGGGCATCCGCTGCGTAAAACATATGCTGGATAAGTTGGCGGTTCATTCCGCTGTAGCGACCCCTGAATAATAAAGGGACTAAGCTGAAAAGAAAATTAATGAATGAATACATTTTACAATAAAGATTCAGCCATTTTATCAGTTCTTGCACTTCCCGAGAATCAAACACACAGCCATATTCTACTATTTGAGCAACAGGAAGTCTTTAAATCCTGTCATTTACATTTGCTCACCCTCTAGACCTAATGCAATTTCTGAGCTGTAAACACAAAATTATATAGTTTTAAAGATGTAGAAAACCGGTAGCCATTGACTTCCAATTGTTTCCTATTTTTCTAATTCTCTTTCCTTTGCTCTTAATTTCCATTTTTCTAATTTTTATTGTAATTTAGCAATAATGTTTTTTTTTCCTTGAAAAAGCTGCTTTGGAATGATAATTATTGTGAAATAAATAACAAATAACCTTTGGAGGTCAAGGGCTTCCAGTTTCCTACATTCTTCAAAATATCATCTTTGAACAGAAAAAGAGCAACTTAAAGGTTTGGAAAAAACTAAGGGTAGGTAAATGATTAATGCATTTTGGGATTTGGATTAACTATTAATTTAACCTTCTAAAAAGTCACCTGCATAGGATAACCCCAGGGTGAATAAATTAACACCTAACTTTAATTTTGGGGTGAACTATAACTTTAATTTCTTTTTGGTGAAAGAAAAATGTCATATTAGATGTCCTGGCAGCAGGCGACTAATCAGGAAATGTTCTTTTTTGGGTGAGCAACTCCTTTAATGTGTTAAAGTTTCTAACTGTGCAGTACAGAGATGTGGCTGGGTTTAAATGGCAGTGCAGAGCGGTGTCACGGTGAAGGCTGTGGCCTCGTTAGCATGTGACCCCGCTTTGGGATGACAGAGAATTAATTGTAGCAACAAGGTCCCGCCAGATCCAAGTTAAATGTTAATCAGGGGGGGCGAAAACACCGCCAAGTTGCTGCAAAATGCCACTGGGAGTTTTCAGCTGCATGTTAATAAAATGATGTGATTAAAATCACACTGTGTGGGCTAAAAAGGCTGCACTGATTCATTCAAGCAAAGCCATTTATTTATTTAGGTTTTTTTGGACCATTCGGTTTTCTTTCAGCCACTGCAGTGAAAGACTCTTAAGAGGCTGATTTCATCCTGGGCTCAGCTGGTCAGTCAGGAGAGACACCATTGGATGCTGAAAATGGCAGCGGTTTTTATTCTAAAGAATACAGAAAGTTCATACAGTGTAGTAAATGATTTTGTGTACACTGTTATAAATGGCTTCCGGACCATTATATTTATGTAATTAAAACATTAATATTGCATTTCAGACAACTTTATTGTATAACCAAGTCCACAGAAGAGTCTCCTGCTGCAAGTTTATGAAAATTAATAACTTCTGCTCTCAGCTGACCGATATGAAAAAATTTGACTTTCTAATCAATATGGTTAGGGTTCAGTGTCTATGGAAGGAGAACAGAAATTCATTTCACTAGTCTGCCATCTACTGGAAAAATGCAAAGTTGTTGGCCTTTAGTTGAATTGAGACTCTTTGGAATTTATTTTATTAAAATGTTAATTGTGTGCACATTATATAAATGTATAGTGTAATTATTATTATTAACATTTTATTCACATATTATTACACACTTTCTTAAATTAACCTTTTAAAATGGATGCAACTAGTGTCTTGTTATGATCTAAAATAAAATAAGGTTACTTTAAATAATAATTTTGTGTAATGTAGTATAACATGGCTAATCAAGTATTTATGTATAATATTGTACAGAAATGTAGGTTGACTGTCTTTTTATGTAGAAACGTTTAATGCCACACTAAAAAAAATTAAATAATCTGTAAAATAGGACTTACTGCGACTTTTCTTCATTTTTTACTGTTATTTTTCCAATGTTTTAAACTTTGCACCACATTGCATTGTGTTTCTGAGGTAATGGGAATGTCTAAGAGATAATCCTGGCATTCCCACATTTAGCAACCACTACATTCATTTAATCGATATTATCCATTCTGTTCTCTCCACCTCAGCCCGTTTCTACAAAATATTATCCACTACCTCATTTATGGTTAACCAGATTGGTGTTTTACCACTTCCAAAGACCATATTACCGGATGCATAAAGTGATTTTACTACACTAAAGTACGCCTCAGGGTGGTCTTAAAATAGCTGCGCCTCACAGTTGTTCATCTACCGCAACACAATAAACCACTGAAATATTGGGGCAACATAAGGGGTATTAACCTTCAGGCAAACCTTTAAAAACCAGCCTCAGTCATGACAAAAAGCCAATTCATTTGAGCCTACAGAGGGAATGGATTTGGATCAGAGACACGACAGAATGTGTTGAAAAAAGCAGTTTTCAAGGTTAGCTTGACCTCTGAGGGGGGAAAAAAGAGAGTGCTAGGCAATCTTATTACACCACTATCCAGTTTTTTTTATGTCAGTCTCTTCTGCCAACCGTATAACATCGGCATCGCTGATTACTGACCTAAGCGAAACGTTATTTCAGTTTTGGAGTTGTGTCAAAATGCCTGCAATAAAGAGCAATGTCATGATTATATGCCTCACCCGAATGCAATTGTCTTATGCTAGAAATGCTGAAGCTGCGTAATAACAACATTGTGCTGCATATAATCATTCCCAGATACCTTTGGTGCCAAATGAACATTGCTA
>CAIGQV010000641.1:18191163-18206662 GCA_903798115.1 Danio jaintianensis
CATAAACCAATGCATTGGAGATTTAAAGTGTAACTTGATGCTGTGACAAAAGAACTTAATCTCGCTCCAGGGCAGAGAAATGTCTATTGCCTATGAATAATAAAACGAAATCAAGAATTCTGTCATGTTTAGCGGTGAGAAACTAGAAGAGTAATGCACGAATGGCCATAACTATCCATTATGCAAATCATTTAATCTAGAAATAAGTGTAATGGGGAGAAAATGTGCCGTTGCTGGAGAAACATCTAAATGAAATTGATTTGGTGCCTTTGGTGATGACATGATCGCGAATCCAAAATGGAAAACAATCAATAACACTGATCGACATCACTATAATTAATGACATTTACAATATATCAACACAAAAAAATGATATGCATTCACTTCTGACTAATTGACATGGACAGTTATGTCAAACAGGCGATCAATTATGTTTTGAAATTGCAAAAGAGGCTCATTAAAAATATGTGCTTCAGCCAACATTTTTGTAAAACCGCAAAAACATACTTTTACATCCATTTGACTGCAGTTTCTAGGTAAAATGAATGCTACGAGGCAGTATGAAGCCAACAGCTTTTGTTCCTTACTAATGATTTTTACAGGGACATAGTATTGATGAATAAAGGGTCATTTTTGTCCAGTTATTTGCACAACACCAAATAAATAACACAACTTAATGATATATATGATTTGTGAACAAATATGTTCGTGTCAGCTTTGTATCTCCATTTGGACAACTCTTCTGGTGTGGTCAGTTTGCTTTGCAATATGTGTATATCCAAACGTATCTTAAGTAAGGTATTTCAGATATATATATATATATATACACAAAAATGTTGGCTGAAGCATGTATTTTCAATGAGCATGTGTTGATTAATTGTATTTTAACATATGAATAAGTGTGAAGGTATGCATAATATTTTGAAAAAGATAAACTGCAAAATGTAAATGATTTCTAAAACACTGCAAATAAAAACAAGGTATTCAAGTAGTTTGCAGCATAGGGTATTTATATTGTAAAACAGTTATCAAATGTAAAATACTAAGTTGTATCATACCCCACACACACCCTCATAAACCACCTTGCTGAAATACATGGTTGGTCTCTGTAAACATAAAAGCCTGCCTTCTTAAATTTGAATGGCCATCTCAGTTATTTGAAATTAATGAGTGATTCTTAGATCAGCTTAAACATTAAAATTTAAAATCTATAACAAAAACTCAGGAACATTACTATTTTAAAAATAAATATAATAAAAAAACATACAATAATAATAAAAAGGTTTCTATCAGGCATCCATTGTTGGTTTAGTATCCCTTTATCCACCAATTTGCAAAGCAAAAATGGGCTCCTTGTTATTTTTTCAATGGATTTCGACAAGCAGATTAGAGGCCTTTCAGCTTGAAACTGCTGCTAAACAATCTCGGCTAGATTACTATAATTATATGTTTAAAAACAAGGCGTTTAATTTGGTGTCCACATCAAATTAACTGTAAGAAGAGGATTTTATATGAAATTATGCTGAATGCAAGTAAAACACCTCCTTTTTTTGGATTTATGTTTAATCAAGTAGCGGAGGGAGTCCACAGCCAATCTATCTTAAATGACCATCTATGTCCATCTTCTTTATTCATATTCATGTATTTAATTATTATTATAATTTATTTTTTACTCAAGGTTCTGCAGCTGTAGAAATATAAATCACGTCAGGTCAACTTTACAGCATTCCCACAGATCAAGGAATTTCTGAAATATCATGGAATTTTAAAAGGTATATTTCAGACATTGAAAGTCAGAGATTGGTTGTCCAAGTCATGGAAAGTCAGAAATGTTTGTTTGCCATTTTAAATTTTACATTCCATTAATCAAAATGTAATTTGCCTACAATTTTTTTTTAACACGTTTCATGTGTTTTTGACTATTGTTATGGTTAGGCTAGTTTTCAGTGCCATTTTATTTATTTCTTGCTTGTCAACTGGCAGTCATTTAAGTCAAATGCAGTCACCAGGCTACATCTTGACTGAAATCTTGTGGCGTCTGAAGCTTACTGAGTTCCCTGTTATACAGGTCATCAAAACAAAAAGTGGTATATAGCTATAATGTTAGCTAGCTATCCTACATTAGTTATCATAACTGGTCAGTGACAGAATTGAAAGTAGCTAATTTGGTTGCGAGTCAAAACATTCAGCCTCTGCAACTGGTTTTTAGTTATGTATTTAACTTCTTAGAATGTTTTAATTGATGTTTATTAATGTTATAGGCTAACTGAAAAGACTGACCTGGCCGTTAAATTAAACAAAACAATTCAAGCACCGTGTAAGAAACAGATGTGGCATGATATGACATGACAGCCTGTTTGTCTGTCCAGTTAAAGGTTATGTAAAATCAGCTTTTAAGTCAGCAAAAGTCAGGGAAAAGTCAGGAAATTTGACTTTTGGCTTAGAGTGGGAAAACCTGACTTTATTTTTTGTTAAATGTAATTTATAAATAAATGGGACATGTCAATCCCTCATCTCTGTGACAGACTGACCTGTGATTAAACATAATGCTATGTGAAAATGTGGATTTAAGTGTCTAATACATTAAAAAGTCTTCAGTAATCTCTCCCAAAGTGCTTATTCACTTTGGCAACAGAAATGTAAATCACTAGATTAACCACAAAATACTGTTCCTTATACTCCATCTGCTTCAGCCTCATCTCCACCCTCCCCTCTGAGTCTTGGTAGAGGATGGAGAAACTCGCACCATCAAAATCATATGATACCGTGTTCTGATTGACTTTCGTAATGGCAACAGGAGCGCTGACACACCAAATAGGCTGCTTGGCTTCGTCCCATATAGTGAGGCTGATCATGCAGCAGTCCTAGAGATGACAAAGATTTGATCAAATTTCATAAAAAAATATTTACCTAAATGCTGAAATAAAAGTATCATAGAGTCGTGATGTACCTTGATAGCTCCATGTAAAGCCTCAGTTTTCCAAGGCAAGCTGACATCACTAAGCAGATGAGCATTTGGGCATCTGTTATTCTCACCGATCAGTTTCAGTGGAAGAAAACCATCAGAAATCTGGTCTGGACAGAAAACAAGGAGGTATTATGAAATATGGTACTTTGTGGTTATCTACCAAAGATATTAGATAGATAAATGAGTACACGCCATTTCGAAAATGAATATTTTTATCCACTTCTCAGTGAATATAGGTAATATATTTTAATACAACTTTATTAAACGGAAATATTTATTTAAAAAATATTTGTCACCTTTAGAAATAGAAAGATAATATATTTAAATTCAAGTGAAATATTGCTGATTTACACAAAATTTAATATATTTCTTGTTTCTCTTGATTTGTCCTATTTAAAATTTGCATTAATTATTTTTCTCTAACATAAATTTGGGTGTACTTATTTTTGCACCTTTATCGTAAGTTATTTCGCTAGATTAGATCGAGATTTGGCTCGGTACTGACTAAACTAAGGTTTATGCACAAATATAATATTGTATTGCATCTTATAGAAAATATTCATTTGAAAGAGAAATCTGTGAGGGGCGTAGTCATGTATGCTGAGCATTGTACATATATAGTGAATTCAGGGCTTCAAAATAATGGTTGTCTGCTTGTTTGGGACAAGTAGGCAAGTGATTTTACTTGCCCAAGCAGTCTGATTAAAATGGTGATTAACGCAGATTAACTACTGGTGGTTTCTAAATTGTTCATTTCAATGCATTAAATAGCCCAATATCCAATAACAAATTTGTACTTGGTTTATATTGGTTGTATTTTATTGGCTATTTAAATGTTATTATTACTATTGGAAATGTTTTATTATATATTTTTAACAAAAAGGAAATAATATGGTAATGCTGTATTCTATTTTGGCGACGCGGTGGCGCAGTGGGTAGCACGTTCGCCTCACAGCAAGAAGGTCGCTGGTTCGAGCCTCGGCTGGGTCAGTTGGCATTTCTGTGTGGAGTTTGCATGTTCTCCCCGTGTTCGCGTGGGTTTCCTCCGGGTGCTCCGGTTTCCCCCACAAGTCCAAAGACATGTGGTATAGGTGAATTGGGTAAGCTAAAATTGTCCGTAGTGTATGTGTGTGAATGAGTGTGTATGAATGTTTCCCAGTGATGGGTTGCAGCTGGAAGGGCATCCGCTGCATAAAACATATGCTGGATAAGTTGGCGGTTCATCCCGCTGTGGCGACCCCAGATTAATAAAGGGACTAAGCCGAAAAGAAAATGAATGAATGAATGTCTTCTATTTTAGAAATATTTAGAAAAATTATAATTATTAATTAACTTATTCATTCCTGTTATGTCAGTTGGTTGATCAAAAACATTTCTGATTAATTTCATGCATACTTGTTGATACACACTTTAATTTTAAATAATTTGATTATTTAAAGGGATATTTCAAAGTGAACATTCTTTCATCATTTAGTCACCTTTCACTTGTCACAGACTTGTTTTAGTTTCTTTCTTCTTTGAAAACAAAAAATATATATTTTGATGGAATGTTGGAAACTAGTAATCACTGACATTCATATTATTATTATTATTTTACTTTGGATGTCAATAGTTACCAATTTGCCAGATGAAAGAAACTCACAAATGGAACCACTTGAGGGTGAATAAATAAGAAATAATTAACATTTTTTTTAAATTATTTATTGGGAGGGGGGTTGGTAATCCCAAGAAGTATTTCAATATGCTTTCATATACCCTTTACAATGATTGAATGATGAGATCACATTCAGATGATACATAATGTAAGAAAAGTGTTTTCATACATTTTATAAAATGTGCAAATAATACTATTTTACAAGTCAATCAGTTGTCAATACATGCAACTCCTACACTTCAAGAGGGTAAAAACAGCTGAATTTTGCCTACTTGAAGACACTAATGATGCATTTTTGAGAATCTAGTGCCATCTACTGTTGATTATCGAGCACCATCTGCTGTTAAGATATCTCAGCAGAAAAATAGCTACTTTTACGGCCTATGGTTTAAGCACGTGCTAATATAGGATTTACTATAAACTAGATGAACGTTGAATAAACAATTACTATAATATAAAGTGATGTGATCCTGTATTTACCTTTCCTGCAAAAGAGCTGAGAAAAGCGGTCAGACATGAGGCCTCTGGCTGTGTTGTGTAGTTCAATGTAAGCAGTGTATCCATGAAGACCAAACTCCGGATCCACGTCATCAAACAAAGTCCTGACTCTGAATTCTCTATGTGAACTGTAAAGCAAAGAGACTGTTGACTACAAATTGGCCAATTTACCTTTTTTTACACTATGAAGCATAGTGAAGTATGACAGCAAAACAGACAGCATAACAGCTGATGAGTCAGAGCTGGGCACAGTTTTCAACTGTACCAGAAGATGGAGTTATTAGACCATAAAATTACACTGACAGCCACCGCTTATCTGACATTTAGGCTCTGAGTTGCATGTAAAAATACATACAGTGAGAAAAAACAGATAAAGGGAACCATAGTTGTTCAGCAAACTAAAATACAAAATAATAAACTGTAAACAGTTTAAGCTTTTGGTATAAGCTTTTGACATTAATATCGAAAGAAAGCTGTTCAAATATATATTATTTTGTAATAACAAAAGTGGAACAAGTGAATGGTGAGTAAATGGTTGTCGAATTTAAATTTTGGGGTTACCAAACCTTTTAAATGTAGCTAAAGAAAACAATGTTCTGTAAAAGCAAAAAAAAAAAAAAATTTAAACAAAAGTTTTTGAAAATTATATAAAATGACAAGAGAATATATAGGAATACCTAATGGACGAGTGAAGACTTCTTTGCACAAGTAAGTGATTGTGCAAGTTCACAATGACAAAAGCGATTTGCAATTGGTCCTGTACAGAAACACAGAGAACTGTTATTATAGTTGATCAAAACTCAAAATCAAAATTTATAAAAAATAAAAAAAATAAAAATCAAATCACACAACAAACCTATATCTAGAAAATATAAATGCAAATCAATTCAATTAAAAAAAAAATACAAAAATTAGCAAAAAGTTAAAATTTAAATATAAATAAGCTTAATCATTTGAAAAGCTTTATCTCTTACAACCTGTATAGTATATATACATTAACGTTTATATTTAAATAAAAGTGTTGATATTCTCAACCCATATGAATTATAGATAAACAAATAAATCGTAGTAAAATATAAAACATTTTATATGAAATATATTTATTTGTTTTTACTTTATTGCACAGCCAATACATAAATACGCATACTGCACATTTATACACACATTTTTTGGGAAATATTTTATGAAAAGAAAGTTTACAATTGTGTTTAAAGTAGAAAAAAAGTTGTTTTTTTTAAAGTATTTTAGTCTGTCACTTATAATCATATAATGCATCACTCTTGTTTAAAAGTAAAACACTTCTTTCAAAAAGAAAACACACATACACACACACACAACACCAAAAAGGTGAATAAGACATACTGCAACAAACAAAACAAATATTTTTTTTTTTTTTTCAAAAAAGCTAAGTAAAACAGATGAAATGTCACAAAAAGCATGGGTTTTTGTTGTTTTTGTTTTTCAAAATACCTTCCAGAGTCCAAAAGTTATGCCTTGTCCGACATACACCATCTTGATAACCTTGTCTGAAACAAACAGCTCGCTGCATTCCCCTTGAACCTTTACTGTGGCCATGACAGATTTCCAGCCCGGCCTGAAAGATACAAAACTGAATCAACCACATCAAGCCGACTCATGTAGGCAGAAGTAAAGGTTTAAAACAGGCAACTACCACACACCTGTAGGCAGCAGGACAATCGAGGGGCACCAGTGCCACACCGTGAAGCTCAACAGAGGTGATGTGGTTGAAGGAAGGCCAGTTGACAGCGCCCCAAAACACAAATCCAGCCGTGCTGCTGAAGGAGGCATGAGACTGCTCAAAGGTGCTGTGCCGTCCTTTCCCATCAGTCACTGTGATCTGCCATGAAACGCACAGACTCCTGCCAGACACACATGACACAAAGCCCATCTGACACCTCCACGTTCAGATCAGTTAAGGCCAGAGCCTTTTTGAGGAGAAAGACGAAGTGGGATGATAAAATGTCAATGTACAAGATAGAAGTTTAGGCTAGTGAAAGTAATGTTTGTATTGTATATTAATATTTTGCTAAACCTGTAGTATGTTGAACATTCATTCCTTAAGAATGAATGAACGAACGAATGAATGAATGAAATAAATCAATGAAAATAATGTTCGTTTTTTATCTAAATGCTATTTTAACTCGTTTATTATAAATTATATTTGATTATCTTGTAAAGCAAACATCTAATATACTTTAAAGAGGTGTAAGTTTAAAACAATAATAATGCTGACAAATAATACATGCATGAACATTGCTGGAATGGAATGCTGGAATATCCAGACAGGAAAAAAAAATATTGTTCTTAGACACTTTATTCTGAATAAAGTTTAATAAATGTTTATGCTTCGAATAATATGTTGCTTGAAAAAAAGTTAAAGGGATTGCTCACTCAAAAATGAAAATGTACTCATTATTTACTCACCTTCAAGTGACTCCAAACCTTTATGAGTTTAATTTTCTTTTCAAGGTATTTTGAAGAATGCTGGTTTCTGACACCCATCAACTTGCATGGTAAGAAAAAAAAAAAACATAATGGAATATAATGGAAGTCAATGGTTTCCAGCTTTCTTCAAAATATCAATATGTTCAATAAAAGAAAGAAAGCCAAACAGGTTTGGAACAAGCAAAAGCTGAGTAAATGATGACATAAATTTTATTTTTAGGTGACCTATTCCTTTAATATGCAAGTTGATGAACAGATAAATAGATCCATACACAGATAAACCAGTGGTACCAATGGAAAGCAATGAGTGAGTGAGCTTAACTTATTTGAAGGATGGTCAGTTCAACTAGAAAACAAACTGAATCCATTAAAAAAGGTTGAAGAATCAAGGGTAAAGTGCCCAAGTACTGTTAAAAGATTTTTTAATCTGTATTTTACCTACGTTTCATTAACACTACTAAAATACAGAATGAACAGTAATTTATTCATTTATAATTAATTGGCTGTGCAGCTACTGTTATTAACCTAACTGTGCTGATTAAGAGCAGAGAAGTGCATGCTTTGCCAAGACACAAGCTATAAATGTTATGTTCAAATGAATTCAGAAAGAAACAGGTCATTAGGTTGGGGAAATACCTAATATGATGCATCTTGTGCGGGCAGTGGCACCATATGATATCAATTAAAGCTGTAAGCCGAGCTACAAGCAGACTCCCACAGAGATTAATAGCTGTTGTTTGTGTCTGAAAGTCAGTGGAGATGATGATTACCGAAGTAAATCTCATCCTCCGGTGTCTTTGTAACTGGGGAACCTATGGGGATTTGTCTGGGCAAGAGGTAGGGGCCAAGCAATTTATTTCTACAATTCACCCAGCCTTCTGAGGGGACCACAATTATTTTCATTCCCCCTGTATGCCACACACTCTTTGAGTCGAAAAATTGAGTGGCCCGGCAGCTCTAATCAGAGGTTAAGACAACAGCACGCCGCGGCCTGCAGATCATCAAGCATGTTTCCGTATCCCATCGCCCAGGAGCACAGAGCAAATCTAAGACGCTGACTCTCACACTCACCTTTAATAAGCCTAGACACTGCAGGAGGGAAAAACACACCCTGGCATATATTTGACAGGGAATATGCCATCTTCAACAGATCAGATGGGTCACAACAAAGACGTTATTTTGACTACAAAGTCTTCTTGTGTATTACTGAATGTATAAGTGTACAGAAGGAGAGATCAAAACACTACATGCTAGTTTGTGCATGTTTATATAGAAACACATATAGATTACTAAAATTAATACTTAAAATGATTACCAAGTGCCAGATGCGAATGGAAAGTAGTTTCATGACTCACAAGTACATGAAACAATGTCACTAATGTGGAAAGAGAACTAAAAAAAAAAAAGCATCCTTAAGTAAAAGTTTTACTTGACAAAGAATGTAGTGCAAGTAGAATAAAAGTATTTCTTCCAAATACTACTCAAATTAGCCCTTCTAAAAGTACTCAAGGTTATTACAATACACTCTAGAAATGA
The DNA here is from genome assembly GCA_903798115.1 of Danio jaintianensis. Classification (NCBI taxonomy): domain Eukaryota; kingdom Metazoa; phylum Chordata; class Actinopteri; order Cypriniformes; family Danionidae; genus Danio; species Danio jaintianensis. Next base: position 18,200,286 of record CAIGQV010000641.1, read on the forward strand.
TTCCCCTTATACCCACAAAATAAAAATGTTTAAAAATTTACATCCGTGGTATTTTCCTTTAAGAGTGTTTCTAAGTGTAACTTAAATTATTTTACATATAGGACTTTAAATAAACACATTACATTAATATATGCACATAGGCTGATTGAAAGCAGGTTGACGTGTTTACATGTGGAGCCAAAATATGTGTAACCTAAGGGGCAAAAATGTAATTAACAAGTTACAAGTGTCCATATTTAGATATAAAGATATTATATTTTCTTTAATATCTGAATATTTGTAATGTTACTTTACACCACTGCTAATGTTATATTGTTCTAATAATGCCTGAGAATGCAATATGGAGGTTTACGACTGCATTGTAATGTTTTAAATATGTAATGTGAAGCACAGCACTGTGATCTTTTGATATGAGCAAATCATGATATAACAGAGTTTTCAGTGCCTCAGATGTTCAACAACAAATGCTATGAGCTTGAGTTAATATTAAAGTGTACTTAAAGGTGCAGTATGTAAGTTTGACACCCAGTGGTTGAACTAGGTATTACACTCCTGGATCAAAACAAACGTAAGCGCAGGTTGCCAGATTGAGGACAGTAGCGAGTGATTTAAACCGTGTTCTAAATAAAAGCAATGGCACCTGATAGAAGGAATATTTTCCATATGAAAGGGAGTTTTTGTCCTAACCAACACCTCGAATTGATATATTAGAAACGGCTTCTGTTTCTCCCAGGTGAACAACAGAAAACTATGACAATGATCACCTCAGGTAAACCTCATGTGCTTTATTCAGTGTTAAATGCTAACAATGTGAGTTTGAATGCCGTTTTACAACTACTGAAAGCAGCAGCAGCAGATAGTTCACCTCAGATCTTTAAAATAAAATAAACCGTCTGAAATTGAACTTTAGAACTAAACACATATGAGTGATTCAGCATGTACATTTAATAATGTTAAATAGATTATAAACCTTACCATTTCGTGAGTGAGTGCATATTCTGTGCTTCTGAATATGCTTTAAGAGCCTTTCTGAATGAATGAAGGAAATACGCGGTTTTCCACCAAGGCAACCCGGGGTGCTGAAATATAATTGGCTAAACTGGCATTGGGCAGGTTAAAATTACCAAAACAAAGACAGCATTCTGGCACGGAAAACACATTTTTAACGCAAACTTCAGTATTGTTTTTCAGATAAACAAGTATGTTCATCTGGCATGTTTATTAAATATCTGCAAACATATTATGGTATTTTTATGCTTTAGAAGAGTCAAAAACTTTCATACAGCACCTTTAAACATTAAATTTGCACAAAAGTTTGTAATGACTGAGCATGGTTTGTCCAAATTCAAAATAAATAAAACAAAAAATTGAGAACTGACCCCTGCAGCAATGTTTTTGAGATATGTTAATGTCCTTATAAATATGTTTATTTTTATTTTTTATTTTTTTGTGCGATTTGTTTGTCAGTTACATTTTTTGATCGTGCCACAATATTCTGAAAATAGCCAAAACATAATGGGTGGGGTCACTTTTACTAAAAAATTTAAATGGCAACACCCACTTTTAGCTCTTTCGCATCCCATAACTAATGTGACTTATTTTTTCTATAATTTCTGATATTCCAATTCCTGAGAATCTCTCTGCACTGGTTTGACAATCTTAGGACTGCTTCATAAAAATGGAATTTTACAATTGTGGGGAAAAGATTAAGTGAATTCTGTAAAAGCAAAATTAGAAATTAAGTCTGTGATAGCTATTTGGAGTTCACAAATTGAGCCTATGACAAAAAGTTTAGGAAAAAGGTCCTGATTTTCATCACGCTTTCTTAAAATTAAATGAAGCTTATCACCATAATGTAAAAGGCATTTTAAGAGAAAATGATTTTAAGATTTATATCACATCAAGTGAATATTTGTAAATAATCATCAAATAAACTAAACCAATAAAGCCAAATCTCAAACCTTAGAACTTCCTCTGTATGACATGGCAGTCCTGAATAAGGGTCAATGCGCTGAAGTTTTTTCCTCCACTTGTTCGCATTCAGTCCTGTGATTTCTTTAAAGAAAGCATTTCTCCAGTATCCCTTTGGCTTCACCTGTACAACTTTAACATCAAGATCATGTGTTGCCTGGTCTTCTTGGCAGCCTTTCTTCTTTTTGGCGAGTTCACGGATATAAAACAGATACCACAGAGCACTGCAGGGACATTACGACAAGTTAAATGTGATTTTGAAAGATTTTTTAACTTTGAAATACACAGAAAGCGTGAAGACGCAGCTTTTACAACAACATTTAATTGTCTGACACTTACACTTTGTTACTTTATTTGTATATTACAATGTGTTCTATTCTATAAAACCCTTTTTCTATCTCATGTGCTAGATCAACTAGTTTACCAATTACATGTTATTGCAATTTTGTTTATTTTGATATTCTATTTGTATTGTCTGAGTCTTCATGCATTGCCAGTTAATGTAAATTTAAAAAAAAAAAAACTTTTTTTGAACACTCCTCTTACTAATACTCTCTAATATATTTTCTAAAACTTGCTCTGGTCCTCTAACATAATCTTTTTTAAATCTTTTTTGCATAATATATTTAAAATTTTAAAAAATCCTATTTGATCTGTTATTTTTTCTGTTTTCCTTTATATAAAATTGACTTTGATCTTCATATATTTGACAATATATCTCTGTTCTATTTTCTACTCTATTTCCTTAAAAAAGCAACTTAATTTTATCATTTAACTATAAAACTATATACAATCTGTACACTGCATTAGACTAACAAAAATCATTTACTATTCACATGCTTAAAAAAAAAACTTTTATTTAACAACTTCATATCATAGCATCTAAATACTGCTACTCTTTGATGATTTGAAGTGCTTCTTTTATCCTCAGTTGTAAGTCGCTTTGAATAAAAGCATTTGCTAAATAAGTAAATGTATCCTAAATGTTCACTCATTTTTTGTTTTTTCTGTTGCTTTGATTACTGTTATGGTTCTCATTTGTAAGTCTCTTTGGGTAAAGGCATCTACCAAATGATTAAATGTGATGTAAATGTAAACTCACCTGCTTTTGGACAAATCATGGAAGAGCTTGTTGACAAAACTAATGCAGAAAAGAGACCCTGCATCCAAGTATGACAAAATCCTGAGAATGATCTCTGGTGGCATCCTATTTGAGATAGATAGATAGATAGATAGATAGATAGATAGATAGATAGATAGATAGATAGATAGATAGATAGATAGATAGATAGATAGATAGATAGATAGACAGACAGACAGATAGAAAATCAAATGTATATATTATAAATAAACAAAATAAATACCTTTCTGGTGATTTAAGCAAGAAAGTCACCTTTCCAGAGAGTTTCTATAAACCTTTCCTGTACATTTAGATGTCTTTTTGTATACAGATGAGTGTTGTAAAGCCGTTTGTCTGAGTCTGCTGAAAAAAAATATCACAAAAACATTCAAACCATCTTCGCTAGCTCCGTTGTAACGTTACAGAAGTATATGTCCGAACACACAACCTGGACATGGCTTTCGATTTAATAATTGAGGGCTTCCCATCATCTTCCCTGCGGGGCTTCACGGATAGCGAAGACATAATTTGTATCTCTTGTGAAACGTGTTTAAGTGCCTCTTAATTTGTTATCTGTTATGTCTGGCTCTCGCTGTCAAGGTAACCAGTAAAGCGCGTGTCCGAGGTGCCAGGCACTTTAATCGGTGCGCTCACATTTCACCCCGTCTGCTCGGTTTTAATGAGTACAGTCTGTAACACTAAGCAGCGCAATGACCAGTTCAGTATATAGTTATGTAATAATATGCCATTCCAAGGAAAACACAACAATAGCGCTGTTGCTATAACTTTCTTCTACCAACAGGTGTTGCGAGTAACTATTTAGAGAAATACTGCCCCCAGTAGACCTGGAGCAGAAGATATGAGCGGAGCAGAGATCTGTATGGGACTGTTATTAGTAGACTAATTTGCAATTTGAACAGAAAGTATTTTAATTTAATAATAAAAACATTAGCTGTGACGATGGATTTAGTTAATAAATCATATGAACTTTAAGTAAAACAGATATTTTCTTTAACATTAATAGTTGTGAAATATAAGCTATGTTGGCATTTAAAAAAAATATTAAAATAAAATGTTTTTTAAAATCATCAAATCAACAAGATGAAAAAACAAATTAACAAGATTTGTCACAAACAGACAAAACTTGACAAATAACAATCAAGCAAAAACATGCACACATACAGTATTTAATCCAGATATGAAAAAAGCATATGTTAAGTGATTATTGGCATTACAAGTTTAAAGACCCCTTTGCTAATCTACACAACAGAACCTACTAAAAAGTTTTTGCTAAATAATTTTCTTTATTCATTAATAGTCATGGTCAATATAGGTTAGTCAACCAAATGTTTGCAACTATTGACCTCTTTGCAACTTTTGCAAAAAACTTTTGATTCTGATTCTAATCTAAAGAACATAATCTACAAAATGGGTTGTGAAACACAAAAAAATGACATTTGCTTTTTGTTCAAACTACTTAATTTAACTGAGCTGAAACAACACAATTATTATTATTATTATTTGGAGACAACTTATTTTTTTATGTTCAATCCACTTAAATTTGTAAAAACTAATAAGTTAACCTTAATGTTGTCACAACATGGAACCCAGCATTTTTACTGCGAATGAGATGTAAATAAATAAATAAAATATTTTGAATTATATAAGAACAATACATTTGTTTGACATATATATTGCATTTATTACTTAATATATATTAGTAAAGGGCGATGCGGTGGCGCAGTGGGTAGCACAATCGCCTCATAGCAAGAAGGTCGCTGGTTCGAGCCTCGGCTGGATCAGTTGGCATTTCTGTGTGGAGTTTGCATGTTCTCCCCATGTTGGCGTGGGTTTCCTCCGGGTGCTCCGGTTTACCCCACAAGTCCGAAGACATGCGGTATAGGTGAATTGGGTAAGCTAAATTGTCCTTAGTGTATGGGTGTGAACGAGTGTGTATGGATGTTTCCCAGTGATGGGTTGCGGCTGGAAGGACATCCGCTGCGTAAAACATATGCTGGATGAGTTGGCGGTTCATTCCGCTGTGGCGACCCCTGATTAATAAAGGGACTAAGCCGAAAAGAAAATGACTGAATATATTAGTAAATTAAAATATTATTGTCAGAAGTGGTTCTTGACATTAAAAGTTTGAAATACATAATGTACACAATGCCTACAAAAACATGTATTAGGGTTGTGAGATATAGGTTATAGGTTGACATTTTTTAAAGCAAAAAGCAGGCGTGTGAAGCAAGCATGTTTAATATGTTTATGTAATTTCATTGAAATATGGATATATCACAATAATGGTCCTTGCAATAAAAAGTTTGAAGACCCTTTGGCTTCACAATAGAATACACAAAACAAGAGTTTTTCCTTACTTGTTCTTATTTACTAAAGCAAAAAAACAAGGAATGGTATGTGGTGATCTTGGCGATCTGAAGAGTGATGGTGGTCTGCTGCCTGTCAGATTTAATAGTCATAACATTCACAATAATACATGGTTTGGCGTGGTTGAGGAGAGCTCTTCTCTGCGGGCATGAACAGCTCCGGGCCCCGTGACACACAGTTCCAGTGCCCACCCAGATTGACATTTGATGTTTTCTTGCTTTTTACTCACCCTTCTGCAGGCCTTAGGTCAGCTGCAGCTCTCGGATAGTGCATGTCAACCTCCACAGATCCTGTCACTCCATACCCACATAGTGCATTAAAAAAGTGCATAAAGACAATGTGAGGATACAGATAATGCTTAAACACAGTGCACTCGAATTGTGTACTTTCTGTGTACGTATTACTACATTTATTTATTTGATTTTTGTTTTTACAAATTACATAATACAAATCAAGTAAAGAAAACAAAAAAAACAAGCAAACATACAAAAAATAAAACCGAAAACATACAAGACGATCAACAACAGCAAGATTTGAATTTAAACTAACTTAACCGACACCTGTGGTTTTTACTAGTTACCATACAATTTAATTATGCATAATTAATACTGTAGCTTAAGTAAACTTTACTAGCATCATTCCTCATAGTACAGTTTCAGGTGAGTTAGCATAACTTAATTGACCTAAGTAAATGTGACTCAATATGAGCAAGAATTACTTTTACTAAATTAGTAAATAATACTTGATATAAAGTTAAGATGACTTAACTGACCTAAGTAAATGTGACTCAGTATAAGTAAAAATTACTTTTTCTACATTAGTAAATAGCACTTAATGCCATAAAGTTATGATTACTTAATTGAATTAAGGCAACGGGTTTGCATAATTCAATTAAGTA
>CAIGQV010000641.1:18218613-18235610 GCA_903798115.1 Danio jaintianensis
ACACACACACACACACACACACACACACACACACACACACACACACAATCTGCAACTACAATTTAATTTAAATATAGACATTCATTTTCTTTCTGTTGTCTTATGCTGCACAATCTGCACATGGATGCACACACACATACATTCTCATACACAAAAAACAAAGACAGAGCTGTAAATATAAAAATGCAAGCATAAAGATTGACATAGAACTAGTAGTAGCTATTTATGAACACTTATTACTTAAACCACATACAGGTTTGGACTTACTTAAGCGGTACAAAATGGTTCTGACCTTCTTAAGAGAGAGGAAAAAAAGGTTACATTTTATTTAAATTAGAAAATAAAATATGATTCCTTCCCCAAATTTTTTATTTATTTCTCCAATTTTAAAACTGCCACTTTTTTTTCCGAATTTGTAAAAACCTTCGCTGCATTGAGAGGCTCATCAAAAATTCTGTTTATTTATAAAGGAAGCTGGCAAGCAAATGCTGGTTCAAATTTGTGCATGCGAATTGAGTTCTCTTCATGCGAAAGAAGAAAAACGTCTGTAGAATTAGTTAGATCATAGCTCTTACCGCACATTCACGGCTGGTATGCTTTAAAGCGAGCCACTTAATTGTGAGAGCAGAGCTGAATTCTATGTGCACATGTGTACTAGACTGTGTCATGAAGGCTAATTTGAGGTGTCAGTATTGTAATAAGGCCTGTCATAAGGCATAAGTGCAGTGAAGAAGATGAAGGCTGACTGTGTGTCTTTCAGAGTCTCTTAGGTGTAAACCCAAGAGAGGGAGAGAGAGTGTATTGGTGAACAGAACACCATTACATCATACTTTGTTTAAAAATGAATGTTTACCTTTGTCAAGCACAAGCAGTTAAAAAGAGAAAAGCAGGTGAAGTTCAGTGAATTTCTAAATTTGAGATGTAGTAAAAATAATTTTGATCTCAGACATTCTAAGGATTTTATGTGTAATTTGCTTCGCTACTTAATTAGTTAAAAAAGGAACAAAAAAGCATTTGGAACAAAGCTCTATTAATTTATTTTAATCACCTAATTGGTATACTAATTATCTTATTTGTTATTTTTGGCATGTTATTCAGTTCAATGTGATCTTTTTTTATAACTTGAGAGTAGGCAATTAGTATTATAATATTATAATATAATAATATCATATATAATCTAATATGTATATAACACATTGACACTATTTTAGCTGATTATATCATATGAAAAATGTTATTGGCAAATTAACAATACAAAATTTATAACATGTGAACAAACACACAATAAAATACAGATATATAACTGATAGATGTGAAAAATAATAATCCAAAAATAAACATAACAAACATAATAAGGAATATATAGGTATGTATATAATACATATGATACACATCATATGAAGTACATCATAAAACCAAAATACAAGCTAATTAATCATTATTTCATAATCAACAGTTTCCGCCAGCACTATTCATTAATTCATATACAAATCGCTGTGTTATTTATGACTGCAATATAAGTTCCTAAATGCCCCTATCATGAAAGACAGCCGATGACCTCATAGTTCAGATCCCTGTGCCGCTATTTGCTCTCAAACAGCACATAATGTCAGCAGTGGATATTATAGGCAGCTCTCACTATGTTGTATTGGTTTCAAAATGTAAAGAAAAATGAGGGCTCTGGAGACCCCCTCTTCTCTTAGAATTGATTGTGGGATGAGCAGCCTGTTGTTTGACATAGACATACACACGGCCCATTAAAAAACTTAGATCATAAAACGCCTGGCGCAGTAAATTAGTGTACTCACAGACATTTTTATGTGCGCACAGATGGCCAAACACTGTGTATTTTTAATTATGAGAGAGAAAAAAAGCAGCACCTTAAAATACTTTCTAAATTTATGTGGTTTTCAATTTACAGAGCCAGAAGTGAGTTTTTCAGTAGAAAGATAATGCTCATTAACTTCCAGTGTGGGCAGATTTCAGAGCTCAGGTTTCATGCAGGAGACGCAGCAGGATCATCCACCTTCAGGTTATATCTCAGCAAGACATACACACTTCAGTCATTTAGATTTCTGGAACTGCAAACTGGTTATAAAGGATATCAACTGTGGGTTTTAGGGTGTAGAGCTGACGTCGGGTGAAGACACAGAGTTATTTTAGTAACACTGAGATACCGAGATCTTTAGTAGCACTCAGGTACCGGTATGTCTACATTTCCTTTTGGTTGGTGTTTTAATAGCTTTTTTAAAAGTAGAAAAGGATAAATAAGACAAATAGATGCTGGTCAGGACCAGTTTAGGACCAGCACATAACCAGCAAGAACCAGCTTAAACCAACTTAAACTAACAGCCATAGCTTGTGGTGGTGGTGAAGGACGCTGATCTACCCGCTGGAATCTGTGCAAACAGAGAGAGAGGAATTCTTGTCTTCTCCTTAAATCCTCTCTCTCCGATGCAGTCCAGTCTTGTGTTGGTTTTGTTCCTCTTCTTGCCACAATATATAAATATATATATATATATATATATGCATATCAAAATATATATAACAATCAATCTGCTTCTCTCAATTGATCTCTACAGAACTGTTGAATGTAATGTATAAACAGTAATTTAGGCATGCATATTTTAAGTAACTAACTAAAAATCCTTTACTTTTTCAGTGAAAACTTAATTTTATTACAGTATCTTGTTACTAATTACACCCAACACCAAATATAATGGTAAAAAATGTGATTTAGGGGTGACACAGTGGCTCAGTGGTTAGCACTGTCGCTTCACAGCAAGAAGGTCGCTGGTTCGAGTCCAGGCTGGGTCAGTTGGCATTTCTGGGTGCAGTTTGCATGTGCTCCCAGTGTTCGCGTGGGTTTCCTCCAGACGCACCGGTTTCCCCCACAGACCAAAGACATGCGGTATAGGTGAACTGAATAAACTAAATTAGTGTGTATAAACTAAATTAGTGTATGTGTGTACACGTGAGAGTGTATGGGTGTTTCCCAGTGCTGGGTTGCAGCTGGAAGGGTATCCACTGCGTAAAACATATGCTGGATAAGTTGGCGGTTCATTCCGCTGTGGTGACCCCTGATGAATAAAGGGACTAAGCCGAAGGATAATGAATGAATGAATGAAAGTGTGATATAAAAATAATTCATGGTATAAATACCAAGTAAGGTTAAATTGTGGTTTTCTGTCATAAACCACTACTATTTTACAGTTAATCATTTTTAACCTTTTAACAAGTTAAAACATCCCAACACCATGCATAAAAATGAAAGAAAAGAAACAGAAACCATCATAGAATTTGTAGTGTTTTGATCCTTATTCTTAAAACGAATATCCTACTGGGTTTAATGGAAGCTGTATTGGTTTACAAATTGTATGTATTGGTTTACAGATTGATTTATTTGTTTATACATAGTGTCTTCTATTGGTGGTGTATTAAAACAAATGTATCCTAATAGAATGTGTCCCTAACCATACTACAAACCATTTAAAAAGCCCCTATTATGGGTTTTTGAAAATGAGCTTCCATGTAGTGTGTAGTACAACTCTAAGTGAATAAAAACATCCAGCTGAGGTTTAAATCTGAAATCTAAATCGTCGGCCATTTGCTATTAAAGGAAGGGGCAGCAGAGACTATTATGTATGGGACTTTGTCAGACTTTGACAGGGACTTTTTCAGTAACTGTTGCAGTTCATATGGACCAGTTTCTTCTTTCTCTGGATAATAACATGTAAGTGTAATTAAAATTGTTGCCTCGTTTTGTGTAGTTTGCAAAACATGTGTTGTTTAATTGTCTGTTATAAGTTGTAATCATCCCGCGTGGCTTTCAATCACTTATCTATTATTGATCAGTGCTTGTACTGTATCTCTCAGGTTAAATCTATTCACTAGAATTTAAAGCTATTCACATATTGTGTCCAAAACCATGTTGAAAACGCGCCGCATGCTTCTTCCTTTAAGTGTGTTTTGTGCTCCTGATCCTCTGCTGTTTGTCTTTGCTTTGGCCACCATCAGCTGTTCCTCACAGGCGCGGTGCCATCAGTTTTCAAAATAGTTCAACTTTAGCCACTGTGTGAATTAATACTGTATGTGTGTCGTTGTTATTACTTAGGTTAGGGTTAAGAGTAGAGTAATATGCTGGTGTTTAACGGCATTGCTTTATTGCATTCCTGCATTGGGCTCTCACATACTCTCTGGCTGCTACTTCATAGCTGTGGTGGGTATTTCTCTCTCGCGCTGAACCCAGTCGACCAATCACAACAGACTGGGTCATTGGACCAATCAGCGCAGATTAGCTTCGCGCTAAGGAGGGGTTTGGGAACAAATGAATCGCTGAACGAATCATATGGGAGTCGTTGGGATAATTATGTAAAAATAAATGCATATTATAAGACAATGAAAGTGTTTTTTGACCTTGCATGCATATCAGCCTGTTGTTGGAGACCCCCAAAACCAAAATATGACCATTAATAATGCAAAATAGGGGCTCTTTAAATGTACTGGTTTTGATGGTTTGTAGCGTTTTAATGATATTTGTCAAGGACACCAACTTCTTTGATGATTTCTTTTTCTTCTTCTTTTTCAGCAGGGATGTAAGTAATACGCTAAACATACTAGCAGTGAGCTAAAAAGTTATCTGCCAAAACATGCAAGCAGCATGCTAAAACATTAGCAACAGTGCAGACGGGAAGCTTCTGGAAGGTGATTGAGGGAGGTCCGGGGATGTGTAGTAGTAGTGCAGGCTTGTGGTGGTGGTGAAGGACACTGATCTACCCGCTAGAATCTGTGCAAACAGAGATAGAGGAATTAGTGTTTGGGCAAGAGTGGAGTTCACTCAATGTTTACTCAATGAGGCATTCTTGTCTTCTCTTTAAATCCTCTCCCTCTGATGCAGTGCAGCTGGCGGTGATCAGCTCTGATGTGGGGTGTCCAGGTGACAGGGTTTTGGCTTGTTTCTTCGGGGGTAAGCTTCCAACTCAAGTATACCACCGGAGCTCTGATGTGGGGTGTCCAGGTGACAGGGTTTTGGCTTGTTTCTTCGGGGGTAAGCTTCCAACTCAAGTATACCACCGGAGTCGGAAGCGTCGGTCTGGAGGACAAAAAATCTTCTCTGGCTGCCCCTTTTTTATCAGGTCTGTCAAGGGGCTGGCTATGGACAAGAAATTGGGGATAATGCAATGATAATAGCCCGCCAACCCCAAAAATGCACGTACATGGGATTTGGTGGTGGGCCGGGGGGTCTTCTGAAGTGCTTCCACCTTAGACTGTTGGGGTTGGATCAGCCCCCCGCCAATATGATATCCCAGGCACTTCGCTTCCGCGAGACCGAGATGACACTTCAGGAGGTTGGCTGTGAGTCCAGCCCGCCGTAGTTCCAGGAGCACCCTCCACAAACGGGTAAGATGTTACTCCCAACACCTCGAATGGACCACCACATCATCCAGGTAAGCTGCTGCGTATTCTTGCTGGTCGAAGGGTACCTCGATGATTGGTAGTGGTATTAGAGGGATGTCTTTTGGCAGACCGGGCATGCCTGGCAGTACCGTTTTACATCCGCCTCCAATCCAGGCCAGTGAAATCGGTCACGGATACTCTGGGTGGTGTTGACGGCCCCCAAGTGTCCCCAGGGGACGACGTGTTGGCTTCCCATTTTTTTTGTGCTGCCATGGTGAGTAGAGCTTCGAATCTTGGCCAGTCACGACCCAGGAGGAGGGGAACAGGGAGGTCGGGGACTATTCCCACTTCAAGGGACCATGCACCTGGACTGGTTGAGATCGTCACCTGCTGTGCGGGAAGATATCTGGTTTCCCCATGTACACATGTGATGGGTATTTTTGATTTACCTCTGGCTTTGGTTGGTATGATACCAGGCTAGATTAAGGTTATTGCACTCCCAGTGTCAAGGGTGGCTAGCAGGGGGGTTTCCATTCAGCATCACTTTTCATGTTGGAGCGCCAGGGGGGCTGTGCTGATTACGATGCAGCCAGCCAGACAGGCGCGTGCCGTTGGAGTCGCTGGGTCGCTGGGTCGTCGGCTACTGCTTCCACTAAGGTTGCCAAGCTTGTCTCCAGAGTGAAATAAGCCCACTGTGACTCCCCGGTTAAAAATGGAGAAATTATTTTTGCCCAATCTTTCTTAGGCCAGACTTCTCTCTTAGCAATGACTTCAAACATGTGCAGGTATGCGTCAATGTCATCGAGTTCAATTAGTTTAGTAAGGTGTGGGTGGGAAGCGGCACGTGGCTCCGGGAGCGGTATTCGCTCAGCCAGCTGTAGCAATTCTTGCTATAACCTTTCTTGCTTAGCAGCCAGTTGCTCTGTAAATACTTGCTGAAGGGGGGAAATAAATTTCCGTGAGATGGCGTATGACTTCCTCCATGGTCGCTGACGTCACCGCTCTGGGGTACCCGGATGGCGGAAGCGGAAAATGAGTGGTGCGGAGAGCGGCCAGCTACTGTAACAGACAGATGACAGATGTTATTATTTGTTGTTTTCACAGTTTGGATGTGTATTAATTCCTCTTTTCTGCTCGCATTCTTCACCAGTTGTGGCGAGAAGAGGAACAAAATACAACCCAAGACTGGACTGATGTACACAAAACCCCCGGAGGGTGATTTATTTACAGACTTCCAGAAGCAGTGCAGGATGAAAGGTAAGTAGTGCAGACGGGAAGCTTCTGGAAGGTGAGTGAGGGAGGTCTGGGGATGTGTAGTAGTGCAGGCTTGTGGTGGTGGTGAAGGATGCTGATCTTCCCGCTGGAATCTGTGCAAACAGATAGAGAAGAATTAGTGTCTGGGTAAGAGTTGAGTTCATCGCTCAATGAGACATTCTTGACTTCTCCTTAAATCCTCTCCCTCTGATGCAGTGCAGCTGGCAGTGATCAGCGCTGATGTGGGATGTCCAAGTGACTGGGATTTGGCTCTCTGGCAATGTGGATTGCTCACCACAATATATTTATATAGTTGCAGCTGCAATGGCATTCGCTGCGTAAAACATATGCTGGAAGTTGGCGGTTCATTCCGCTTTGGTGACATATATATATATATATATATATGTATATACACTTGAAATAATACAAATAAGATATAGGAAATACTGTGAAAAATTCCTTGCTCTGTTAAACATCATTTGGGAAATACTTGAAAAAGAAAAAAAATCTGTAGAATAACTTGATTTTTCAACAAAAGAAGGTTGCATTTAACTGATGATTACACATTTGATGTTTAATGTTGTTTAACCGTACGTTTAACATTTCTTGTGTTTTTGTTTTAAATTATGCTAAAAGACTATCAAATTTAATGAATTAAAAGAGTTTAATTTGTGCTTAAACTTTGAGATTTATACAGATTTTAAGTAGTATTGAGTCAAGTTAAATTACTTATTGTTAATGGTGGTTATTACTTACGTTAATTTTCAGACAAAGTAATTTAAATACAATATCAATGATGCAATTAGTAGTTAGACATAATTACTTATTCAAAATAGCTTACCCCCACATGGGTTCTATAAATATTAACCAGGAATTTTTGAGTCAGTTAATTTATTTACATGCATTCAGTGTAAAAACTTTCAGGAATACAATTGATCTATTAATATGCAAATCTAAAATAAATTTATCTAAACAATATTTATAATAATTATTTTCGTTCTCATAAAAAGAAAAAAAAAACAACACTTCCACTTTCACACCAAAACAACTTTACCTTCCTCTGCACCTTCCTCTGGTTGTGATTAACCATTAGCAGACTCTCAATTTAGAGGCTCATAACTGCATCTCAAGAGTCCAGAGGAAGGTAATCTAGCTCAGGAAATGGCTCAAACCAATATTCTCCCGCTGAGATTGGTCTCAACAATCAAAATGTGAACAACATTGTGCACAGCTTTGATAAGCGGCCTTCATCTTGAGGAAATGCCCACCTTGACTTTCTGTGGTTTCATAGTAAGACAGTTTATTTTTTTTCCTATTTAAAACAGAGGAATCTTAAATGTCATCACTAGTGTTATAACGATGAATAACAATGCATTACATATTAAACATAATTGTTGACTTAATTAAGCATGTGTTCAAACCTTGTATGGTACTAAATATACATATTTTTAATAGATATGCTGTATATATTTTGTAACTTTGTAGCTCAATAAAATGAATTTTTGAAATTGAAAATATATTTAACTTCAACTATATTAATATACTTTTGTATATCAATATATAATTCAAACTGTAATTCAGAGACAATACAGTCATATACTGTTAGATTTATTTATATATATATATATAGCACTTTGTTTAGACCAACTACAAGATAAATGCATTGAAATCTTTTTGACATGAAGATTTATAATAGTAATTATTCATTATTGTATTACTGACAATTGTGCTAATTTAAAATCATATAATAATAAGGAACTTGCATACTGTACAAACAAGAACATTTCTATCAACAATAAATTTCACAAATAAAAACAAATACTCAATCCATTAAATTATGCATTTTTTGAATTTGAGTGAAATTATGTAGAACTCATTTTTAGTTCAAAACACTTCAAAACAAACTTCAAAACAAATCTTACTTAGAAATTAAAATTAAATTTCACTAATTAGAAAAAACAGTAAAACATTGAATAAACCCTGAGACCTGAAATAACAAATAAATTAATAAATGAATGAATAAATGCTTGGCTCAGTGGTTAGCACTGTTGCCTCACAGCAAGAAGGTCGCTGGTTCGAGTGCTCCGGTTTCCCCCACAGTCCAAAGACATGCGCTATAGGTGAATTGAATAAACTAAATTGGCCGTAGTGCATGTGTGTGCATGTGAGTGTGTATGGCTGTTTCCCACTACTGAGTTGCAGCTGGAAGGGCATCGGCTGCGTAAAACATATGCTGGATAAGTGTGAGGTTCATTCTGCTGTGGCGACCCCTGATGAATAAAGGGACTAAGCCAAAGGAAAATGAATGAATGAATGAATACATGTCCACTTTGTCATTCTAGATGGTTATACAGAGATAGGTTTGTTTCATTGAAACACATTGGAAACTTAAATTCTATAAGTCTTGTAATGCCAAATAATAATGCATTAATATGATAAATCATTCAATTAATAAACCATGTGTTAAAAACATCCCTGTTTAATGGCATCTGTTAAACACCCCTACGTCACCTTATCCAGACCAATTACAAGCTTACTGAAACAAATACATTGAACTCCTGCATTTTATAGCCATTCTGAACAGATTTATCTACCTGTTTAATGCAGGTTTCCTTGTTAAATGGCTGCCCTTAATTTTCACAGCCCACTTTATTTGTCTCTTGTCTTTGCATAAGGGATACAGGGATATTAACACCGCTGCCATACTTTTCATATAGATTAAAGCTTTGCTCCAGGGAAACGGCACATCGGTAAAGATGTTTCATCCTCAGGCTTGAACATTTATATTCATATGCATGCTCATTGTAACTCAGTCTTCGTCTGAGTGTGATATTTAAGCTTGCTTCGTCTGGAACGTGCGCTAGCAATGCTGTATGGCATATTGAGAGAAAATTTCATAATTAAAAATGAAGGAGATGACTGGGAGGACAAACCAAGAGAAACTAAAAAGTTTCACAATAATAGAAAAAAAAGCCAGTGCATTATGCGGCAGCTGCTTAGCAAACAAAGAGTCCAAAACAAACAGCAGCGATGGGGAAACGCCTGTCTAGAGATTCTGCATCCAGATGATCTGCACAAAGCAGTTTGTATAAATACTGTAAATAAATAAGAAAAATAGATAAAACACACACAAATACACACAGACAGACAGACAGACACACACACACGCACGCACGCAGGGATGGACAGTATTTATGATACATGTATTTCAAATATTTTGTCATTTGTATTGTATGGGGTTTATGAAAATGGGTTAATATTTTGTATCAAAATACTTTAGTGTCTTGTATTTTTATATTTAAAAAATACTGTAAAATACTTTGTAAGAAGTCTACATGATGACACCATAAAAATGCTGCCTCAGACTGATACTTTCACAGTTATTTGCCTAGGCTCGATATCAGAACAGAAAATCAATTAAGAAGGTGGTCAAAGCTTGGAGTATGGATGGAAATTATGGAACACACAAAGAAAATAACAGACAAATGCCATGGGTATATTTGGGAGCAAGTCAACAACCATTGTAAATAGTATACTGCATAATGCTAAGACCAGAAATATATAATGGCTGTAGGCTATAGTGTACAATTCGGCATCAGCATATTTGCTTAAGAAATGAGATGAAATAAAACATCAGTCCTTAAGAACAGGATGAGGAGCTTCAGAACAAATGCAGAGGAAGTTTAGAAATATAAAACACCTAAAGATTGTGTACTGGTGTTCACTAGGGAGGTAAACTGAGACACTTCAAGTTAAAGAAGAACTGAAAAACTCTTGGGAGAATGAGTAAACTGCACAAATAATTTTGGATGAACAAGTAGTTTTGGATGGATTGCTGATGTAGATGACAAGAAAATAAGACAAGCAACATAAAAATAAGTCCTACAGTGACGATAACTAAAATACTTCATTGGCTGTTTCCAGGGATGGGCAAAAATACATTGAAATGTATTTTAAAATAAAATACAAAATACCTCAATTTTATGTGTATCAAAATAAACTACAAAATACAGCAGCCAAAAATGTATCAAAATAAAATACTGTGTTTTGTATTTTGAAAATACTGCAAAATACTTTTACAAGGGAGCATGAAATTTCTTCGCAAACCTTCTATCGACAGGGCTATTGGATCAATCCTCTTACCATTAAACTGACTTCGTGAAGTAAACAATGATTGACAGCAACAGTATTTCTCAGAGCAAGTTTAAGTCAGCTTCTCTGCCACCTCATTCACCTCTACTGTACATGAATAGGTATTCATAAACTTTTGTTTCTCTTTCACTTTAGTATAAATTTTGTACAAATTTCATACATAAAGTCCTGTCTTGAAGATGATCTCTGGATGAACTGTAAAAAAAATAATAAATCACTGTAAAAACCATCTAAAGCAGATAATGAGTTGGAACATAGTACTATATCTCTTTATTGTGCTTTCATCCATTGCATGGCCAGTAAAATTGCCACTATCTCTTAACAGTCTTATATTTTAAAAGGGTGATATATGAAGAGGTTATTTTAATTTTCATTCATTTTTCTTTGGCTTAGCCCCTTCTTTAACTGGAAGAGTCTCAGTTTAACCCCCTAGTGAACATCAGTACACCATCTTTAGGTGTTTTATATTATTAAAGTTCCTCTGCATTTACACCTGCAGCACTGAGACTGATGTTCTGAAGCTCCTCATCCTGTTCTTAAGGACAGATATTTTATTCCATCTCATTTCTGAAGCATAGATGCTGATGCTAAATTGTACACTATACTGCCATTACATACAGTGCATCCGGAAAGTATTCATAGCGCTTCACTTTTTCCACATTTTTTATGTTACAGCCTTATTCCAAAATGGATTAAATCCATTTATTTCCTCAAAATTCTACACACAATACCCCATAATGACAATATGAAAAAATGATTTTTTGAAATCGTTGCAAATTTATAAAAAAAACCCCCTGAAAAATCACATTTTTACCTAGGCAAATAACTGAGAGAGCACCAATCAGAGGCCGCATTTTTATGATGTCATCATGTAGACTTCTTACAAAGTATTTTACAGTATTTTCAAAATACAAAATACAAGACACTAAAGTATTTTGATACAAAATATAAACCCATTTTCATAAACCCCATCAACTGCAAATTACAAAATACTATTTTGTATTTAAAATACATATTTGAAATACATGTATCATAAATACTGCCCATCCCTGGCTGTTTCAAATGCCAGTAGATGATCTGCAGGTGCAATGTATAGTTAATGAGGAAAAACGTCTGTCTACAGACGTCAAAGTGGCACAATACTGTATATTAGACACAAATATTTAATAATACTCCAGTCTATAGACTGGTCAAATATTCCAGACTCCCATTACACGGCAGCAGAATGATGTATATGAAGAGTTTATTTGCAAAAACTGATAACTCCATTTTTCATCATTATTATCATGTTTCATGTTGTGCATTGAAGAGTACAATTGTAAAAAACAAAACAAAAAAACATGATTTATGGAAATTACCAAAACTGGAGATTTTAGTAGTTTTCAGAAATCATGTTTTAACATTAACATCAATTGCAAAAAATATATATCACCACATATCACTCTTTTAAAATATAAGACTGTTAAGAGATGGTTGCAATTTTACTGGCCACCCAATGGATGGAAACACAATGAAGAGATATAGTACTATATTCCAACTCATTATCTGCATTACATGGTTTTTACAGTAATTAAAGGGATCATCTTCAAGACAAGACTTTCTGTATGAAATGTGTGCAAAATTTATATTAAAATGAAAGAGAAGCAAAAGTTTATGAATACCTCCTTATGTACAGTAGAGGAGCAGAGGTGACTGAGTTGGCAGAGAAGCTGACTTTAACTTGCTCAGAGAAACGCTGTTGCTGTCAAACATTGCTTTCTTCACTAAGTCAGTTTAATGGTGAAGAGACTGATCGAATATGCCTATTGATTGAAGGTTTGCAAAGACATTTCATGCTCCCTTGTAAAAATTATTTTGTAGTATTTTCAAAATACAAAATACAGTATTTTATTTTGATACTTGTTGTGGCTGCTGTATTTTGTAGTTAATTTTGATACACGTAAAATTGAGGCATTTGGTATTTTTAAATACATTTCAATATATTTTTGCCCATCCTTGCACACGCGCACGCGCACACGCACACACACACACACACACACACACACACACACACACACACACACACGTATAAACTTTTCTGCTAGTTTAAGACAACCAGGCTAAAAGTTTTTGGTAGCTTTAAAATCTTGAAGTTTGAAGGTTTTAAAGTTAGTTTATAATTTAAAATTACATATAAAAGCTAGAAGATGTTAACATGTTAACACACTGCTTCATATTGTAGCACATTATAACTATCTAGCCTGTTGTACAGTACCCCTCTAATATGTTTAAACACATTTTAACATTTTGCTAACATGTTTTAGCATGTTGCTAGTATGTTTTAACATGTTGATAACCTGTTCTGTCACAATGTTAGTATTAACCTGTTGTTATCATATTTTAGCATGTCACTAGCAACTCATCACTGGCTGTTTATAACATGTTGCTAAAATATTTAGCATGTTTAAGCCTATCACTAACATGTTTTTGTTTTGTCATGTTGCTAGGGGTCTTAATATGCTTACCACATTGCATGTTAACATGTTAGCATGTTGGTACCATGTTCTAGCACACTGCTAACACATGTAGGCCTGTGCTTGCATATTTAAACAGATCACCAGGATGATTCTGCCTGCTTGATTACAACATCATGTTTTAGAATGTTGTTAACATATTGCCACCATATTTAATGACTTAAAAATGTTGACAACATGCAAATAAATGACTCTTTTTGCATGCTCCAAGAATGTTCTAGCATGCTGCTAGTGTATGCTACCAAGTTTTACTGCCAATGTTACCAAAGATTCATGTTGGTAACATATTTTAGCATGTTGCTATCGTGTCTTAGCATGTAAGCATGATGGTAACATATTCTAGTAAAATGTTTACCACATTGCTAACATATTTTAAAATGTTGATTGCTGTTGGTGGCTTGTTGCATATTGTAGCACACCACTGTCATGTGCTTGCATGTTCTAAGCATGTTCTAGCATATTTTAGCCAGTTGTTTAAACTCGTAAAGTATTTTGGAATGTTGCTAGCATGTTTTAGCATGGTCAGAACATGTTCTAAAAGACTTTGTTAGTATATTTTACTAAGTTGCTAGCATGCTTCATTTTGTTGCCAGCATGTTTTGAACAATCAATGTTATAATAGGACTACATTCCTAGCATATTTTATAAGTTGTTCACATGTTTTGTATGTTCTAACACACTGTTATGTTCTGCTAATGTTTAATCACATTCCTAGCATGTTTTAGCATGTACTAGCAAATACTCAGTTTTCACATTGATAACATTTTCTAATTACACTCTGCATGTTCTAACATGTCATGGGCATGTTTTAATGCTAGCATGTTAGCTTTTATAATGGAGATGACTTTTTAATGTGTTTACATCTGGAAAATGATTTTTTTTTCACTCAAATAAAAATTCTGAATATAAATATTTGTATAATAAATTTGCTGGAGATGCAGGGAATTCCCTGTCTGGTACGTGATTTAAAAAGATTATACTCTCAAACCCAAATAGACTGTGAAGTCAGCAGTTTTTCTAATCTCATCTGAACCGGGTAAACGTAAATGGCATAAGCGCAAACATTGCGCTCTATTCCTCTCTAAAAATATTCATTAGGATAAACAAATCACTCTCATTTGTTAGATGTTAAGCTACAATATATTGCAAATTTCATGCTTTATGACCAAATCTCTGAAACATTTAATTCAATTAGATTAATATTTTATATCACTGCTCTGATACTTCTTGATATTTGCTATTACTGTACCACAGTCAGTGTTGTATCAAAACATAGCCAAATCCTTTTAGCACACTATTAGCATACACTACTAGCTTTTTAAAATGGTTTTACATTTTAAATTTACTAGTCAGATATTTCAGGGTTGAAAAATGTTTAACAAGTTTTTTTTGGCTGATATATTTTTTATATTTCTTTCAGGTTTTTTTTTGTTTGTTTTTTTACACATTGCTAGAAACCTTTAAGAAGCTAATAATATATTTTGATAATATGCTAACATATGTCTAGCAATTTTCATCTAACATTTTTAACAAGTTGCTATCATGTTTAGTGTTAACATGTTTTGTCATGTTGCTATGATACTCTAGCACATTGCTAACATGTTTTAAAATACTGCATAAATTTACAGTATACAATTGTTTTTTCAAAGTTGCTAGCATGTTTAGCACAATCTTATGACCTAACATGTGGCTAGCATATTTTTGCCATTTGTCAGTTGTAGAAAGTTGATGACATATTTTACATGTTTCTAGCACTTTAAAATATGTGGACATGTTAACATATTGCAAGCATTATTAGCACATCTTTAGCATGTTCTAGTATGGTGACATTTTAATATATTTTTGCCATGGTTTAATACATTTTTATGCTGCATCTATTACATTGTAATGTAACATCTGTTACATTGTAGTGGATTTAAGATTCTAAAATATGTTCAATTCAAATCAATATTTTGTGTCCACATTTTTATTACACTATAAAACGAGTCAACCTAAAAGAAGAAAAGAAGATGTTGCGTGTAAACATTTAGGTTGCAAACTTTTAACATTAAAAGATTAAATCAGATAAAACTATATCTTTAGGATAGTTTCCTTAAAGTAAAGTTAATATGAGATGAAATGAAGATTGCAAAATCTGATTAGAAACATAAGACATGCGAGATGCTGTCCTCCCTAATTAGCTCAGTGATGTGCTGAGTTTTCATGTGCGCTGAGAATATATTAATGCTAAACAGATCAACCTCAGATACCTCCGACGGCAACAAACCATCACCTTCACATAAGACCCAATTAAAGACTGTGTGATGCTTCTCTTAGTTCTGCGCCTTGAGAGTCATTTTGAAAGGGGCAGGCAACCATCAACCGACTGTATGGCCAGTGTGGTATCACAGTGGTCACTATTGATAAATAAGGACTTGTGCATCACATCATAGACCTACAGATAAAAGGTAGAGTGGAAATATTAAATCAGGCCGCGAGCCACTGAAGTCATTCTCGCCTGCAGCGAAATGAAGAGCCGTAAGGAGGGCTTCAGGCGTGTTTAAAGGCAAAAGAACAAAATAAAAATCTTCAGGGGAGAATTAAAGTTCAACTGCAATCAATTCAGCATCATACACAGGCAATTCCCCCACGTTTTCAGCACATACATCGCATGTCACCCTGAAGGACAACGCAATAACTCTCATATAAGTAATCAAGTCTATTTTGCAATCATGGAAAATTTGCATACATTCACATTAGGTCCGCTGGATTTTATGTCCTAACAAATCAGCGGTTGAATGTGAATAAGCATGGACCAGGTGTAGCCGGAGGCGATGCAATAATAGTAAGCCTATGCTGAGTCTGACTGCTCTTCAGGGCCTCAGAGGACACTAATGAAACACCACTTCATACATCAACACAAGACTTCCCTTATCAAAATGAACCACAGTTTTACTACTAATAAAACAAACAAACAAAACAGTGTTATTGTAATTAAACAATGGTAACCTCAAATCTGCCTTTATGTTGCTACACTAACCATAGTTTAACCATGTTATCTGTAGCAAAACTGTGGTTGTAAAAATGTTAACAAACATGGCTACTACATTTTTACTACAGTAAAAACATGGATACGTTTTTTTTTAAGGGTTGTCAAAGAACAGACTTAAGTGAATGCGATTGTCAAGTTTTTTTGTGTTTTAGCATAATGCTAGAATTAAGTTAGTTAATAACATTATAACAAGATGGTAAGATGTTGGCGACTTACATTTCTAAACATTGCTACAATGCTGATAACATGTTTGGCATGGTTTTGTCTTTTTAGCATGTTGTTACCAAGTTCTACAGTATTGTTTAAAGAAATCAGATTATATGACTCAGTGACTTACTAATTAACAGGGCCAGAGTTTTTTTTTGGTTTTTTTTGCAAAATATTTGGAAAAATCTGTGGAATGGTTTTATGTGTATGAGGACTAAAATAATAGATTATCTCTATTTGTGGATTCCTAACAAATGTTCATAAATGTTTTTTATTATTATTATTTTATGACACAACATGACACGACAACCCTAATATCAAGTAATGGTTAATGTATGTTTCGTAAGAAAGTTCCTGTACTTCCCACCAAAAAAGTGTTTGTCAGTGATAATCTTTTATAATATAATATAATATAATATAATATAATATAATATAATATAATA
>CAIGQV010000641.1:18255610-18267075 GCA_903798115.1 Danio jaintianensis
AAAAAAAAAAACAGCTAATATTATTTAAGATATTTTTGCTCACAATTTATAATCTTTGCCTGTTTGCAGTGCTTTATATAGAGAAGATTGTTAGCCTATTTATGATAGTAAGTATGACAGTAAAACAAAGGCAGAATATCGTTAACTCCGGGCTGCTCACAGTAACGTCATATTGACGCACAGCTGAACAAAAGCAGAGAACCGTAACTTAATTAGAGCATACCAAAACCAAGTCAAAGAGCAGTAACTGGTGTTCTGACTTGGTTTCGCTTAGGCTTTTGGAAGTTACTGTTAAGACAAGACATTATTTTCTAGAAAAAACAATGATATTGACTCAAGATACTTATCAACAAGATAAAAGAGGTCTTTATTGTCCCAAAAATATCAATAACTCATTTTCGACAAAAAACGAAGTTAAGGTCTTGCCTTTGCACGACAGTGTGTGTGTGTGTGTGTGTGTGTGTGTGTGTGTGTGTGTGCGTGTGTTTAAGTAAAATAGGGTGGCACTTGATCATAAAAGAGCTACATCTCAATTGATTTGGCCATGGGACCCTCATTTTCCCTGGAGAATGGGGCATGGCTTAATGACTGAGTACACAATGATGTAGGATAAAAATAAGCAGAGAAATATATAGCACACTGTAAAAAAATGGCAGTGACATCAACTGTAAAAATAAAACTGTAAAAATGCTACAGTAAAATCTGTAACCTGGTTAACAGTCTGTTTCCTTTGGTGAATAATCATACTTTGCCTTTCCCAGAAGTCCCTGCATGACAGTTATTTTTTTATGACTTTTGTTAAAATGACTATGGTTACTATTATTATTATTATTATTATTATTATTATTATTATTATTAATATTATTATTATTATGGTCTCTTTATTTATAAATAATGTTTATTGCATTACTTTAATTTTATATGGGGGGTACCATGATGGTGTTTAGTAGTTGTGTGAATGACACTGGCAATCTTCTACATACTATTATGTTTCTCTGCTTGTGGGAAAAGTTGTTTTTGATGAACATTGGTTCATTATATGACTTTCTCAGCACCACATACTTGGTGTTTGCCTCTGTAAAAAAAGGTATGATGTGTAGGTGTTATTATTTCAAAACCTTTCTGGATAATACTGTTGATTAATGAAACACTTTAGTGTACCATAACATTTTTACATTTATTTTATGGTTTCTATCGTATTTTACCAGGCTTTTTTTTTAAAGTGCACATATGTTTGTTTGTTTGTTTGTTTGTTTGTTTGTTTGTTTGTTTGTTTGTTTGTTTGTTTGTTTGTTTTTTACATACATTATTGTGCCTATACGTTTTATTTCTGTAGTTATTAGCTGAAAACTAAGTATCTTACAAACATAGACTATCTGTAGTTTTGGTCAGGTCGAGAAATAGTTTTTTTTGTTGTTGTTTTTTAGAAATCGTTTTCCCGTTATTTTTTTTTTTGTTTTTAGGGTAGTTTCAGGTTTGCAGTGCTATTTGTGAATATTTGTTGGAACCATGTTTGGGGAAACTGCAAGGTTTTGGACTACACTGGCAACGACAGGTCTGAGCATAGTTGTCTAACGATATTTTTGGGAAATGCACCCCTCATAGATAACACAATAATGAAACCATCCAATGCAGCCAAATTCTCATTCTCATTACGTCTCACAATAGCATGACCTAGTTGACATCCTGTAAGCATTTTAACACCCTGACCTGCAACAACCCCCATTTCATCTTCAGATCAGACCTTCTCCCTCCCTACCCGTAAAGGTCTCGCAGGTAATTATGCCTTCCTTTCCAAACAGCCCTGTTAATACTTATTTAGCACACATATTCTGTAATTAACAACACCCCCGCCTACTCACTATCTTACTCAATTTGCAATCAAAGGCTGCCGTCTGCAAAGTTTTTAATTGTGCCCATGGCGATGATTTACGGTTGGTAATTACATTCCGCTTTACCCTCTATGATACCAGCAATATTCCCAGGTGCGCTGGAAGTTAGTGGTGCAAGTTAATTCGCAGAGTCCCATATATGAAATGAACAACACCACGATAGCCGCGCGCACGTTTCTCCCACACGACAGAGGGCTGGTTAATATGCTCACCAATTATTTCCACTTTGAGCCTTTATAGCCCTCCAGCGGGGACTTGGAAGACAGAAAGTGTGCTTCGCTATCATAATACAGTACAATCAGATTACACCGAACATCCTTAACACCGGGAAACACAGGAAGTATCACATAACCAATAAATTGCTTCATTTTGGGATGAAGCCGCACAGATGCTGACTGGAGGTACTACTCGCATACACCGTTGAAAAAGGCTTATATGCTATGACTAATAAGCATTATAGACGGAACGGCTTTGGATCTATGAATCACAAAGTCCTCAACTGACAATTTAATATTCAGACTGCAGGAAGGCAAATCATAGGTGACTTAGTGTTCTCTCTATTGGAGTCCTGCCAGAGCTTGTACTAAACTGACAGCCATAAATAGAGGGAGTGAGATTTTTTTGTCGCTATTAAGTGAGAGGCTTCCACTAACACAGCACAGCAGTGAGTGGCGCTGATTGTGTGTGTGCGTGTGTGTTGGATGCTTCACTGTGTAGAAGGCTTTGAAAAATGTCTTTAATATATCCCCAGCACACTGTTTGATACCTCTTCCAACCAAATATGAAAGAAAGAAAAAAAATGCCACATATAAATAAATCTTATATCTAGGTCACCTTTATGTTTTTTGTATGGAAATGAGGCTGAGTTGCTGCAATATGAGCATATTTTGGCCCACTCTAACCAATTAGGCAGAGCTCCTGAGGAGAAGAGTGCTCCTCATACCTAATATCAGCTTTTGGAACAGAGTTTGTGAGACGCTGTGTAACTGTTAGAAAGCATTAGCAAAAGTAACTGCTCTATCATTGCCAAAAGATTTGTGGAGAATGGGCTAATTTTATTGAATTGAATAGATTTTTTAAAAATAATATTTTATATTTGAGTCTCCTAAAGTTTTTCTTGAAAAAATAAATGTCTTTATATAAATACAATTTTTTGCTACACTTTATTTGATGACATCCATGTTACCATGTAGAAATGTATTGTAGCAATAAGTTCATTCATTCATTCATTTTCTTTTCGGCTTAGTCCCTTTATTAATCTGGGGTCGCCACAGCGGAATGAACCGCCAACTTATCCAGCATATGTTTTACGCAGCGGATGCCCTTCCAGCTGCAACCCATCACTGGGAAACATCCATACACACACTCATTCACACACATACACTACGGACAATTTATCCTACCCAATTCACCTATACCACATGTTTTTTTGGACTTGTGGGGGAAACCGGAGCACCCGGAGGAAACCCACGCGAACACGGGGAGAACATGCAAACTCCACACAGAAACGCCAACTGACCCTGCCGAGGCTCGAACCAGCGACCTTCTTGCTGTGAGGCGAACGTGCTACCCACTGCGCCACCGTGACGCCCGTAGCAATAAGTATAAAGTAATAATAAATAATATTTTACATTTAGTTATGCATAATTGACTTTTAAACCCCTGTGAACAAAACCAAGACCCCCTCTTCTCAAACCTCTTCGACAACCTCAAAACATTATGCAATTCTGAGTGTGCCTCACACAGGTGAGTGGGCTTGACAAACCACATGTAGAAAACACACTCTTTCATCTCTCTGACAATTTAACCGGCAACGCACCAATTTTGCACATTTGCAGCAGACACTTTCTTACAATCACTCCATATCTCTAAAAAAAAAAAAAAACATTGTGAATTTATGAAGTGTGCTTCACACAGGTGAGTGAGCTTGACAAACCACCTGTAGAAACACACTCTCTCTCTCTCTCTCTCTCTCTCTCTCTCTCTCTCTCTCTCTCTCAAAAAAAAGACTTCCCCCTCCCTACTGTAGCACTTAATTCTTTTTGACTTTTTTGTCTTTGCCTCCTCTTGTGTGAATCGCTGAATGCCTCCTCAATTGTTGGACAAAAGCATCTGCTAGATGACCAAATGTAAATCTAATGTACTCTAGAAGGTATATGCAATGCAACAATGGCACTCAGGAAATATGTAAAAAAAACAAAATTTTACTTAATTTGCTTTAATTTGAATGTCTGAATCAAATTATCAGTGCTTAGTGATAATCTTGAATTTATTTTTGTAATTATTTATTTAATATTTGTTATTACTTTTGTTTATTATTATTATTATTATTATTATTATTAATAATAATAATAATAATAATACATATTTGTATTTATTATATATATATATATATATATATATATATATATATATTTATTTATTTATTTATTTATTTATAAAAAAAATATTACCCAATTTGTTATTGTTGTGGTGTTTTATGTATTAATTATGTTTTATCATATATGTAGGTTTTATTAATTTGGACTGTTTTTTCACTAATCTTGAATAATGTCGTACAACATTCAAATATCTGGAAAAAGTTTTAAAAGCATTATGAAGCGTTACAATTTTTTTAAATGCTGTAATTTATTGTATCCCATTAAATCATAAACATTCCAAAACAATTTGAAATAAATCACCTATACACACCAAAACAACTTTGCTAAATGGGTATAGAATGAATGAAAATATGTTCAATACAATTCATTTTATTTTATTGATTTCTTAAAATTACTTGAATATTTATATATTTAGATTTTATTTAGTGAAACTCATTTGACATATTGACATGTTTCTGAAATAAGACTAATATATGGCTTTTATTAGGCATTTTATTAATTGTCTCTGCGGCCAATATAGTGCATATTAACCTAAAACGTCAATGCTACTGTAGATGTTTTTTTGAGCATGTATAAGAGTCTTTTCATCTTTCAGACTTTCTACCAGTTTCAGATTCTATATTCAAGACACAAAAAAATGCCGCAGTTTACTTTAAAAAGGGTAAAATCCTTCCAAAATGCATTGCACTTGCAAAAAAGAAAAGAGCAGGCAAGACAGCCTCATCGTTTCTCCTTTTTTTTTTTTTGGTTTAACACACCATCGCTATTGTCATTAAATCACTGATCGTTTATCATAATAAAAAAAATAAAAAAAGAGTATGAGATGAAGAGAGAGAGAGAGAGAGAGAGAGAGAGAGACTGGGAAGAGAATGTGTGGAATGAGCAGATTAGCGGAGATATTTTTCAAGATTACGTGCCCCTTCTGTGGAGCTCTCAGATTTGTCAGCAGAAGAACAGATACAGCTCTATCAATAATCCATGGCATTGTGTATTTCCCAACTGATGCTATTATAGCGCTCTGGATGACAGCCTGCCTCGACTCCATCTTCCTCTCCACCGGGACCAGAATCTCATAAACTGCTCTCAACACAGACATCTCATATAAAGGGTAATAACTCTAGCCAGTTAATACCACAGAATTATCCCAAAGTAGAGCAATGAAGCCGCTGTAGATGCCGGGTAGGAGGTGTACTTGCAGAATGCGGTAGGCGACTAAAAAGAAACCGCTAGCAACGACTCCTGACAAATAATGCGCTTTGGATCGATTTAGAGTTTTCTAAGGTTTCCTGCACAGCGGGACACTGCATCTCACAAGGAAAAATGTCTTCTTTTTTGGACATACTTAAGAAGCAATGGATTTTTTTTTATGTTTTTTTTTTGTTTTTTTACAGTGGACATGTGCCAAAATAATCATTTGATGCATCATTTTGCATCATCATCGTTTTCAGAATAACAGAAACAATGGATTATAGTTCACCCAAAAAATGAGTCATGCAGTTATTCCAAACCTTTCATTCTAACGCTTAATCCAAAAAGAAGATATTTTGAAGAATGTTTATAACCACACAGTTTTGGTTTTCTTACAGTGGAAGATAATGGAAACTGAAGTTGTTTAGTTATCAAAATAGCTTATTTTGATATTCAAAATATCTTATTTGTGCGACTGAATTTGTAGTTTAATCAAACACAGCAAGATCTTCAGACTGATGGCAGAAGGTCTGGGGAACTTAGCTGGTTTAAATGACCAAGGACCTCCCACTGTGTCATATGACTGATGGGTAAAACAACCATTCACGTTTAGTTTTGTGCCACATCAGACTTCATTCATTTTGTGGTGTGGAAATGTCCTAAAAATAACAAACCGTTGTGCAAACAGTAAATCTTTCAAAATGTATGCATCAGTGAAGAGGAAATAAAAGGAGAATTTAATAATTAAATGTTTATAAAAGCAAAAAATAAATAAAAAACGTGTGTGCTATGTAAATGTTTGTTCTTTCATTTAATGTGGTTGTCAAAATGTTGTACTAACACTATCATATACTTTTTGAAATGAATAGGTTATTTTTAACTTAAATAGTGACTTTTTAGTTTTTAGTTTAGTT
Organism: Danio jaintianensis; assembly: GCA_903798115.1. Lineage (NCBI taxonomy): Eukaryota > Metazoa > Chordata > Actinopteri > Cypriniformes > Danionidae > Danio > Danio jaintianensis. The sequence goes on from CAIGQV010000641.1 coordinate 18,261,986, forward strand.
TTAGTTTAGTTTTTTAGTTTTAAACTTTAACTTTTTAAATAGATAAATAAAAAAATAAAAAGGTTTCGGGAAGGGCTGCACGGTGGCGCAGTGGGTAGCACGTTCGCCTCACAGCAAGAAGGTCGCTGGTTCGAGCCTCGGCTGGGTCAGTTGGCGTTTCTGTGTGGAGTTTGCACGTTCTCCCCTTGTTCGCGTGGGTTTCCTCTGGGTGCTCCGGTTTCCCCCACAAGTCCAAAGACATGTGGTATAGGTGAATTGGGTAGGCTAAATTGTCCGTAGTGTATGTGTGTGAATTAGTGTGTATGGATGTTTCCCAGTGATGGGTTGCAGCTGGAAGGGCATCCGCTGCGTAAAAAACATATGCTGGATAAGTTGGCGGTAATCATATTTCCTTTGTCTAAATTTGTGCAAAATTGTCAGAGTTATATATTATTATTTTCCCAGTGATGGGTTGCGGCTGGAAGGGCATCCGCTGCGTAAAACATATGCTGGATAAGTTGGCGGTTCATCCCGCTGTGGCGACCCCAGATTAATAAAGGGACTAAGCCGAAAAGAAAATGAATGAATATATTATTTTATTGGTTGTAAAAAAAATGTATAGATGTATGTAGCTTTTTCTGTATATCTAACACACTTTTTGTTTAGTTGCTAATCGAAACATTTATGTTGCACTATGATAAACTCTTTTTTTTTTCTTCTTTATGTAACTCTTCATGTAAGGTAAATTTATTTCATTTTATTTTTAATGAAATAATGAATTAATTGATTATTGTTGTGATGTTTTATGTCTTTAATGTTGATTTATTAACAATATGTAAATTGCATAAATTTGGATAGTTTTTCAGCAATCTTGATGTTTATGATAATAACATAGCAAAGCATCTTATATCTATGAATGACCCGGAATGCAAAAAATAAATAAATAAATTGTACACAGATTTTGAAAGCATTATGAAGGCTCAGTAACATCCTAATTTCAAAAAGTGAATATTACAAATCTTCTATTCTATTGTTTTTCATTAAAAAGTAAACAGTCTGATAGAAATCACCTAAACATACCAAAACAACTTTGCAAAATAGGTATGAAGGCAACTCTGTTCAATAACCTTTGTTTTTTATTTTTATTTCTTTATTTTTTTTAATTTCTTGTTTGTCACTGTTAAATTTCCTGTACCAGGTGTTTGCCGATAAAGCATGAAAAGTGACGAAGGCTGAATGATGAACCCAGCCTGTAAAGATATTCAGTGTTTGCATTTCAGGGCACAATAAGAAAGACCATCTGTTGGTGTCATTTGTGCTTTATTGTCTTCCTGTGTCTGCGATCAGGGTGTTGTGCAGCTTGATGGCGGTGGGATGAGGGCTCATTACGGGTCTCAGCCTTCAGCAGGGATGGCAGTAAAGACAGCTTTGCTCTAACTGCAGGTCTGAGAGCGCAGTGATGGCCACAGATGGAGGATGGAGGAGAGAGCAGGCATGCATGTTGGCAGAGGGAGAGAAAGGAGCTCCCTGGAGTGGGATCTGCCAAGTCTCTTGCGTGGCAATGGGCCTGGAAGACACAGAATCTCTCTGTGGAAAGACCTGTGAGTGCTGAATGGCCAGCCAGTGTCATACGCTTCCTATTAGCAATGGGATGACCGAGGATGGGATTACGAGAGCTCTGTTTATGTGGTCAGCAAAGAGGGGAGTGTTACTGTAAACACACACTGACTGGTTGAAGATGATTTGCGACATTCAGCATACAGTCAGTTATAGGAATTTAAAGGATGAATCTGGAAGTGCAATTTTCGAGCTTGATGTACATACCGTAAAAAGAAAATGTAACATATTTTAATATATATTTCAAAATATACAATTTATCAATTATACTTTAAAATATATATTTAAATATTTCCTACTTTTTTGCCATTTTTCATATGTTTTTGGAAAAATATTTAAAAGCATTTAAATTATAAGAAAAGAAAGAAAGAAAGAAAGAAAGAAAGAAAGAAAGAAAGAAACTTGGGGAACATCTTTATTTATTTTATTATTTATTTAAATCTCCACATTATATTGTAAAGGATGTAAATGTGTTTTCTTGTACTTAAAATACATTTTGAAATTTATTCTGGTACTGTTTATTATGGTTGAAATTAAATATATTTTAGCAAAAATATTTTTGATTGAGCCTCTTTTTTACTGTATGTGATACCAGCTACAAAAACAGCACTGAAAGTGCATAACTCAGAAAAATAGTGAGACAACATAAATTAATACAGTACAGCAAACAATATACAGAATTCTTAAACCACTTTTTCTTCTATCTAGCCCTAATGACAAATTTATTCATTAATTAATTTTCTTTTCAGCTTAGTCCCTTTATTAATCTGGGGTCGCCACAGCGGAATGAACCTATTTAGCATATGTTTTATGCAGCGGATGCCCTTCCAGCCACAACCCATCACTGGGAAACACACATACACTCTCATTCCCCCACATACACTATGGACAATTTAGCTTACCCAATTTACCTATAGCGCATGTCTTTGGACTTGTGGGGGGAACCGGAGGAAACCCACGCCAACACAGGGAGAACATGCAAACTCCACACAGAAATGCCAACTGACCCAACCGAGGCTCGAACCAGCGACCTTTTTGCTGTGAGGAGACAGCGCTACCCACTGCGCCACCGCATGTTATATTTAATTTACCCCCAAATAAGGCTGTCAGTTTAAAGAGATAGTTCACCCAAAAATGAAAATTACCTCATCATTTACATTCCCTCGTGTATTTTTTGAGATTCTTTCTTCTTCTTACAAAAGATTATTATTCAATATTGGTTGCTTGCACCTCTTGACTTCCACAGTAGAAAAAAGAAGAATATTATGGAAATCAATGGTACCAGCTACCAGCATTTGTGTTCATTAGAAGAAAGTCCATACGAATTGTTCCCTTGGTGGAATCCCCACCGCCATTTTAAAGTGCATTGCACTTCATCAAGTGAACGAGGGAAGCTTACATGCACAAACTCTGGATCCCTCAATTTTGACAGAGAAGTGAATCAGTTTCATATGTCCACTCCAGCACCTATATGTCCCAGAATACAATGAGAGTGTGACGTTACAACAGTGTAGTTCGTAAGTGCTCAAGGTTTTAGAGCCTTCCATTTAAACCCATTCAGACGTTCCACCAGTAGTGGACACTTGTGTGACGTAATCAGTGGCATACATCTGAGGGAATGAGACGGCAGTAAGTTAGTGAGTGAAGGACATAAAAAAATGGACTGGAATGCAGCCAGGGAACATGAGGAGAACAGGAACTTAAAATCCATGAGACTAATACAAACACAGGTGAACCAAATAACGAGGGGAAAAAGGCACACAACACACCTGAATCAAATGAACACTGAGGCGCACACGGTGAAATAAACAACAGAAACAAATGACAAAAGAATCCTAAATAATGCATTTATTACAGTATTTATTCATCTTTGTTACTGTTAGTTAATGAAAATAAAGTTGTTCGTTTATGTTATGTTTTTTTTTTTTTATAATAATGATGCGCAGTAATGCTGTGAAGTATTTCATAAGACTTCCACTGTATTTTACTACCAGAGAGCTGTGTCTTAATTCCAAACTCCATTCTTCATAAATATTTGAACACCTTATTAAATATTTCAGAGACTAATGCAGAATTATTGGTGGTGCTTTGAGGGATCCTGTAACTCATTTTCAAATAATGCTCCATTTAATCCAGCCTCCCCAGTGTACATTTAAATGAGGTGAAGGAAATAAATCTCAAGCGAAATGACAACAGTTTTCTGTTAAAGACTACACACTAATGTCTCAGCTCATCTGGAGAAATGAATGAAGTCTGTCTGTGGCCAAGCATTGTTGTCAGCAAAAGTTAAACTCTTGAGAAATTAAACAAATTGCTCCTTTAATGCAGAATAAAACAAACTAAATCTGTGGTGGAAAAAAAAAAAAAAAAAAGCCTCATGGGTTCTAATTATGGAAAACTATAGACATTGTATTCGTTAATGAGCGCTGCAGACTACAAAGGGAATTTAAGTGAATTTTAATAAGAAAAGACAACAGCAAAAGGAAAAATGTGATCTGAAGATTTGATCGTGTGCATTAAAAGAACTATGTTCGCGGTTCACTAATAGCTGTCCAATTTCTCTTAAAAGGTCAGCGTTTTGTGTTTATTCCTAAATGCTATGTGAAAGGAAATGTTCTTGCTTGGAAAGTGTGCATTTATTTATCTGAAGCAAATGGCATTTGAATGTGTTAAAGCCATTAATCATGACCCAAGCTTCATGTGGAAAGAAGAAGAAAAAAGAAAGACACATATAAAAATGAATAATAATAATAATAATAATAATAATAATGCCAAAGAAGCAGACAGAAAGGTGTTCCTGTTCATGTTGGACATACTAAAGATGGTCACTCACAGGCCCAAATAAAAAAAAGACTCAAACCCAAATTTAATCCAAAATTTTGAGACCACTGCTTAGTCTTATTTGAAGTTAAAATTGTATTTATTAATTTTTTTTGTATTTTGTATTTTACTATTATTTTTTAATATATATATATATTTTGCCAGTACCTTATTTGTACTTGTGAAATTCCAAAAGATACAAAACCAATATGTTGATACAAAACAAAGTCTTGAAATTTATAAATATAGAAGAGCACAACGTCCTTGGAAAAAATGTCATTTTACTTTAAATGACATTTTGAATTAAATTATTACTGAATAACATTTTTTTATTTATTTTACAGTATTTGCAAGCTATCATGTATAGTTTACTGATGTATTTATTTATTTGCTTATATTTGACACTGTTCATAGGGTATATAATATTGTTTAATGCTATTTATTTTATTTTTGTTTGTTTGTTTGTTTGTTTGTTTGTTTTAATATAACGTTGTTTAAAATGCATTAATTTGATTTGAATTTATTAAATTCCAAAATATATTACCTGAACCCAGCATAGTCAATACTGACTTGAGGAAAATAAATGGACAGAGAAGAGAAGAGAAGAGAAGAGAAGAGAAGAGAAGAGAAGAGAAGAGAAGAGAAGAGAAGAGAAGAGAAGAGAAGAGAAGAGA
>CAIGQV010000641.1:18280299-18291341 GCA_903798115.1 Danio jaintianensis
CACACACACACACACACACACACACACACACACACACACACACACACACACACACACACTCTCATACACTACAGACAATTTAGCTTATTCAATTCCCCTATACTGCATGTCTTTGGACTTTGGGAAACCGGAGCACCCGGAGGAAATGCACGCGAACACTGAACACTGGAGAACATGCAAACTCCATACAGCAATTCCTCGTGGCCTAACTGGGACTCAAAACAGCGACCTTCTTGCAGTGAGGCGACAGTAAAGTTTTAAAGTTGCTTCATGAAACATAAAAAAAACTTCACAAAACTAAAACTTTTGACTGCATTTTGTTTTCAACAACAGCCTTTTCAAACATTTTCTTTTAGCATCAACAAAAGTTAGATAAAAGTCCACACGTCTGAGTGCACTATATCTGAGTGCACTAAATAGAGACTCACAAAAGTTCTTTTTGTTTGAAGTAGTAACCATAGCAACAATACATCGCTCGAGTTCTTTGCTTTAGGATCAGTATTGAAAATATATGAACAAGACACAATAATTACTGACAATTCACAACTAAATAACAAAAAGACAATTGTTTGTAGCAATGTTGAATATGCCTGAAAGTTTCAGATTTTATTTTATTGGAGTACAAAAATAATCTTTTTTTTACTATTACTAATTTATTTCTTTACTTTTTTCTAAAGTAATGTGATTACATGAATCAGTCGTGTGCAATAATTCAAATAAGCTAATAAGTTCAATTTGACTTGATGCTTTGTATGTCACGGTTAAACTTTAAAATAGTTAAAGAAATGATTCCCACTCCTCTTTTTATTGTAAATCCTCACTGAACACAAAAGGCCACATTCTCTCAGACAAAGTAGTGATCTATTGATATTCAAGACTGTGATCCTGTCTAAGTTTTTACCATGCTTTAAAGTAGGAAACTCTGAAACATCAAGCGGTGGCGCACCGCTAAGATGAGAGCGGAACAAAAACAACTGAATTCCATCAAAACAGATTGTCAAACCAGATGGGAAGCTCCCAAGAACTGGGCCAGAATGTGTGTGGTGCAGACTTTGAATAGGCAAACACAAACAGTGAACAGATCTGCCGAGAGACAGTTAGCTCATTACTCTCTGTAATCGAAGATTATCATTAAACCACACCTAAAATGGCTTCAGATTGCACCAATTATCCTCCCTGACGTGTATCACAATAGCAATTAAAAACTAATACGGTAGGCTGAAGTGCGAATTATGGCTTGTCAGGGGCGATTATGTGTCAAACTGTGTTTTCCTCCTTAGGTCGAGTTGTGGAGGAAAGTGGGTGATCTTTAAGTGGACTGGGTGAAGCTTACACAAACAGCTACTGTATAATTGGCCTGTGGTTTCACAGTCAACAGTGTTGGCGCAAAAAGATCTAATGTTGCGCTATGCTTAAAAAAAAAAAAGACCAGAAGGCAAAGACCTCATTTTTAATACAAGACAGGCAGCCCGAGAATCTTTTTTTTTTTTTTTTTGTCTTGCTTTCCATACCAGCAATCCAATGCTGGCAACACAGTACCTACATTGAACATTGAAAGATTAAGATGTGCATCAATGAATATTAGCAGAGCCAATGCGTGTCAGTCACCATTTTATAATGTGCAGTTATTTATTTACACTAGTATTTTTTTTTTTTTTCTAATATTATTTGTGCTTGTAATGAAACTGAAATTCCATACAAAATGTAAAAACGACAGAACTATGCTATAACAGGTTAGCAACATGCTACAATGACAGAACCATGCTAAATGTATCAACTTCTTAAAACATAATAGCAATGTGTTAAACAACTTAATAATTTGTGATTGTACAGATCAGAGTTAGATAATTTGATGGTGTACTTTTTTGTAATATTTGTGTAAATTTTATAAATTGTCTAATTGATTTTTGTTTTTTCTGAATGAAACTATAGCCTACATTACTTGTTAACATGGTTACTTCTTTGATCTTGTTAATGTGTTATTTAATTTCAACATATTTGTGTAAGAAGGCATGTTCATTTGATAAAATAATTGTATTGTTCCTCTCACAGAAGCGTGGCAAGTAACATTTCACTGTTAAAAGTTGTCCCGTTAAAAAACAGCAAGTAACTGGCAGCATAGTTGCCAGCAATTACTGTTAAATTAACAGCATCTAGCTGTTGCTCTGTAAATTAACAGTAAAATGCTGGCAGCTGCAGTATTTTACAGTATGTTGCTGTAAAAATACATGGACTACATTGATATACATAATACTCAAGTGAACTCCTTTTATTCACTGAAACCGACTGCCTCAAATTGTCCAACTGCTGTATGAGTTTATGAAGTAATGTGCTATATACGCTTATAAGCATATTTATAATGATAACTTATTTTAGTTCATTCGAAAAGTTCTGTTTAACCCAAATATCTTAAATTTCACAGCAGCAGACATGTAAATCTGGAATTAACACAGAGAGATTCTTACTGCATCAGCAACTAAACAGCTACTGTCTTTAAATAAAGAAACATGTAGCATAACATCAGCGTTTCATTGTTCATCTTTGACTCAAACACAGGCTCCACTCTCCTCCACAAGGGTGACACACAGAAGAAATTTGCTTTAGGTTTTACAGCAAAATACAGTTTTTTCCTTGATTTTACAGTAAAATACTGTTTTTTCCTTGATTTTACGGTAAAATACTGGCTTCTAAAACTATTGCATGAGGCCAATAATTCAGACTTTAAAAAAAATATTTATCAGAACAAAACTAGATTTATCTACCTATTGACTTTTCAGCTTTATTGCTATAATATAAGTGTTTTACAAACTCTGTTACAGCAGCTGGAGAGACTAAATTTATGAATTCATAGGTTAAGAGCCCAATTAAACCAGCCCCTCACTCCATTACGGTGACACACAAAAAAACACCAAAATTTCTGCAGATTTTCAATAAGAATGGTATGGAAGTCAAAGCGGTCAGTAATAAGTGTATCTGCTGTTGTTTAATGATCCTCTGCTGAGACTGAAAGTGTTTTATTTTGGTTGATGTTATTTAATGCTGTAACTGAAGTCACTGTTTGTGTTTATTGTTTCTCTTTCCTTCAGGGATTGTGATTATTAACAGCAGGTGTTCATCAGTGTCTGAATTCACTCATTTGTGCTCATGAACTCCGTCAAGTGAACTATATTAGTGAACTAGTGTACATAATAGTGAACAAGGGCAAAAATTATTACTCAGAATGCACTGTTTTTAACAGAATATTACTGTTTTAGTGATAAAACTGTATTTTACTGTAGAATCTGACCTTTTTTTAACAGCAATTATTTACAGTGTAGGCTGTAGGCTGCTGCTATTTTTACATAAAATTAAACCGCAAAAAATATATGGTATTTTAAATGGTTCAAAGACAGTCATCAATTCTGATTTTATTTTGTGTGCTAATAAATGGAATAAGCAGTCTCTTTTAATTTCTTCTTTTCAAAATAAATAATATTAAATATATAATAATAATAAGTATAATATAGCCTACATATCTTGTAGGCTCGTTTTTAAAAATGAATGTGACAATGTGAAAAACTTCTAAATATTTATTTTAAATAAATAAATCAGCCAGTGACTGATGCATAACAGCAGGCTAAACAGATTCACAGATTTTTTACAACCCACTCCATCATTTTGACTCTGTTTTATCACATTGGATTATTGCATGAACATAACTGTGTCTGTACCTTCTGAATAAAGGTTATGGAGCAACTCTACTTATCCGCTACCAGACTTTTTTCAATATTATCTTATGTTTATTGCTTCAAGCTCAATCTGACCATGCCCTGCACGAATCAGTGGTCTGAGCTACAGAATCAGGCATTGATATTATTCATTGGAGGTGGTGTTTTACCTACAATATGACATCATAGATAATAGGTACATTGAAGGATCTGACCTTTTCTGCACCTATGGTCTCAATAAAAGCTTTTATTTCAGTAGCAAGGACATTTCAGCACTGAAACCTACAGGTTATTCTTTGAGTACAATAACCTCTGATCTACCAAAAGCTCAAGTTAATGTTAAGATCTCAGTGCATGACCACTTTAAAACACATTATTTCATAGCTGCCAGAAATATTCATTCAGTCGCCACAGCGGAATGAACCACCAACTTATCCAGCATATGTTTTACACAGCGGATGCCCTTCCAGCTGCAACCCATCACTGGGAAACACCCATAGACTCTCATTCACACACATACACTACGGACAATTTAGCTTACCCAATTCACCTATACAGCATGTCTTTGGACTTGTGGGGGAGACCGGAGCACCCAGAGGCAACCCACGCGAACACGGGGAGAACATACAAACTTCTTGCTGTGAGGTGACAGCACTACCCACTGCGCCACCACGCTGCCTATATTATATTATATTATATTATATTATATTATTCATTCATTCATTCATTTTCTTTTCGGCTTAGTCCCTTTATTAATCTGGGGTCGCCACAGCGGGATGAACCGCCAACTTATCCAGCATATGTTTTACGCAGCGGATGCCCTTCCATCTGCAACCCATCACTGGGAAACATTCATACACACTCATTCACACACATACACTACGGACAATTTTAGCTTACCCAATTCACCTATACCGCATGTCTTTGGACTTGTGGGGGAAACCGGAGCACCCGGAGGAAACCCACGCGAACACGGGGAGAACATGCAAACTCCACACAGAAATGCCAACTGACCCAGCCGAGGCTCGAACCAGCGACCTTCTTGCTGTGAGGCGAACGTGCTACCCACTGCGCCACCGTGTCGCCCACCTATATATATATATATATATATATATATTTAACAAATACTATTTATCTACAATTGTAATTGCTTTCATCATGTTTCTTCACTTGTGTAGAATATACCGGTTTAAATGTATATTTTCATGATGAAAATATAATTTGAACCGTAAGTCTGGGACAAGAGTAAAACAATCAAATCTATACATAAAATACATTTACAGTACAGTAAATGTACAGTATTCTGTGCCATGTTTCAGTATAAATAGGTATTCTGTTCCCACTCAAAACTGCCTAAAATAAAAGTGCACTTTAACTACCTTCATCATGAAAAAATTAAGTGTTGAAGGTTTAAAACTGCTTGTGCTCAACGTCATGTACTGGCAATGTCCAAACAATTACAAACAAACAAACAAATAGATAAATAAATAAATACTCTAGACAGTTCAATTGAACATATTAAAAAATCATTAAAACTCTTGCTTCACAAACTCCTAATTTACTGCTTATTAATAGTTATCAGTTAGGTTTAGGTATAGGTTTAGGATTAGGGACAGCTATAAACAGCCAACATCTAATATTATAATAACAGGCAGGTAACAAGCCACTAGTTAATACTCAGATTTGGTACTTAAACTAAAGTGTTACCAAATAATCATATCTACGTGCCTTAATGCATTGAGTTGCTGCCGTGTGATTGGCTGATACGATATGGCAGTAAGAAGCGGTCACACAAGTGTACCTAATAAAGTGGCAAGCAAGTGTGTACTATAGTGAAAAAATAAATAAATTGTGTTAACCTATCTGAGAAAAAGTGTGTGAGCTGAAGTCAACTCTCAGTGGAGTATATTAAAAAACAGACTGTTGCAGTCTACAAAGGTAAGAAAGGGCAACACCACATGACATTTGAAGATGGAATTATTATAGATGTTTACATGCCAGGTGTCAGTGGTGTCACAGATTGGCATTCTAGTGTGCTCAGCATGGCTTCTATGCAGTAAACAGACTTCAAAGGGCTGCTACTGTGCTCACACGCTAGCCAGGCTGAATAGGTGCCTTCACTGTCTGAGCCCCTCACACGCATCACACAGAGAGTTCATTCAGCGGGACCGACGCACTGTGCACAGCCGGACACCAGCGTGAAAATTACACCCTTAAAATGAACAACTTCATTCAATAATGGCAGATCTCTATGCTTTCTCTCTCTGTCACTGTTGCTCACTGTCTCTCTGTTGTTCTGTCCTCTCTCTCTCTCTCTCTCTCTCTCTCTCAATGACATGTGTAGCTCACTATACACAGATAAATGATAACTTCATGCATAGCGTTTTCCCTTGACTACAGGAAAATAATGCTAAAGTTATTTCTGTTCTCGTCGTTTTTGGCAAAGCAGAATTTTGTCAATGTCACATGCTCATTTGATGGTCGAGAAACATTTCTTATTAGAATCAGTGTTAAGAATGGTTGTGCTGCTTTAACCTTTGTGCAAACCATTTTTTTTCTTTTTGGATTCTTTGATGAATAAACATTTAAAGTGAAAAAAAACACTGTCTGGCATATTTTATCTAATCAAGGTTGCGCACACACACACACACGCACACACGCACGCACACACACACACACACTGTTGGAGTTGAAGACAAAATTATAAGCCCTCCTGTGAAACTAAATATTTCCCAAGTGATAATTTTAATAATTAATTTCTAATAACGAATTGTTTTACAAATAATGTCTTTGCCATGATTTATTTATTTATTTATCCATCTGTCTGTCTATCAACTAAAATAAAATAAGTCTTTCTCCAGAAGAAAAATAAAAAATAAAAATACTGTTAAAAATAATCTTTGCTATGTTAAACATCATTTGGAAAATGTTTGAAAAAATAATAAAATTTTTACAGGAGGGCTAATAGTATTGGCTTCAACTTTGTGTAAATGCAGTTATTTTCAGAGAAACACACACCTGTAGAACTAGTTTTAGGCAGGTCTATACTTCATATTCCAGATCCATATCACAACGTCAAACAATTGTATACTTATTTCAGAGATTTAACTTATTTCAGGAGTCTCTAGCTGTCCCACATGGCATACTTTATATGTACTTGTGGATTTAACAGTTGCACACATAGACAGCAGCCACTGGATAGTCTGCAAGGCCACAAGGACACAGGGTGTCCCGTTTGTCATTTTAGCTTTCAGACAGGTGCTTGCAGGTGCCCACTTTGCTGCTGCTGTGCATACTTGATACACACTTCTGCTGAACACAAACTAAAGTGAGCTCACAGGGGACACACAGTGCTCAACAATCAAAGAGACATTACATGACAACAATGTGGACTGAGAAAAACCACAAGAATTATGGTGTCATTTGGGACAGAGTCAACAGGTTCCCAAAGCTAACTTTCTGGAAAAGTTCAAACTTGTAAATACATTCAGGCTACCTGTGTGAATGTTGATGTTCTCAATTTCACATTATTTGACCAACCCAATCTCACGGGAATTCATATCTCATCTCATATCGAATTTTTCGATTTTTAGAAAAAAATAACTGCATATTCATGTGGATGAGCTGATCAATGAAAAAATATACAAATTAGACTGTTCTGTATATGAGCAGGCGACGCGGTGGCGCAGTGGGTAGCACGTTCGCCTCACAGCAAGAAGGTCGCTGGTTCGAGCCTCGGCTGGGTCAGTTGGCATTTCTGTGTGGAGTTTGCATGTTCTCCCCGTGTTCGCGTGGGTTTCCTCCGGGTGCTCCGGTTTCCCCCACAAGTCCAAAGACATGCGGTATAGGTGAATTGGGTAGGCTAAAAATTGTCCGTAGTGTATGTGTGTAAATGGGTGTGTATGAATGTTTCCCAGAGATGGGTTGCAGCTGGAAGGGCATCCGCTGCGTAAAAAAAACATATGCTGGATAAGTTGGCGGTTCATCCCGCTGTGGCGACCCCAGATTAATAAAGGGACTAAGCCGAAAAGAAAATGAATGAATGAATGTATATGAGCAATAGGGAATTTAGCCCTCTGCCATGACATTCACAGGATAAAAAGTTATTGAACAAACTCAGATTTGAGAACCAAAATGAACTTTTGTATTAAAATTCATATGAACAAAGCCACTAATTAACAATAAAGCTAAGTGAATTCTATAACTACAACAATGACTATAGAGGTCCTTCTGACTATTTATATAGACTGTACTGAACTTATTTTTTGTCATGTCTTATTTACATTCAAAGCTTCTGTTAAGATTTTAAAATGAAACTTTATATGTCTTTTGTCATATTTTATATTTTAAAGGCAAACGTTAAGCAACTTCTAATAAATAAATAAACACAATACAAACAGGCGGCATCAGCCTTCCACAAATGACTACCGCCAAACTGAAAGCAAAACAAAACATAACATGGTCCTTATCTACTTCTGTCTTCATTCCTCCTTTTATACTTCCACGCTCTTTCCGTGAGACTCGAGAATGGTGTGACTTACCACACCATACTTATCTTCGCTCTGTTCCCATGGCTCTGAACCATGCCCCCCTCATGACAGTCATTGGTCTAAAAATATTTTATTTATGGTAATATAGCCTATATAATTGTGTACAAGTTCCAATACTATCTGGATGCAGACTTGGATTTGCAAGCTGAGACTGCATATCTCAGAGAGTTATCTTAGGTCTCAGCTCTCAGTTTTTAAGAGCAATTTGTTTCTGTAAAAAATGTTGCTTTTGAAAGTTTGAAAGGCATGTCTGAAGTAAAGTTACGTTTTTGCTATCAGAAAGATATGTTTTTTTGTTAGCAGCAAGTTGCTAGGCAGAGACATGCATATTCAAATGGATGGGGTAAATTAGTGGATGCTGAAATGCAAACGGTCAATTAGACTTGATCGGCATAGCTGGGTATACCAACAACAACACAATAGCGTTGAATTACGGATGGTTATCAATTTGTTTATGTCACAGTTTTTTTTCCGAGACCTAATGATTACATCATTTACTATGTTACTTACGTGCAAAAATAGCATCTTCGTACACTCAAAAAAAGATTTTTGCTGCTTGTTCAAACTTCTAATTTAAAATGAGTTGAAACAACACAATTCTTAAGTTTATTTTTTTTTTGGAACAACTTAATTGTTTTGTGTTTAATCCACTTAAATTTGAAAATGTTTCAAACTATTAAGTTAACTTAATACATGTTTGTTGGGACAGCATGGAGGAATTGTGTGGAACCCAGCATTTTTTACAGTGTAGTAAAAAGCAACATGATTTTATAGCTGTTACTTGCTCTTCGGTGCTCATCCTCGATTGGAGGAGAAATGGATTGAATTAGTCTAACAGGTAGTGATTTCAAGGAAGAGATGCTTAATCATGGCATCCTTTTTTGTGATAAATAAAAAACTAATAGTTTCCAGATTGCTATCCAGGTAACCTATGAAAAAAATGGCAGCTGTGGTTGCCAGAACTTTACCATTACAATTACGATAGAAACCCTAAAAATACTTTTCTAAATTTTACAGTGAACTATTGTATTTATTTAATTTATAGTATTATACACCAGTGTTTTGAAGTACAGACATCTAAACATCATACCTTTTGTTACGCAGGCAAAATCACAACCATAAGCAGGTGATGATGAGAAAGTTACATCACAAACCAAAGCTCATTACAAACAACAAGCAGAGAAACACACTAAAATATAGAAGATGCTCAGTGTCATTCACAAAACTACTAAACACCGGCATGGTAACACACACAAAAATTAAATAATGCATTATTTTTCAGCAACAGATGTAACATAAAACTTTAATGTACATCACTGATAAGAAGAAGAAAAAGTGTCATGCAGGCAATTCTGGGAAAGTCAATTTATGGTTTTTCATTGTATATATTAAGGACATGTTAACCAGGTTGCAAATTTTGAATGTAGCTTTTTTTAAGTTTTGTTTTTATAGTTGAATTCTTTTACAGTATACTCAATTTTTTTCTGTTTTGCAATTTGCAACTAATAATAACGTTATAATGAAATGACACCAATTTAGGAAAAGGCAGCGTATTGTAATTATATGGGATTTGTTTTAATAATGTTATTAAATGACTGGTTCAAACATAGCAAAATTGATGTTCTATTAACTACTGCTTCTCACCACTTTTTTGTGTTTATTGCATTCTAGAATGTATGCAGTATATATACAGTACAGTAAACACATTCATCTCAGTGGTGGTGTTAGAATGTTCTCTAACAGTATAGCACCTCGCAGGCGTTTCAAACTTCGTTTTACCCCTAAGCGAACAATGGGAAAGACCATTGCCCGTGAGTACATCGGGGCCTTAATTATTCAGCGCTTCTTTCAGACTACCTAGTCACATCTAATCCCTCAGATAAATCAATGAATAGTCATTTTGGGAGAGAAAAAAAGTGTTGTTTTGCATATTCTGCCATTGACTTAATGATAAAAAAAATCCTCGAAGGATTTTAACATGCTGAACAACCATTTAACGCATTTGACCCAACAAGCACAACATATCTTTCGTCTGACACATGCCAAGGGAAAGACATTTTACAAACATACCCAGAGGCCATGTAAATTCAGTTCTTAGCTTGTCTTGCTTCTAACCCCAACACACACCCAAATTTTCTTTCCCCATGCACACTCCTTTAATATTTAATCAGGACAGCAGATTCACAAATGATGTTAGCGGGAATGCATGCTAGATCATATTGTCTCATCCAGTGTCTCGTTCTTTGCTTGCTATCAATTACAACTTTGACTCCCAACTAAGTTATTTGCACTGGATTGGTAATTTGATTTCGGGAGCTCTCTCACTTGATTTCCCTTTGCCATTAATTTAATTTCGCGGACCCCCATCAGCAGATAGCACATGCTGAGACACCTTTCTCCCAGAGCTAATCTCAGCGGCCTGGATTAAAATGGAGAGCTTCATCCCTCTGTCACCATAGCATTATGAGCACCTTGTCATTCATCTTGACAATTCCACATGCTTTGGCCTTTGCATACTTGTGATATTGAGTTAATTTTACCATTTTACTTGCTATTAACTTTATTAACATTGGCTTTAAGTTAAGAATATTATTAAGGTTGTTGAAAGTATTAGCATGTTTTAAAACTATAAGCAATCAGATGAACCATGCTTTGCATGAGTTTGAATTAAAACAATGAAAGCTATTTTAATTTGTTTTTGCTTTTTAATGTCATAAAGTGTTGCATGAGGCCCAGACAGATAGATAGATAGATAGATAGATAGATAGATAGATAGATAGATAGA